>MU122124.1:677704-690579 GCA_014904905.1 Wilcoxina mikolae CBS 423.85
CGGAGATATTGATTGTGCATGGAGCGACATCGAGTCTAATTGATGATTTGTTAAAGGGAGACGCGGGGCTCCAACAGTCGGTTAAACAATCTCTAAAGTCGACACACATACTCCATCAGATGATCGACCTTATGTCTGATGGCCATGGCCGTTCATCATGGATCAAGCATACAACAAACTTCATATGGAATGAAAGCCACTCTAAGCCGATCGGGTTTTACTCCTGGGATATCATATTATGCGCCAAATGTCTTTTGGGTCAAAAGGCATACGAGAAGGATCTAGTGTATGCTTCTGAACGTCATTTCAGCAACGATGGGCGTCATCTATACAATGAGATGCACACAGCAGACTGGTGGTGGGAAACCCAGGTATGTCAATTGCCTGGAGAATTAAGAAAATTGTTCTGACAACGTTTAGCATTGTCTCCCAGAAGGCGAAACTGTTGTTCTCCTGATCTTCTTCTCCGATTGAACACATCTCACAAAATTGTCCTGCGATAAGAAAGCATGGCCCGTATACATGACCATTGGCAACCTCTCCAGCACCGTACGGATGAAACCAACAACTCACAGTGTTGTCCTGGTAGCACTTCTTCCACAGCCATTGAAATTACGCGATATTCCCGCTCCACAAAAGGCCCCCCAACGAGCCCATGATCAACTTGTTATGCAGAGTGCTCTCGACTACTTGCTGCGGCGTCTGGCCAACGCGCAAAATTGTCAGTTCACCGCTTACTGTACTGACGGTCATTACCGGCAATGCCATATGTTTCTGTCTGGATGGGTTGCCGACTATCCAGAGCATGCGGTACTGCAAAATTTTGGGTATGAATTAGTCCTTGGTGTGATGTTGGAAAGAAGGAATTGGGCAAGTATATCGACATACCGGTGGCACACCGCGATCATAACGTTTATCAAGCATTGTACACAGTTGCCCGATCAACCTTACACGATGCGGAAGACGCTCTTGCAAACATGCAGAATCCCGATGATACTAGAGTTCACCAACTTGCTGAAAGCTCCAGCGATATCGATTCCTCAACCCCGCCAGTTGTTGAGCCAATTACTTTCGACGTCCTGGAGGCTGCCTCCATTCTTAGAGAGCGTGGCATCAATCTTGGTGACAATATGTTATGGCACATCGGTTCAATTGTCAGCGATCTTCCAAAACCAGACCTCCTTCACACAATGCAGTTGGGCATGATAAAATATCTTCTGGGGTGGCTCCAACAACTGATGAAGAAGTTCAAATGACTCCCAAAATACAACGAGCTGTGGTTATCCGTACCGGCATACTTGACAATCACGAAACCCAAGAAATCATATGAGGAGGTCAGCCAGTGGACTGGAAAGGAACTTAGAACAATGAGCCGCTATCTACTTGCAGTCGTCATCAACTCTCAACGTTGTCCGAACGCCTCTGAAAAGCGAACATTTGATGATGCAATCCAATGCACCTGAGCAATCCTTGAGTTTTACCACCACTGCCGATACCCGTCCCATGATGAGGATACCTTGAATCTTATGGATGATGCTCTGCGTCGCTTTCACAACTTCAAACATGTCTTCCTGCAATATCGGGTGCACAAGAAAACAACTCAACAATCAAATGAGTTGCAGAAAGAGCTCAATAAGGAGCGAGACGCAGATATGGGCAATTACAGAAATTGCTCTGCCAACGAACGCAAACATCAACTCGATGACTGGAACGATTGGCTAAAGTCGGAAGTGGTTGATCAACTGGAGGAGGAGTCATCATTTAACTTTCCAATACTACATCTAATGACACACTTCCGGCGATGTATCAAGCAATTCGGGGGGTTGCAGCAGTGGTCTCCTGAGGTTGGCGAAGCGGCTCACAAAACTCAAATCAAAGACGGGTATCGGGCCTCCAATAAGACTGGAGATGTCTATCGGCAGATGGTCAATTATTATCTCCGCCGAGATGCATTTGCACTACGGCGAATGAACCTCGATGCAAATGGTTTCCGCAAGGTTACAAGTAGGCCATCCGAGCTGGACAAGAGATATCAGATTGCTGCCACAGGCGGAAGCAGTGCGAGGGGTTCCGAAGTCAAGCGACAGGTGTGGTTTGGCTCGATACAGAAGGGAGTAACTACATTCCGAGATATTTGCAATTCATATAGCTATGACAACATTCTCCAGAGTTGTTTGGTCAACTCGACGTTAGCATATTTGAATGTCTCAAAGATATACATCGACATCGATAACCTGCGAACGTGCCAGGCCGCCATATTACATACTATTGAGATCCCTATCAAAGAATTCAATGGCCAATTGACATATGAGAGAATTCGGGCTACTGGAGAAAAGGAATGATATACGGGACCACCAAGAAACGATTGGGTATGGGTGAAGATGGCCCAACAACATCAGAGATTTCCTGAACCTGCTCATAAAGCATTGCAAGGGCACTTGCCATACCAATTACTTCGTGTTTTCAAACTCCAAATTGCCGGTCATGTGTTATATTTAGCATTTGTGCTGGTAACGAAACCATTCCATGGAGGATTGCCAAATGTCATCTCTTCGATGGTCAGAGTTGTTTCAGCATCGAGAGAGAATGCCAACAAGGTGCTGGCTGCAGGCCACATCTGTGGCGCTGCTCATCTTATACCCGAGGTTCCATCCACTTCAAAGGAGACTAACTCTGGCTGGATTTTAAATAGTCATATTGATTTGAAAACATGGAATAGGATTTATTATGTAATGGAGGAGGAGTTGAACGAGACGCTCGCTGGTGGGGAAAAATGGCTTTGGCAACACAAATAGCTGTTTAGACAAGTTCACAAGTTGTACATGTGTTTGCCAAATAGATACTAGTCATTGTTTCCATGTGCCATTCAAAGACTTCGCCCAGAGTTGACAAAGCGGTAACTCTGGAGATAAGTCAATTCACAATGTAATTTACACTACGTATAAGGATAGTGACGGTAGATTGAATACCAATGTAAATAGTTGTCGTAACAACCTTGCAAGGTGCATGCGCAATGGTATATAACTTGCCAACGAAATATATCGATAAAATTTCCATGACCTAGGGCTTGAGCGACTGCGAGTTGTCTATTGACGAAGTGAATGGATGCTTAATTATGATACGGTGTTGCAAATAGGGCTGACCTCGCTTACGGTTGCACTAACAACTCCA
This sequence comes from Wilcoxina mikolae CBS 423.85, assembly GCA_014904905.1. NCBI lineage: Eukaryota > Fungi > Ascomycota > Pezizomycetes > Pezizales > Pyronemataceae > Wilcoxina > Wilcoxina mikolae. The sequence continues at coordinate 680,876 of MU122124.1, forward strand.
AACATTGCTACGAATACAACTATCAGCGTGGTTGCCACCTACGTACGCTCCCAAAGCACTCACTGCAAAAGTTGCTTACATAGGAGGAATTTTTTTCCTGATATTTGCAGCCATGGAGCACGACTCACCTCAATGGCAAAGACTCTGTGGCAACCTTCTTTTCGGTTACAGCTTACAACCCTCTCATCGTTGTGGCTGTTCTGAAGGCAATTGTTGTTGCGCCTCCAAGGATTGCTAGAGCTACTCTACCACCACCACCACCACCACCACCACCACCACTACCACCACCACCACCACCACGATCGTCTCCCCCGGTAACACCTCGGTCCTCCAAATAGGCCCAAAGGCCGACACCAGCTCCCAGATTCGTTACAATAAACATCTCGGCAATAAACAACTCGGCCATAAACAACTCGGCAATAAACAACTCGGCAATAAACAACTCGGCAATAAACACCTTGGCAATAGACGACTCAGTAATGACACAACCGGAGATGACAGCTACTCACCACGTCGAGTGTGCCTCTCTCCAAGATGTATCATCGTCTGTACTGGAGGAGTCAATGAGTGCCAGAGTTGCACGAATGGCCGAGACAGCACAGATTGTTGAGGCGACGTTGCAAGCGGAGGTGGAGATACAGGAACAGCGGGATGCGAGGTCGCAAATGGCATAGGTGTTGGTGGAACAGGAGACAATGTGTGACGTTTCGTCGGTGTCAGTGGGTGATCAAGAGTCGTCGAAGTCGGTGGCAATTATCACACACCAAGATGTCAATGCCGGTATGAGCTTCACACAGCTCGGGGCGTCGAATTTGATTCCATCATGGATAGGTCAGCAATTTGAGTAATGGTTTTCGATACGTCCAACAGTACTGCCAATGACTAGCATACTAACACACGTATTAGGTTCGCGTTTGGCGGTTGGGTTAGATTGTGTCTTTGCATTTCCTCTTTGAGTTGGGTGCAGTCGTTTTTGCATTTTACAGAGTTGTTTTTAGTCTCGTTTGGGTGTTCTTGGGTGTTCTTGGCATTAATAGTATTTGATTGAGTAATAGTACACGACACTTTGGTGACAAGCTAATACGAAATCGTGTGACTCTGCCGCTTTATGTGAAAACCTTTCAAGAGCAATACTCAGTGACGTGTCAGTTCTGTTCCACACTACATTACCCTTCATTTACATCGCAACTGCACTCTTTTTCTGCCTTTCTGACCTTTCTGCCTTCTGAAAATGATCTGAATAACAAAGACACTACGCAAGGCCGCATCCTCAATTCCAAAAGCAACACCGGCCACTCCTGCAGTTGTCTCCCCAATGCCAGCTAACAGTCATAAGAGGAAACTCACTTTGCAGTCTGACAAGCCGAAGCGAAAGCGGACGAAGACTACACCCTCACATATCGAAGGTTCAATTTCCACTACCCAGGTCTCCCCAGCATCTTCACCCATTGTATTCGCACTAAATCCACCCCTGACACAGTCTCTGCCCCCGCCGAATCAAGCCTCCATTTCGATGTCATCAGCACCCAGTGTCATTTCCAACGTCGCTATTCGTTCAGCGACAAATCTTAGTCACCTCCAGAGTCCACACCCATTATCATCGGCTTCACAACTCATCCCATCGTCTCCGCCGAGGATACCATCGTCGGTCAGCAGTAAGCCATATGGCAGTCGAAGTCTCCCTGCACCAGGTTATCTTAGAGTTACTGCTGTACTGTAGACAATACATCACATGATGGAGAAGCAACTGCTGAGCGAGATACCATTTCCAACTGAAACTGAGTTTCTGCTGATAGCTTATATAATTCCGAGAGTAGTAGATACCGACTAACATATAAAATAAAATGTCTGTACAGCATTCCTGGCCGAAGGCATGCAGGCAGGAAGGAGTTAATATTAGCTTCCAGGAACGTCATAAGGAGTTTCTCAAGATAGTTAGGTATCTCGCAGAATTGCATTCGCACTAACTAACGTATGTCAGATCAAAAACAGTTGCAAAACAGTCAGATCGCACATGATCAAGAAGGCCCGTGAGTGTGTAGGGAGACTATACACCTTGCACCGTTTCGAAGATGATGAGCGCCACATATACATTGATGGATTTCTTCCAGAATTTACATTCATTGTACACCAATGTGATCGTACGAATGAACCTGATGTGAGTTATGTCTGCAACTTGTAGCGTCGCTAACAACACCAGCAACGAGCTAGCTACTTTGTTGTGGAGGAAATTCCTTGATTTGTATATATACATTTCTTCCAACGAATTTGCAAATGCGGCAGGCATTCAGAGGGCTTCCATAAATGGATTCAGGAACAGACACCCCTGGCACTGATTGTGTTAACATGTACGGCATTGCATTACGCACTGACAGAGTGGCAAAGAAATGGAGGTTTAGCTCCAACAAAGGTTCAAAGCAATAACTTTGAAATCCAGCGGAACAGGCCAGAGTGGGAGTACTACTTCAATCGAGATAATGACGGCGGTAAGTTTGCCCTTCACACTGCATGCAATCACTCTAACATTTTTCAGAGACTTACACTGATCTCATGAATATTTGGAAACATTTCCCATCTCCATTGAGACAGAAGGTAATCAAGCCCATAAGGGCGGCTCTCAACAACCTCATTCTACATGAGAAAGATGCCAATAACATGCCACCCGTGACCAAGCCTCATCGAGTGGTATTAAACAAGATCGCGATGGAAGCACTGTTGATGGAGCCGGACATTGAGACTCCAATCGTTGCTAGGATCTGCATCCCGGGTGCTAAAGATTCCTCTTTCGATGCTGAGCATGGGATTGACGATGGTGATAATGATGGCGACAATGATTGTCACAATGATGGGGACAATGATAGTGACAATGAGCATTATGACATTCACACTGCTAGGAGTCGTGCTCAGCGACATTGTGGTCTCCAGCTCGATGATGAGAACGTCGAGAATGAGGAGGATGAGGATGATGATATTGTCAAGAATGACGAGGATGAGTATGAGGATGTAGAGTCGCAGTCGGTGGATGACTGCGATGGAGAGAATAGTTAGAGGATGTGCTTCAAGCTGGCTGCGATGTGTAGCATGGCGTTTGGAATGAGGAGACAGTAGTTTAGAGGATGTACTTGATGCTGGCTGCGACGTGTAGCATGGCGTTTGGCACAAGGAGAGACTAGTTTATAGGATGCACTTCATGCTGGCTGTGATGTGTAGAACGGGAAACTGTATATATTAAAGCTTCATATCAAACATTGTCAACAGTAACATCACTGCACTGTATACGTCACCCGAGATGTGAATGCAATTTAGGGCATAGTATAAACGTCGCATGCCGTGAACCTTGCGTTATGTTACGGTGTACATGGCACTCATGCGTTATATGAGTAGTGTTGTGGAATAAAAGGTGTTCACACTGCATGGCTGTGACAGTAAGAATTATGTGCACTGTATAGCTGTGACAGTAAGGAATGCTGCCTCAGAAGGTGCAAGCACAATGCCAGGGATTTTGTATACACACATGCAGTATGACTCTACGATGAGGCTCAAAAGGTTTCGTCTGAAGCGTCTGATGCGCGCTAAACGTTCTGACGTCCGGAGTGCGACTTGGTTTTTTTCCCGATGAATCTTCGGCTGCGGTTCCACTGGTGGCTGTCCGATCGCAGGCGGCAAGTACTTCTTAAATAGGGAGACATGAAACACATTGTGAATGCGCATCGTCATTGGCAAGTCAAATTTGTAAGCATTCTTCTTCATGAATTTACTCACCGGGTACGGTCCCATGTGCTTGTAATCTAACTTCTTGGACGCTCTCGTCATCTTGATATTCCGAGTTGAAGTCCAGACCTTATCTGCGACCTCAAACATCTTTTTCTTGCCGCCGGCGTACTTTATCTGTTGGGCTTGAGCTTACAATAGGTTAACTCTCAGGGTGCCGTGCATCTCCCCCAACCCAGCTGCCAAGATATCTGTTTCGGCTTGTGACTTCAAGCGGGCGGAGTCCTTAGGTGCCTTAAACTGTATCGTGGGATGGTAGTTATAGTTGGCTCAGAAGGGGATCATCCTTGTCGAAGCATGCATCGTGTTGTTGTAGGTGAACTTTGCCAAATTGAAGAACTTCACCCAGTTATCCTGCTCATAGTTGCAGAAAGCCCGGAGATAATGTTCCATCATCTGATACTGCCTCTCTGTCTGGCCGTCCGTCTACAGATGGAATGCGGTCGATAGTCGGTGATCCATACTCATGTGGCTGGAGATGCTTGCCCAGGATCGGCTCGTAAATTGGGTGCTCCGATTGGTGATGATGTTGTCAGGGACGCTGCGTTTGCAGATCACATGCTCGAAGAAGAGCCTGGCCAGTTCTGCTGAGTAGAGATTCTTTCCGCAGGGCAGGTAGATCGCCATCTTTGTCAGTTGATCGACAATGACTAGGATCACCGTGTAGTCGGAAGCGGTCAATTCCGGCAAGTCTGAGACGAAATCCATGGTGACGCCTTATCAGGATCGTGATGGTGGTGGCAGAGGAATGTTGATTTACATGGTGGGCATGCCGCGGAGCCTTGACTCGATGGCATACTTTGCAGCCGCTGATGTACTTCCTTCTGTGCGTGTCCATCGAAGGCCAATAGAAATCGCTAGAGACTAGCCCAGCTGTTTTCAGACCTCAAAGTGACCAGACTTGGGGTTGTCATGGAAGAGGCATATCACTTTACCGCGAAGAGCATCATCCGCAGGGACATATATCCTCCCCTGATAGGTCAGAGCTCCAGTGGTGACACTGCATTGGTTGACGTCTTTGGATTCCTCTTCGACTTCGACTTCAGCTTCGGCTTTGGCTGTTTCCGTTGGGTTATCGCCTAGCTTATCCGAGATGTCGATCACAAATGTTAGGGGTTTTCCCTTAGCATGTGCACAAGATACGGAAGATGTCCATGGCAATCTGCGTTCGGCCACCTGTGACTACGGTTGGTCGATGTTACACCCGCAGCTATCCCATCCTCTGAGCGAAGAAGTCCTATGCGACATACGAGCCTATCCAATACCGAGCCCTGGCAGGGCAGAATGATTAATCCGCACGGGGGCAGGGCACCTTTTCGATTGAACAGCGATTGTCACGACCCCTAGCTGGCGAAGGCCTCAGTATTGAACACTTACGGTGGTATGCTACCACATGCCTAGGCTTCCGATAGGCAGAGATGTAATGAGTTGCCAACGCACTATCACACCATTGCGGGAACTCTTTGGTCAGCGGTGTATGATAGTTTCGACCAGAACTACTTTACCTTATCCGCAATATGGGACAGCCGGCTAGAGCGGGGTATGTCTCTACACTCTCCGGCAGGCACACATCTGAGTTTGAGAAGAGGGACTTTACTATGGGGACAACTATACAGTCTAGGGACTCCATATTTTAACTGCGCCCTGGTAGTTGAATCTACCTGTTGAGAACTTGTGTGTGGGTCGACTTCCCAAGTAACAGCAAATAGCAGGTGGTTTGGTCTGACATAACCTGTAGCGCTGCAATGGGAGTAAAAGCCAGCGAGATGGGAGGTGCGATACGTGGCATAGAAGCGGCTTATCGCCGACGTAAGACTATGAGGGTAAACATATCCCTGCAACCCACTATCCGATTTAAACAATGAGTCGAGAGATCTAAGAGGAAGTGATGGTTCGATGAATGCATCAGCAGTCGTTGCGAAACCTGTTTTCTGGATAAGGTATACAGGTCAGAAGAAAAGCAAACGGGTTTAGTTGCCACATGGCAAAACCTGCCCGAATGAGGATAACCTATAGGAATGCCTCGCACTTCAGAAAAGTTCCGAACGTCAAACGGAAAAGTAGCGCAACCTACCCAGATTCAGAAACCAGCCTAACGATCGGAGGGCATAGCTATCTTAGTACAAACGCCAAAGTCATAAAGAGTATATGAGTAAATCGCTCTATAAAAGAACCGCCTTTGCACCCGCAAAGTAAAACAGCAAGCTGCAGAAGCAATCCACAGTCAGAACACACCAGAGGACATGACACTAAAATATTATTGTTGTTTTCTTCTTCAAGAATATTTATTTTACAATATACTTTATGAATTTTCGAGACGTTGTTTCTATTGTTCTTTACGCTCACACCCTTTACGAACGAGCTATTGCTCCGCACCATTTCCGTATCGCAAGTATCTTTATTCAAATTTACAACATTGAGTACGAATATTTTCACTGGTTCTATACTCTTGAACTCCCCTCACAATACCACAACATACCATTAAAGGATTACGAAGTCCAATCCGATTTTGACGACTCCGAAGAGTACCTTCAGGAAAAATACGACTTCTAAGGAGTAGGCGGCCATACTTAACCGATAAGTATCCCCGTAACAGCAAATGGGTCAGCAGCCTGAGCCTTCTATATTGCCGGTAGGAGGTAAATGTAGGGTTCGACTGCTAGTGTCACCGAAGGCCATCCAACAGGCGCCGGGTAGCTGGTCTCTTAAGAGGGCCGCCTCGATGAGCTGTCGGCGTGATTTTTCGTGCCTTCCAGGTGTTCAATTGTGAAGTTATATACCAACAGAATTTCAGACCATGTAGCTTGTCGCCGTGAAAGCACATTGGAAGTTTGGAAATACTCCAGATTCTTGTGGTCACACAGTACCAGAACTTTGTGATGGGTGTCCTCCAACCAGTATCACTATTGTTTGAAGGTCTCAACGATGGTGAGGAGTTCCCGATCATACTTCTCCTATTTCTGCTCAGGTGCAGAGTATTTCTGAGAGTAGTAATTCACTGGCCGAAGGGTTCTGAAGCCATCATACTGGTTCAGGATGCCTGCAATGATGAAGCCACCTGTGTCCATCTTGAGGATAATCAGCTTCACTGGGTCGAAATGCTGCAAAATCGGTGCCACAGTAAAGGATCTCTTCACCTTCCGAAAGGTGAGCGCTGCATCTCTCGGCCACTCCCATTTGGAGTTTTTTCCTGTAGGCTTCTTTAGCAAGTTCGATATGGGTTCCATCACCTTGGCATATTTCCGGATGAACCTTCAGTAGAAGTTTGTGAATCCCAGCAGCACTTGCACATCGTGGACTGACTTAGGAGTCGGTCAATCCTCGATTGTTGATATTCGGTCCAATTTGATACCAAAGACTTCGTAGCTGATCAAAAAGCCGAGATAGCCGACATTCGTAACAACAGATTCGAACATCTCCACCTTACAATAACGTCCAAACTCTTGTAGTCGCTCCAATACCTCGTGAACATGTTCATTATGCTCTTACTCGTTTGTGGTGTAGATTAGGATGTCATCAAGGTAGCATACAGCGAAGTGGTCAATATAGGGCTGCAGTCAATTATTGATGTAAGCCTGGAAGGTAGCTGGTGCATTTTTCAGGCCGAATGGCATGAACCTGTACGTGAACTGACCATATTGGGTTCGGAATATCATCTTGTACTCGTCGTCATCCTTGAGGCAAATAAGGTGGTAGGCGCTGCGCAGGTCGAGTTTCATCAAGACCCTGGCGCCTTCTACGAGGTCAAGAATCTCTAAGATGAAGAGAAGAGGGTAGCGGTTCATAACCGTCGACTTATTGAGTGTACGGTAGTCCACCCAAAGTCTTCAGCCACCATCCTTCTTGTTTGCAAAAAGTATCAGAGCCACCGTCAGTAATGATGACCGCTGGATGAAAGTATTGGACAAGTTGGTCACGATGTAGGCCTATAGAGTTCTCAACTCACACTGCGAAAGGTTATAGATATGCACATATGGCAGCATGTTCCCGGGTTGCAGGTCAAATGCATGGTCAATTGACCGGTGCAACGTCTCAGTCTATACCTTACTAAAGACCTCCACGAATTCTTAATAACTGGCTGGTATATGGCCGCCATCGTCTGTGGGCAGCATTTGAGATGCTGATGCTCCATCTGTACTCGTTAGATTTGTGCTCTTAATTTTGAGATGGAAGCGAAGGTTGTGGAATCCAGGAGCCCTTGTCGTCACGAGTTATCCCGGATGGGAAACCTTCCCTTGCCCAGTTATCCCGGATGGGAAACCTTCCATTGCCCAGTACTACTTTTGTGACTCGGGATGCCAGTAGCAGTCATTCAATCTCCGTATCGTTGGGAACTCTACTGCTCCAACTACCGCCACTGCTCCCTCTTCACCCGTCCAGCATCAGAGTTTCTTACCTGAGGTCCCAAACCATAATGATGCTCCCAGCAGCCTGGTGCACTCCCCAAAACATAGGACAAATATTTCCTCAACCTTGTTGCCTTCAAGGAGGTCATTGAATACAGTTGCTCTGAGGAAAAAAATGTCCGGAAGCTTACCACCGCTTTCCTGCCCCAGCAAAGTTCCATTTGTATTCTTGTGCGGAGTTCCATCCTCAGTTCCCTTAGTGTTGTGCGGCCCACTAGGGGTTCGCCAGTCCATGAGTCGACTGGCATTCAATTCGATTTTCAAATTTCGGGCCTTGAACCAAAGTAATCGCAAAACAAGTCGTAGGCTTTCATAGGTGCAATTAACATATCCCACTTATCAACTGGGGTCAAGCTTTCAAAATACTGAACCGAGACAGTAACTTTTCTACTTTCTGTTGCAGACATCATCTCACCGCCATCAACACTCGAGGTTGCGATGAATGTCAGTCCGTCCTGGACACCGAGCCGCCTTCGCAGCTTGGACGTCATGAAGATTCTCTTTGCTCCACAGTCAATGAGAGCTTGTGCGACCTGCATTTCTCTGTAAACATCTTGCACACGCACTTCATGTATGATATATTTCATATCAGGTTGCTCAGTGGCACACAGATACTGACTCAACATGTGGGCCCTTGGCCTCTCCAAAAGAACTCTTGTTTTTAATAAAATTATGGGTGCCTGCATTCCGTCCAACATCACCATAAGTGCCTCCACTCCCAGTCTCAGCAACCCCAGCCCGGTCACATCCAGCATCTCTCGCCGAGCCAGGTAACGGGAGAGGTAGTCTAGTTTTTAGCCTGCTGGGTATCAAACAACCGTTGTCCTTTGATTTGGTGGCCGCTGCCATCAAATCTGCTGGGGCCGCTACTGCAGGGGTTCAGTGTGTCCAGAAAGTTGACCCGACTGCATTGTGGATATGCGGGCGTCAAGTGGTTGCGGCTGCAGTAGATGCACTTCTCAGTGGAAAGGTGGTCGTCCAGAACCTCCTTCGAGACCTATTGTACCGGAGGTAAGTCGTTATGTTTGCTGTTGCCGGTTGTCTCTCCACAGGAAGTTATCTCAGCGGGTTTGGAAATTGACGGTCTGAAATTATGTTTCCAATCGGTTTCATTGAACCGGTTATGGAACATTTCCCCAATGCCACCAGAAATGCCGGTAGGTGTTAGGGGTTTTCCCTTAGCAGGTGTACGAGGTACGAAGGATGTCCATGGCAATCTGCGTTCGGCCACCTGTCACTATGGTTGGTCGATGTCACACCTGCAGCTATCCCATCCTTTGTGCGACGAAGTCCTATGCGATATACGAGCCTATCCAATACCGAGCCCTGGCAGAGAGGAATGATTAACCCGCGCGTGGGCAGTACACCTTCTCGATCGAACAGCGATAGTCACGACACTTAGCTGGCGGATTCGTCAGACCCAAACACTTAGGATGGTATGCTACTATACGCCTATGCCGTCGATAGTTAGGGACGTCATGAGTTGATGAAGCACAATCACGCCATTGCGGGGACTTACGGGTCAGC
>MU122124.1:700071-723048 GCA_014904905.1 Wilcoxina mikolae CBS 423.85
CCGATTCTGAAGACTATCTTCAGGATACCTACGACTTCTAAGAAAGTAGGCGGCCATACTTTACTCATAAGTATCCCCGTAACAGTAGGCCGCTTCTGTTTATATTGTTGTTGTTGTTGTTGTTATTGTTTCCCGTTCACCCTTCTGGGTCCAGGTTGGAACTCTGCGGCTGCTGATCAGTCGAAGAGCGAGTCGATGCTTCTGATCCTTCCATTTGTTGTCAAGGGTTTAATCTGTCATCGTAACAGAGGCTTCATTCCCATCCAAGCTATTTTGTGTAATCTCTTAAGGTCCTGTTCTTCGTCTCATTCAGCTTCTCGCCACAAGGTACTGAGCCAATTGGGTCATATTTGAAGTAGTTTATCCTGGACATGGAATTCCTGGTCGAACTCTCTGTAGGCCTGCATGACTGCATTCAGCACACAGTCAGGATTGCCGTACATCTTTTGAAGTTGCTTAACAAAGAGGTTGAAATTGTTCATGGCAGAGTGATTCGAATTCCATAACCTTTGCCCCCAAGTGGCTGGGTCCTCCATCTTTGTTTTCGGTTGCAAAGGATTCTTATGTCCGCTCAAACTGCCAAGTAAATTTAGGTCGTACTTGATTTGATCCGGTGCACTCTTCAGGGAATGGTCATGGTAAAAGTCGAAATTTCCACAGAAAACACTGATGAAGTTATTCAATTGGAGGTATCTCGGCAGTATCGCTCAGGGTCGACCATCTTAAAGATTCCGGAATTACTGCGTTTCTGCTCTGCGGCATGCACCCTAGCAGCTTCAGATTTTCGAGCTGCTTCTCTCTGTTTCGCCAATTCCACTCCTTCAGCTGCTTTCACGTCTTGTTCGGCCCGTCGTTCAGTTCACATTTGGTCTTGCTGCTTGCAAAGGAGGATCAGGATCAATCGATTCTGGCTGGCCATGTCATGATGATCATTTTCAGTAATCATTGAAAAGAAGTCATTGTCGTTGTCGTCTCTGACACGTATATTTTCCCGCTCAGGATTGTGATCACCATGGTCGCGGTTGAGATTTTCGTCGTTGGCATTGAGATTATCATCGATAGCAGTAGTATCTTCGACTGGGGCGTGTTGGCTGCTTGTCATCCATACCTGCAGAGTTTCCTCACTTTCGCCATTGTTAGTAACCCATACTCAACCTCTAATTGACTTCTTTGGAGGCATTAGGGTGCAATTGAGTGTAATTGAAAGAATGTCTGTTTTTGGTGTACGTGTCGCGATGGGTCGATAAAGTCAGGAGATCACGAAGTCCCATGAGCGAAAGGTATCTGGAGACTGTAAAAGGGATTATGGTATAAGTATGTACGCCCTCGTATGGTTGGATACGTATAGATACGGTTCCAAATGGGAACAAGTGATATAGATCAATTGTACAGTATGTAGGTAAGAAAATCGCTAGTGTGCAAAAAGCACTGCACAAGGTGTTTATATATGAAGGGCACTTACGCGTCCTCGGCATCCAAGTGCACTTGAGAATGCCAAGTGCATTTGAGACACAAGTGTCATTGAGGGCCAAGTGCCCCCGGCACCGCCATTCAGGAGGTTCCGCATCAGAACGAAGAAAGAATTCAGACGATGACAGGATTCCTTGTGGGAGTCGTATGCAATTCTCTGCGGGATCGAAGTACCTGTCAGCGTAGTGTTTTTGACCTTGCAGTTGAGTGCTAGGGCTCTCTTATTCAGTTCTATTTCTATTGCCAGTATGACTCTCACGATGGTGTAACTCTGGACCTCATGGATATTACTCTACATCCCCTTGACAATTCGAAGGATGTGTTTCAACAATTTTGAGCTGCTAAACGACTCGCAGCAGAGGGCAAAGAGAGATGTACAGAATATTGTGCCAAGCGGGATACTGACTAGGAGGAAAACAAGAAGAAAATGGTGGCCATCCGACAGCACATTCTTGACCTCTGGAATGGTATTATTGAAGCAGGAATGGCTGAATACGTTGAAGAGGATAGCATTTTCAACTTTTCCAAGATACATCCCATGCAGCACTTCTGAGAGCAGATATAACAGTTAAGTCATCAGCAAAACAATTTTCTGTACATGCGAAATGGCTCCATCAGAATGGACGCACTCCGTCACAGCCGTCAGAGACACCATGGTGGCAGCTCAGTCTGTATCAGGCATCATTGCCACGCGTCGTGTTGCATATCGCCCTCCGATCATAGTTTCACCATTTCTTCTTGCCCTGCCAGTCGCCTATTTTAAACAAACACTCTGACATTGTGGCCAACTGTGACCATACGTCGGAAGTGGTTCTTTGGGTACTTGGTTGCATCGGGATTGCAATGTGATGGATGCCACTGAGAAAACCACTCCTCGTGTTCCTTATACCTGCGCGCAAAATTGAATTTTCTCTTTACTAATTATAAACATCATTTCAAGTCGCCAGATATGTATGGCTATTGACAATCTATCGCACGTTTCGTCTGTCTCCTGTCTTACTACTAGTAGGTAACTGTGGAATTACTTTCGCGCAGCCGACTATGTTTCCCATGCTGAAAAATTGCAAAGCAATGGGTGCCAGTGCTTTTCTCATTTGTACGAATTTTGAGATAGAATCTAAGTTACCCGAGTTTTCGTGTATTGTGGTAAGCTCCAGAGCTAATCAGTACTCAACAAAAGCTCCGTCCTCATTTAGGAGCTTGATTTTGAATATTCATTGTAGTTGCGATAGGAGACGACCATTTAGCACGCCATAACACCTCCCTGGGTGTTGCTTTACTCACACCCAGTCATTCTGTCAGTCCCCTCAGCGTCGGCTCTGGCTTCTTGTGCATTGACACATTTGAGATATGTGTTCACCTTCTAAATCCTCAACCTGAACCTAAATACGATGATAAATATAGAGCTGAATTGCATGCGGTTTTTCTTTCGATTAATACGTCTTGCTACGTCTCTGATGCTTGAGAAACTCCCAAGTGCGGTTGTATATTGCTACGTGATGCATTGTGTCTTTTGTATTGTTGGGCAATACTTTAAAGTCTTTGGTAATAGCGTCAGGATGATTTCCATCACGGCAGTTTTGGGGTTCCATTTATTCGAGCTTCGCATATGACTGGGAGCTCAGGGGGGCAGCCAGATCAGCACTGGAGAAGAGGATTTTACATGTGGCAGCACTGTTTTCCTGACGGTGAGCGAGGACCTGGGGGTTGAGCTGTCTGATTTCAAAGCAGAGAATGCGACGCTGAAAGGTGATTACTTAGGGCAGGTAGTTGAGATTGTGATTGGAGCTATTCGAACCGTCCTTGAGGTTCATTTTATGTGCTTGATCATGTCTCTCGGCAGAATACTCTTGTGAGGCTCTGTATCAAAGAATCTGTTCGACCCAATGTGTAAGGGCGTACGTCCATGTACGACCTTATATAAGAGTAGATACGGTTCCAAACCAGGATGCGAGAATAAGATAGGTGGATTGAATAGATAAGGTTATCGATGGCGTGCAAGAGTACTGGCCCGAGGTGACTATATACTGGGCGGATGAGCGGTTACCCTGCCATAGGCCGGCCGCCATTACATCATCCCCCTCTTTATCTGCAGACTTCCTGGGCTGCATACCGGTACATGAAGAGAAGAAGAAGAAAGAATCCAAGCTCGTACGCCCTCGTACGCCCTCGTAAATCCCGCTGCGGATCGGTACCGCTCGAGGGTGACCTTTCGGTGGATCCCGCGCACGGGGAAAGTCCACCTCCAGTGGTAGGTGGTAAAACCCGTGCCGTCGCCATTTGTACCGGGCCGAGATCCAATAAGAAGAGAAGAAAAGGAGAAAACAAGAAGAAGGAAACGTCCAATTGACCCCTGTAACCTCCAGATCTCTATATCTCCAATCTATTACTTTCGTGGCTCGGCAGAACCAAGCTCCACGTTCATATCCAAGCCTAAGCGTCCGTAGCTTCCGTAGTACAGCCTCGGTCGTGCTCTTGACAGTAAACGTCATTTGCTGGTCATCGATCGTATGTGATTCGTCGATTATCTAACTCGTGAGCATCCAAGAGAAGATCGAACTTACAATATCAATCGATTGTGCTTAGCTCTCGCAAAGCTTGTGCCCTCGGTAGTCATTCCCTAAGTGCACTTCCGTGCTCGTATAATAATTCTCGGTAAGTGCACTTCGTTTCTGCAATGCTGACGCTCGTAGGTACACTTCGGAGCTTCCACTCAGTTCGGAGGAAGGCAATCGTCAAGTGCGCTTGAGAGCTTTCGCTCAGATCGTAGAAAGGTAATTGTCAAGTGCGCATCAGATCGTTGGAAGGTAATGGTCAAGTGCGCTTCGTAGCTTCTGATTCAGGTGCACTTCTGTGCAAACGATAAGTTACATGCACTTATGTGAAAACGATAAGGTGCACTTCTGTGCAAATGATGATCGTGATTACGTCCGCTTGAAATCCGGATTGTGGGTACGGTCATCATACCAACCGTCGTCGACTACTCTTCGCTTTGTCCTTTGACTTTCGGTTGCCCTCCGACTTTTGCCCTTCGACCATGCCCTTCGATCTTCGACTGTCCTTCGCAGACATCACCACCTCCATCAAGACCCGGGTGGAGATGATTGGCGGTTCGATAGCCCGAGTCGTCTCAGCAGTCTCGGGACCATAAAGATACTCAAAACACTGAACCGAGATGCTCGTCTTAATTCGTCTTTGGGTGTTATAGCGTCTTTGGGTCTGATTTCGTCTTCGGTTTCCTTCCAGTCTTTTCAACTTTGCGTTGAGCTCAATGGTCTGGCGCATTTATCGATGTGTTAAGAACAAGGGGTAATGAGACCAGTAGGATATCTCGAGAGTAGATCGCGTGTATTCGTGTGATTTCTCGAAGTACTCTCGTGTATTCGTATAACTTCTCAATGATAGGTAGATCGCATCGAAAAGGGGTAATTTACGAAATCCCATGAGCAAAATGTATCCAATTTCCAAAGATCGATAACAGTGTAAGGGCGTACGTCCATGTCCGGCCTCGTATAAGAGTAGATACGATTGCAAATGAGGATTTGAGAATAAGATAGGTGGGTTCAATAGGTAAGGTTATCGATGGTGTGCAAGAGCACTGGCATGAGCTGACTATATACTTGGTGTATGGGCTGTTGCCCTGCCATAGGCCGGCCGCAATTACACAATGAGACATCAACTAGATCTTCGGAAAGTTGAAGTCTGCATCTAACTCGTTGGAAACATCCGTCTCATGGCAAATATAATCCTGCCAGGTGTTCATTTCATGCCGATTCTTGGACGGCGTCCAAGTATCGGCATTTGTTTCCTCATCTAACTTTCGCTTCTTCATGAATTCCGTTATCAGGACATTGGCTTTGGCCTTTGCCATTTTTCCAGTTCGCTCAAGTAAGACAACATCTTTAAAGGAGTGGAAACGACATGGCGTCGTCAGCTTTGCGATGCATTTGCTCTGCCAAATGGGAATTTCCACCGGGAAGGTGAAGATATACATAATTGATGGTTTGAAGTACTGTGCCAAGAACAGGTGCAATACTGTGATAATCCTGCCAAGAAGACATCAACACCCTTCAAGCGATACAAATATACCTTCAGATATTGCTGTAACAGAGAATAACAATGCTGAGTTTAATCTGAGTTTAATCTGATGACAGTTAACACCATAATTGAATACTTTTCAAGGGATCTCCTTCCCGAGTATCATCACAGGCGAAAGTTATTTAGAGTCTAACGTGATCTACACTGCGGGACCCTATTTGGTGAATCCCTTCCTTGTCGCTGAACAATTGTTGCATTGCAGATATCACTCAACACGTTACTTCCACCCCATCCGCTACACAGCGAAAGTCAAAAAATACCACAACCGCTATGCTGGGTACAAGTAGTCGTAGTACAACAGCATCCAGGGAAGCTCACAGACCGACTCAACACGTCGCGTTGTATCCAGCTCCGTATCCAGCATTGCTAGCACTTCCACTCCTCTCACCGGTCTTGAAAACCTGCCTACCCCAATCCCCAATCCAGAAGCCTGCGCGATCATTACAAATTTACTGCAAATGCCAGCTACAGAAAGGAATCAGAGACAGAGGCAGTTGTAATTGCAACCGCAGGTGGTGTCAACACCTCAATCAGTGGTCTCCGGCAGTCGCTGCATTCATCGAATTGGTCACTCAGACATGATACACCTTGAATTTGCAACGGGCAGACCCCTGGAGCTCTACATGTGGAACAGACGGCTGTTCATGAGTGCAAGCGACTTGGAGATGGTAAGTTATGCAACACTACGGGTTGCGAAAGCATTAGCTGAAGCCCCACACTGGCAGATAATAGACAAGTACTGGAACACCGCTATGCAGCAAAACAACATTTGGTCCACAGCATTTGAGGCACACACAAAGGAGATCTTGAAAGAGGTATGCTGAAGCAATGGCCTACATTGGATATTATATGCTCAAACTGTTACTAGGTTCGAGCACAAGTTGATAAGGTTGAATCCCATTTTATTTATTCAGCAAGGGACAACATAACAGAGGTTTATGATCTCGACCGCTTTAAATCCAATGCAGAGTGTTTGGAGTTTATTGATTTTTTTCTGGCAGACAATAAGTTCCTTAAGCCGAGTGTGTGGATGGTGGTGTACGCGGTCCAAATCCAACGTAGAGAAAGTCGAAAGCTTCTATTGAATGGCCAGCGTCCTCTTTACCTAGTGTTGGCAACGAACCGCCCGGGGTTCATACAATTGACGGACCGATTTGGTCCACGCGAACAGGATCCTTGCCAAGCCTTTCGCCACAAACCCCACCATTTCGGCCTACAACTGCGAACAAAAGTAAGTAAGCGAGTTCTTGTCCGATCGGCTCGAATTTTAGTGCATCCTGTAGCTAACTTCTCCCGCTACAAGATGCGCTAATAATTGAGCCGATCGGACATGAACCCGCTTACCTATTATCGTTCGAAGTTAGATGGTTCGAGAACCAGTTCGGACAAACCTCGGAACTTCGTACAAATCTCGGATCGAATCCATGTCGAATCGCGCCCTGGTTCGATCCAGGATGAACCGATCCGCTTCATTTCCAACACTATCTTTACCTCCTGGTGTAAGCTATCCTGGAGTGAATCCACATCAAATTTTATCATTGGTCGAATAACTGCAGTAAGTATGCTGATGGATTTTATAATTCCATGATTGATGACAAGGGCGGTCACATACCCTTGCCACTGATTATATTTACCTGCACCACGTTGCGCCATGCTCTCCTGGAGTGGCAAGAGAACAAAGGTGTTCCTCATGAAGCTTCCAAGTCAAAGCTGAAAGCGGACAAACCTGATCGCTCGAACCACGTCAACTACAAGAACGACAGAGGTATAAACACATCCTTCTGCGCTGCAACAGGTTGCTAGTTGTTAACCTTGCCTAGCATCACAGATACGAATATATTCTTGATGAACACCAGGAATACACTACCGGCGAGCTATCTACAGAGGGTGTATAACAATACACTTGCTACAGTCATGCGTCAGATCCAACAGGCGGAGAACACAACACCTGCCGTGGTCATCAGTACAGAAGCAGCACGTGTTGTCAATGCCATTATTCTTGACAATTTGACCTCCAAATCGGCACTTGAGGAACCTGAGATCGGAAGCACTGACCCAAACATCCCAATAGACAACAATTGTACAGATTACGAACTACGTTTTGGGATGCTAGGGGGCACCAGCAATTACGAAATTGAAGGTAACGAAAGCGATGAGAGTGATGCCATCCCCACCGCCAGGCGGTGACGATAGACCGTGAACAAACTTGAGAGGTTCGACCTGGGAACCAGTGATGTCAACGGGTATCAGGTCGACAATGGCGACGATGCAGATTCGGATGAGGAGGAAGAAGCATCGCAAGCCGATAATCGATCAATGCAAAATTTGTAGGATTGAGGGCATAGTACTAGAGAATGTGAAGATTGGACAGTTTATTTCAGACCTGTAAAATACAATGATAGGGATGCAAATGCAATGGCAAGCGATGTATCCGAAACGAAGACTGTATTGTAATAAGTGACAACATCTCAAAGCTAAACATATATATTGGGAGAGTGTGGCATCCGATAAATAGCAAATGCAGAGAGGTGAAATATGATACTTGGGTGATGAAAGGCATAAACATTGCTAGGTATCGTGTAAATGGCTACAGTGTAACTAGAGCGCCTGTGAAGAGTGTAACATATGTGTCGTTCTGATGGTGCGTGAACGTCACCACATTCCGGAGGCAATCTAAAGGAAGTGCGACGCCGGGATGGCAAGAGTGGTGGGTGAGTGTCCGCAGGGTAATATACAGCGTGATGCGTTGCAACAATAAGAGATGTGGTATAATAGCCGTCGCGGTGTAAGTATGCAACGCAACCCGTCGCCTGGGTAATGGGTAGCGTGTAATTATCCCTCAGAGGGTACAAGCTTCCGTCAGAGCTGTCAGAGACGTCAGAACGACCCGGGTATTCCAAACGGATACTAGGGTTGTTGCTGATTGTTCGTTTAAATAGTGGTCGATGGAGATCGGAGAAAGTTCTCACCCAAAGGAGATTAAGGACAGCTCTAATGCCTCCAACAAGACGGGTGATTACTGTACTCAGATAATCAACTACTACCTTCGGAGTGATACATTCGCTGTCAGAAAGACCAATCGCGATGCATGGAATCGTAAACGAGTTGCTCCACACACGATGGAAGTGACAGAGGAAGTGACAGCGAAAGCTACCACTACCAGTAGATGTTGTTTATTGAGGTTCATATCTCCACAGCAGCACAAAGGAAAACAGAAAGTCAAGGACTTTTAAGGTCTCTTGAAAATGAACAGTTATGACATTCTTCGAAATGGTCTGTAGGATACCACCTATCCTTTCTCACACTCCAAGCAGGTTAATATCGATTCAGATGATCTCATTAGCAGCACTACTGCAACATAGCATGGATTGGTTGTAGAAACACACAACCTTCATGACGAGCGCATCATTCAGAAACTAACATATACTGGAGATAAACGATGATATTCCAGGGCTGTAAGGCCATCACTGGATATGGGTTAAAACTTTGCAACGTAAGGAGGGGCAGGAGCTGTCTCACATGACACTGCAGCGACGTATACTGTACTGTATGATTTGTCTATTCAAGCTGACAGTCATCCATTCGCGCAGCAAGGAATACATTTTTGCTAGTATACGTTGAATTGACGAAGCCTGCCAATGGTGGAATGCAGGAAAGTGCATCGCAGCTAGTCAGTATAGTGAAACCATCTTCTGGAGGTGTAAATGCAGTTATCAGTACAGGAAATATTGTGGGTTCGGCTCAATGAATTCCAGAGGAGCACAATGCATCGAAGTGGGAGAATAAAGGATGGATAGTCAATAGACATAAAGACCTAGCAACCTGGAACAATGTTTATTATATGCGCGAGGATGAGTTGAAAATAGCGGTGAAGAGGAAATAAACAGTCTTTAGAACTGTAAATAGACTTAATAGGCAGACCTTCAAGTTGCTTGCTTACAGCCAAGACATGGATGAGAGCAAAGTATTTCTACATGGAAAATGACCTTATGGTATAATATGCCAAGCTTAGCATCACAATTACAATACTCAGAGCAGTATTGCCGCCAAGCACCAAGCACCATGCAATTGTACCGGCCAGACGAAGAACACGGTATATATAAACATTACATTGTTATAGGCAAATCTTCATGTTGCTTGCCTCCAGTCAAGATATGGACGCGAACAAAGTGGTTGTCCTTGGAAAACAACCTTATGGTGTAATATGTTGTGCATAGCAACGTCATTACAATGCCCAGATCAGTGTTGCCGCTGAGCACAAAGCACCATGCAATTGTACTGGCCAGATGAAGAACATGGTGCAGATAAACCTTACTTTGTGATAGGCAGACCTTCCTGTTGCTTGCATCCAGCCAAGACATGGACTTCAGCAAAGTGGTTCATCGGGCAAAAACCCATATTGTGCCCAGACGGTACATGGGTCTAGGGTGTGTCAGATGCTTCAATCGAATCCTCTTGAGCCTCATCGTAGAGTGATACTGTACATGCGTATATACTACCTCTGGCATTGCGTTTGGTCCGTTTGATGCAGCATTCGTTACTGTGACACCTATACAGTGTACATAATTCTTATTGAGGCAGCCATGCAGCGTGCACACCTTTCGCAGCCACACACTTGATTCACAAATTTATTGCTAACTATATACAAATAATCATTTTAGATCTTGGATGCACTTGGGGCAGCACATGAAGCTAGTGCATGGACAGAGAAGATTGATACAATCTGGGTGCAAACGGCTGGCTCAGCTGGCGCGAAATGATTGAGATTGGCTGGCTCTGGACAGGCTGGATATGATCGAGCCATGCTTGCTACATGTGATCGAGCCGTGCTGGCTCTCGGCTGGCTGTATGCGATGAGCAGATCTGCACGAAAACATTAGCATTTCGATCAGGTGTGCTTGGAGTTTGAGCTTGGCTGGCGGTTGACTGACTAGTTACGATCGAGCTGTGCTGGCTCACCGCTGGCAGGATTTGATCGAGCCTATCTGGCTCACGGCATGCTGGACATGATTGAGGTGGGCTGACAGGCAGCGATTGAGCCGGGCTGGCTCGACGCGATTGAAACGGGCTGTAATGGTGGCCTATGGCATGGTAACTGTGCATTCGCCCAGTATATAGTCAGCTCGTGTGAGTGCTCTTGCACGCCATCGCTAACCTTACCTATTGAACCCACTCTACTATCTTATTCTCGAATCCACATGTGCAACCGTATCTACACTAATATCTATACATACAATGACATATGCCTTTACATGGGCTGGCTCTCCGCTGGAGTGAGATGATCAATCCTAGCTGGCTCACTGCCGGCGTGAGATGATCGAGCTGGACTGGCTCACGACTGGATGGAGATGATTGAGCTGGGCTGACTCGACGCGATCGAACCGGGCTGGCTTTCGGCTGCCTGGAAATGATTGATAACGACCGGCTGATTGTCTCGTTTAAATTTGTTTCTACATCTGTTAGCATTGCAAATGAGAGATACTGTGAAAGAGAGAGAGAGAGAAGTATCATACAGTTGAACTTAGAACATAGAACTTAGAACTTAGAACTTGGAACTTAGAACTTAGAGTACAAATACGGTTGAAAGTAAGGGGGCAAAAGGGTCAGACTATATATGAAGGGTACTTATCTGGCCTCTGCTGCCAAGTGCACTTACAAGACCAAGTACACTTACAAGGCCAAGAGCACTTACGAGGCCAAGTGCACTCACAAGCCAAATGCACCTGGCACGGGCAGTACAGTGGGTCTCAGCTGGCTGGACGAGATCGAGATGGCCTGGCTCTCCGCTGGTGGGCAATGATGAAGCCTGGCTGGATCTCTGCTGGCGGGAGATGATCGAGCAGGGCTGGCTCTCCGCTGGCGGGAGATAATGCTGGCTCTCGGCTGGATGGTTCAGCTTGACTGAGGGCTAGTGGACGCGATAGGCTGGGACGAATGAGCCAAGCCGGGCATACGCTAAGGCTGAATCGAGTAGCTGGGTGTAGGCTAAGTCTGCTAGTGGACACGATAGGCTGGGACGAATGAGCCAAGCCGGGCATACGCTAAGGCTGAATCGAGTAGCTGGGGGTAGGCTAAGTCTGCTAGCGTACGCCCGAGCTGGGCTGGCTCTCCGCTAGATGCGATTGAGCAGGGCTGGCTCTCCACTGGCGGGAGATGATCCAGTTGGGCTGGCTCTCGGCTGGTTGGACGCAATCGAGCCTGCCTGACTCTCTGCTGGCAGGAGATAATCGAGTTGGGCTGCCTCTTGGCTGGCTGGACGTGATCAAGCAGTGCTAGCTCTCCGCTGGCAGGAGATAATCGAGGTGGACTGGCTCTTGGTTGGCTGGACGCGATCGAGTAGGGCTGGCTCTCCACTGGCAGGAGATGATCGAGTTGGGCTGACTCTCTGCTGGCTGGACGCAATAGAGCCGACCTGGCTCTCTGCTGGTGGGAGATAATCGAGCTGGGCTGGCTCTCAGCTGGTGGGAGATAATCGAGTTGGGCTGGCTCTTGGCCGGCTGGACGCAATCGAACAGGGCTGGCGCTCTGCTGGTGGGGGATGATCGAGTTGGGTTGGCACTCGGCTTGCTGGACGCAATCGAGGTGTCCTGGCTTTCTGCTGGCAGGAGATGATCGAGCTGGGCTGGCTCTCAGCTGGCTTGATGAAATTGAGCTGGGCTGGGTAACGGCTGGCTAATAGCTGGTTCGTTACCATGTAATTGCACCGGCCAGACGATGAACACGGTATATTACGCGTCCGAAGATGCTGTGCAGAGTGATATGCGAATGTGTGAAAACCTACTGCCAGAAGTTGTTTTTGCAGTACCTCACATTGTATCATTGTGGACTTACATGTTACCCTGCCCACCAATGTTTGAGGCGTTTCTGACGCACCACCGACGTCCGGACATGACTAATATGCCCGGGTGCAGGGATTCTTTCCCAATGTTCTCCATTGAAAATGATCTTATGGTGTAATATGCCATCCATAGCAATGTTATTACCATGCCCAGAGCAGTGTTGCCACTGAGCCCCATGGACCATGCAATTGCATTGGGCAGACGAAGAATACAGTATATTAAGCCTTCAAAAGCACTGTGCAGAGTAATATGCGACCGTGTGAAAACATAGCACCAGAAGTTATATTTGCAGTGCCTCATATTGTATCATTATGGACTTACATATTACCCTGCCTACCGTCGTTCCAGGCGCTCCTGGCGCACCACCGACGTCCGAACGTGACTAATACGTCCGGCCGCAGCGATTGTTTCCCAATGTTTTCTATACTTGCTTCTTGTACAGCTACAGTACTGTCACTTGTAGAACTTGAGCCAGAATCCTGCGTAAAGAAAGCAGTAATTGGGTACACCTAAAGCCTCTGCAGATGGAGTCATCACACTACTAAGCTTGCCAGAATTTTTCCAATGCCGTATTGTTCTTGCTGTGGGCTGTACTACCCTCGGGTATGGGAATTTTGTCTCGCTACCAAAGCTTGTACCCTTCTGCTCTTGTGCCGCTGCAAGAAGCTTGTCAAAAGCTGTTCTACTTAATATTAGCAGCTGTAGATACTGTGGTTTTAAATTCTGTACCTGTTGAACTCTATTTCTTCTTCACAATCTGAAACCTCTAGGTCACTTTCATCCTCGCTGTCATCACTGTCCTCAGATTCTGTTCCCACTGCCTGCCGCTTCCCCTTATCCCCCAAATCCACCTCCAAATCTTGTATTCTTGCTTTCTTTGCTTGCTGGACTGCAGCTACAGACCTGGTAGCTAATTGTCGCTTAGATGGGCGAGGCATTGTGGTTTAAGTTGTTCGGCATGCTGTATTTGCACTGCGAAATGCAATGCGACCGTGCAAAAAGGGGGGTTAAGCGAAGAGTCACAGGATATCACTCGCCATTAGTAAGCGCCGAAGCAAATGTCCGCCACCCAGCTTCAAGGCGTTCCCCACTATAGCGGTAAGAGCAATAACAAATTCAGATTACGGTAGCGCGGATTTGTCGTTGTCTCGGTGTCTGAACCGTTTCAAGTACGTGCCAACTGGCGTGTGCCCAGTGGGGAACGGTAGCTGCAAGGCGGTCAATATCTTTTGTACAATAGACAGCCTGCAGAATACCATATTGGCACTGCAAGGCATAACAATTGCCATGCTTGACTTCAACCACCTTGCAAAAGATGCCCTTGTTATTTATTGAACATCTATCCTAGACTGTAATCTTTAGGTGTACAAGAACACCCTCCTCAAATACTTCTACTTTATTGACTTTGTTATATCTGTTTTCCATGGATGTAGATCATTTGCATCATCGCAGATATATTTGGCCGGGCTTAAGGTCATCACTTGCGCTTGGCTGAAGGTACATAATTGTGCTGTGCTGAATGCAATTAGCTGCACTGATTAAATTCAGCTGGATATGGCCAGCTGAGTGCGCATATATGTGTGCAGCGCATTCACCGAGTGTGGACAATCCGTGAGTGGACCAGTCCACTCACAGAGGTGGGGTACACTCCGCGAATGAACCAGCCCAGTCACGGAGGATGGGACTCCGTGAATGGACCGGTCACTCCGCGGAGGGACAGCCTAGAACACACAACAATGCAGTCATCTATCAAATTAAGACCATTGGCCTGGAGGTCATTAGATCGAAAGAATACCATTGGTCCCGGATGCAGGTATGTATCTTCGAAACGGATGGTCTGCATAATGCAACGCGCTAATTATGATTCCAAAGACCATGCAAGACGGCGACATTCACCATTGCCGAACCTCGAAACCTGTACACCAAGAAGCGGATATTGCAGATTGGTGTCAAATTACGACTGCAGCATGCCTAACATTGCTGCCGCAGTTCGCGTGTTGATGGAATTTCCTCCAATCTGCTTCTGAGTGTCTGTAGTGTTATTACTGTCAGTCATTGTTGTGTTCCCGGCTGTTGGTCGTGTTAATGTGATCTACTTTCTGCAGATTGCCAACCATCGATCAACAACAGCTCTAAAAATTTAAAATAGTGATCCATCCTAAAAATCGCCGATCATACACACACCTTGAACGCATCAGCAGCAAAAATTTCCGACTTAAGTATATCCAGAATTTCCTCTCTTCAGCCTGGCTGACACCGCGACCATATCAGGCGACATGAGCACACAGGCCGAAAAAGATAAAATGAAAGCAAGGTCGAAAACCGGGTATTCATTTGGGATCCGAAGCCGTACCACTTCAGGCCAATTGTGTGTATACATAGGCGTTGAGGCAGAACCTTTTCACTGTACCAAGTAACTGATTTTAGATCGACGTCTAGATCGGAAACATATCATTCGATTAGCTAACAAATCAGAGAGGATTATTTCGCTGAGATTTTGGGCGGGGCTGGCAACGGCCGTAAGTGTGCAATTGCAATACCTATACAAGTCTCTGAAAACATACCAATGGGGGCATCGGGGCAGGCCCCTTGGTGTAGTGGTATTGCTGCTGCAAAGCCGGAATATTACTAACCATATGCTATATGGGTTCGAGTCCCAGTGCCAGCCCCACAAAAATCGACAACTAGGGTGTGAATGCACAGCCAGAGTTCAGTGAAGAGTATTTCTGAGAACAGCATGCTCCGGCCCACGGCACTCTGAGAGGTTCTGTAAGACCTGCTTCTCAGGCTATATGATCACTAGTACGAGTTGTTCCCATGTACACGCCAAGCACCTTCAACCGCAAAAATCAGCAGACACATCATTGAACTCTGTCACCTAGACTGGGGGACGGTTGGGGTATTCCACTGCGATTACATCATATGAAACCCTGCGGTCAGCTTAGATGGTCCTGGATCCGAACAATTACATTTCTGGTGGATAAATTGGTTGTGGTAGGGTAATTTGGGGGATGAGGAACAATAGGTATGGTGGAAAGGGAATTTAGGGTAGTGGTTGGGAGCTCCCCCACCTAGCCGGCTTGCCCAGAGGGGGAGGTGAATGGGGATTTGTCATACTCTATAAAGAGTGAATACAATATGATTAAAACAAAAAACAAAAATATACGCATGCATGAAACTTGGCGTTCTCTAGCTACTCGAACCTTCGACTGCTGGAGTGATTAGGCGCTCGTCATGCACAAGGTTATAGGTTTCTTGTAAGTACAACCAACCATGAACAAAATGCTTATCTGTGAATTCGAATCATGTGGTCGATAAAACTAATGAATGAAATCTACTAACGTTATAATATTATAACAAGTGTGTAGGCCTGCAGGTGATGAAAGCGTGAGGAACTGCAAGCGGCAAAATTATTTGGCAAATCGAGAAGTACATGAATATGAAACGGCGCCAGTTATATTGATTTTCTCTCTGCCTTCACAGTATCAAGTAGACGCTCGACGTGTCTATATTGGGAGCGATCAAGTATTTGATGGGGATGAACCCTCTCCATTTGTCTACAGAAGCCCAGCAGCACAAGAAACTGTCGCGCCACCTGCCCGTTCTCACTCCAAAACCTACTACAAGATACACCCTCTTCGGCAATCTTGTCACTATTCTGTAACGCGTACGATCAAAAATCCAATGACCCAGCCGATGGACCAAGTACGCGGGGGTACGTTTTGCCGACCGGCCGACTGGACCGACGTGGCGAAGTTCTTTCTCGCCAATTTCATTACCCACGCTTTCACAGTTATAACAGCTCCTGGGGCCCGAAGGAGAGAGTCGATGCTTTTCACGATCTGGACACTATTCATACCTTTTATTGGTGCTACTAGGGCGGCGGTGGTGATCGCGCGTTACGCACGGGGCGAGAAGGATGACTTAAAGGTCGCACACAAAGCCGGTGCGCTCTACACTCTGTTGAGAGTCACTCGCGATGGCAGGGAACGTTTCAATGTTGAGCCCAATGGTGAACATTACGGCGATAGCGGACCTTGGTAATAACCCTTGCCCGCTGGTTGTGTCGACAATATCTTGGCTAACGTTGTAACCATATTACAGGCTTCGTTTAAATCTTGACCACTATCACATCAATGTACACGGCACGTACCCAGCTTTTCCTTCCGCGCCTGGCAACTGGGAAACATTGTACTACCCAGTACGAGTACCATTTGATTATATCGTGGAGCCACTCCCTGCCCGTCATTATGAGGACGACAACGAGTTGCGACAAATCATTCCTCCACTAAACTCGGGGTACGCCCATGAAATAACTACTGTGATGCCTGACGCAGATCCATCTTTAGAGGCGGCACAATTGTTAGACTGCACCCTAATATTCAAGCCGCTTGTCGCTAATGCAGCTTAGTGTCGGATCTACAACAGGACCTAAGACTATGAAGCTAAGTAGCAATTTCAACGCGATTAAAGCTGGAGTAGCAATATTCCAAGTCTTCTACGGATCTTGGGAATTGTATATTGCACGCGGAGAACAGCTGGAGAGGTACGGGTATGCCGCATTCTCCCTCACTGTTGTGCCCTATGTTGCGATGTCATTACTCAATCTCACGGCTGCATTATGCGAGCCCCAATACCCCTGCGTTTACTTGGTAGAGCATAGGAATACTTCAGCGCGTGGTTTGGAAAATAAACTAAACGGCCTGATGGGGGGTGCGGTGGGGATTGCTTACCCTCCCGATGGGATGAATATCAAGAGCTCGGCCACTCTCTCTCTGGTTAGTATTGAACTCAATCGGTCATTTAAAAACTGCTCTCATAACTAATGAGAGATATTACCTCCTAGTTTCGTGAGAGTTTCAGAACGCGTCAAACCAGGGGCGCCAAGTTATTAGTTGCCATTGCCGCCGTTCTAGGTGTCAGTGCATTTCTATCGCCATTTGTTCTTGCAGCTACTCTCACAAAGTTTCAACCCAGACACAGTACAGCCAGCAATCGGGCATGGATCATTTCTTGGTGGGCGATTGGGCAGTATTTTGGTATCGTGGGCCTCACTGCCCGCCCAACTATCAGCTTCAGTCGTTGGTCTAGGAGATTCAGTATAGGTCCCGGGCTGTTTCAATTTTTAATACCGACTTTAACAATCATACCAGGTATAGGGGTATGGATATGTGTGGCAAAGATGATACTCGAGAGCGGTATTTGCAAAACCTTGTAAGGAACATGCACGTATAGAGCATTCTCTCTGATGGAATGTGGCGAACGGAGGGGTTTTTGCGGCGCGAGGGCAGTGGTAGAGAGATGTAGTCAGCATTGACGAGGAGCTGCTCGGTGCAAAAAGAATTTTCATCCTAATGTATTTTTGGTTTTTAGTTTGTTTTATTCATACTGTATTCACTCTAACTATAGTATGACAGAGCCTAATTAAACCTCTGCCTCCGGGCCAGCGGGCTAGATGGTGGAGCTCCCCACCCGCTACCCTTCGTCCCCACTGACAAAAGAAAGAAAGATGTAAAGAGTTGACCGCACGCACGAGACAAAAGAGAGGAAAAGAGAAAAAAGAAAAGAGAAAAGAGAAAAGACCATATGATACATTAGAGTGTAGTTGCAAAAACCTTACAGATGTAGTAGCATTTGTAGTGTTATTTGTCATGACCTTTGGGTTACAGATGGTACTACAAGTATATTGTCGGTGTCATTCAGGTAGCGTCCAAATTACATTCCAACTTTGCTTTCTTGCCACGACAATCGCACAACTTTAATAACTCAACAGAACTTTATCATATATTTGTGGCTTGATCCAGACAACAATTTCACCGCATTGGTACTCCAAAGGAAGGCCGAACAACACAAATGTATTTATACTGCAGCGTCTTCTGATTTCTGTACTCTGCACAGGAATTGAACCACTGCTATCCCCTATCAGATGGTGTTTACTGTTACGGGAATACTTAGGAGACAGTTCTAAGTACAGCTGTCTACCAATCTATAAGTTGTGGAATTCTTGGAGATACTCCTCAGAAGACTGGTCAACTGGTACTTGGGAAGGTAGTTTACCGGAGGAGAGGTAGTTTTATTTGTTTTAATTATACTGTATTCACTCTATTTAGAGTATGACAGACCCCTAATTCCTGCTGCCTTCGGGCTATCCGGTTCGATAGTGATGCTTTCCTCTTGCTATCTGTTGTTCCCTTCTGACAAAAGAAAGTGAAAAGATTGGTACGAACAAAAGAAAGGAACCGAAAAGAAAGACCCTTGAACCTAATCTCACTCATCTCACTCCTCCACTTGCTCGTTACCCGGCTGTCGCGTTGACCAATCAAGTTGCTTGCATCCAGCCAAGCCGCCAAGATATCAATGCAAGCAAAGTGACTATTTGTTTTTCTATCACACAGTTGGGTGGGAACTTTCCAACATCAGTAGCTGCCATGAAGTCCATCACCCCTTGATTGCACTTCTCAATGGTAAACAGCTCAGAGACCTGCATGTGTTGGCATATGCCTGCTTTCCAGTCTGTCG
Organism: Wilcoxina mikolae CBS 423.85; assembly: GCA_014904905.1. Classification (NCBI taxonomy): domain Eukaryota; kingdom Fungi; phylum Ascomycota; class Pezizomycetes; order Pezizales; family Pyronemataceae; genus Wilcoxina; species Wilcoxina mikolae. The sequence goes on from MU122124.1 coordinate 718,998, forward strand.
CCTTCCCCACCACTTTCCAAAGTACTTTCTGCTAGTCTTTCTACGGGCTGCAGTGGCGGAATAGATGCTCTCGGGTCTGCACTACTCTGCCTCTGCACCACCAGCATCTGTCGTCGTCTCGATATCCGAACCGCTTTGAGAACTTGCCTACTGGAGCATGCTGGCTCTTCATTTGATAGAACTGTAGGGCTAACAACTTCACACTTGTCATCGGGATTGGTCTCTTACTCCCCACCTTGCCCTTGAGTATATAGCCGAAGTGCTTGCTGCACTTGTCAGTCTTGCACAGTGTTTTTGCGATCGATTTTGTCTTTGTAATTCATCTGGTTCTATTTGCAGCCAAGGTATATACATGTTCCCATACCGTGCCTGCTATGCAGTCTTTATGGTCCAGATTTGCTTGGCGATCTGCTTTCTCGTTCTCCGGAAAGCCAGTGTCACAGTGTGTCCCAGCATGCAGTGGATCTCCTTTTCGATACCACGCATGTAAAGGGTCCTCCCATTGCGGTTAATCTATCTGGCTAGTAGTTGTCCTTGTCTTGCCTCTAGATTCTCTGTTTGTAGGATGGTGACCTGCGAGTTGCTAAAGACTGCCACATTTCTCACACCGTTTGCCCATAGTATATGTATTTTCTTGAATGATTTCCAGAGTACTAGTTTGATTCCCCACAGATCCACATCGTAGACCTCAATTCGCCCGGTGCCAAGGTGGCTATGGAAGGACTTCCAGCTGTTTCTGTGCTTGCATACTGCTGCAGCTCCCCCTCTCCCATTGTCGGTTTGCGATCCGTCTGTCCACCATATCCAGACCGATGTACCTACTTTGGCCTCTTGTTCTCTCGCCCAGCATGCCGCTTCTTTCTTAGCTGCAGCTTTGTCACTCAGTATGAAAGTCCGAACCACTGGTTCTTCGTCAGGGTTGAACCAGCGCACTGTATCCACCTCCCAACTCTTTTCGTGCACTAGATTGAAAAGAAGTTGGAGGTCCTCTCGTCTGCCCTATTGAAAATAGTAGTGGGCACTGTGAGCAGGTCTAAAAGTGATAGCATTCTCTCTACTCTAGTGGTCTCTCTCTATACAGAATGACAAGACCTCATTGGCCGCTCTGCTATCGGTATTGGCCACTCTATCATCAGACAGACTTGGGCGCAGGGTTGAGCCGATTTCCAACACTCCTGCTCCATGAAAACCCCACCTATACAATGGTCAAAGATAACGAGAGCAAAGGTATGAGAATGATAAAATAAATACCAAGTACAAAAGAAGTCAAATGGAGGCTAATTATTGCCGGGCAAGTCCGCATTTCCAAACAAAGTCACTAACCCAGATACAATGTCAAGTGGCGATCCTTGCAACTGTAATCCACATACAACGTAAATTCATGACAAGCACCCGCTGCCACGACAAGGAAATCAGCTGCACAACAACAGAAGGAAAAAATTGACGAAATGCAATCGAGACTAATAGATACCCATACTGGCGCGATGCTGCAAAAATTTCTCTTTTGGCATGGCCTTTGTAAGACAGTCTGCAACCATAACCCCAGTAGGTATATACTCCAAACATACCTCTCCTCCTTCAACCTTCTTAATGACTAAATGATGCTGAATATCAACATGCTTGGTGCGAGCATGGTGCCCTGGATTGTGGGCAAGAGCAATGCAGCCATGATTATCTGCAAAAACTGTGATGGAGGGGAGTCTCTTGAGCTGGCGATCCAAAATCTCACTGAGAAGAAAGCGAAGCCATATAGCTTCCTTAGAAGCCTGAGTGATTGCCATATACTCAGCTTCTGTGGATGAAAGTATCACAGTTGCCTGCTTCTAGCTTGATCAAGAGACTGGCCATTGACCAGCCAGGAAAATGTAACCACCAGTACTGTGGCGAGAATCTAGGCATCCAGCCCAATTACTATCACTGTAACCAGTGACTTCCAAAACCCACCATATCTTGGGATAGTATGGCTTTCCTACAGTTACTGGTATAGGAACAGGTTCGAATGCAGTACATCTGGTGAGATGCAGGGCCAGGTGTGTTGACCCTGGAATGTATTTCAGAATGTAGTGGAGGGTAGCAAGGTGATTGAGAGTGGGAGAACTGCAGAACTGAGAAACTGCTCCCACTGCATATGCAAGGTCTGGCCTGGTAGCCAGCATGAGGTACATAATTGAACCAACAATGCTTTGGTAGAGAGTAGCATCTTGTTGGAAGAGAAGAGCTCTAGAATCCTTTCGAAGCTTTGTACCAGTATTGAGTGGAGTGCTTACTGCATGGCAGGAGGAGAACTGAAAGCGTCGTAGAATCCCCTCAGCATACCACTCCAGTGAGAGGTGTAGGCCATTGTCATCTCAGGTGACTGCAATTCCCAAAAAGTATGAGAGAGGGCCAAGGTCAGACATTTTGAATTTTGTCTGGAGCTGCTTTTTGCTTGCAGCAACTGCTTCTGGTTCACCCAGAACAATCAGGTCATCTACATAGACCATGATAAAGAGGGAACGGGCAAGATTGAAGTAAACACAGTGGTCACAATGTTCTGGCTTGAGGCCAAGCTTCTTGGAAAAGAACTCATGGAGAGTCTTGTTGAGGATTCGAGAGAATTGCTTGAGGCCGTATAGTGCCTTGTGTAGTTGGAGAATCTCCTCTTTAAGTTCACTCGAAACACGTTGTGGAACCTCCATGTATATGGGCTCCTTGTCAGCATCCAGATCCTGTCCAAGAAATACTGTCTTGATATCAATCTGGTGTATCTCAAAGTTCTTTGAAACTGCAAACACTAGGAGGAGTCAGAGGATCTGGAACTTTAATACTGGAGAGAAGATCTCCAGGTAATCAATGCCGTATGTCTGGGTGTACCCTTTTGCTAACCAGGCGTGTCTTGTACCGTAAGACCTCTCCCTTGGATCTATACTTGATCTTGAACACCCATCTGTACCCAATGACATTTTGATGGGCCCTTTAGTTTCGAGGCAATCGAGTCCACACCTTATTGTTTTCAATCAATGCTAATTCTTCGTTGCAAGTCTGCTACCACTTACTATATTCAGGGGAATCGAAGTCTTCTTTCCAAGTATGGGACTCATCAATGACAATAGTCTGAGCTACTGCAGCATGTTCCATTACTGAATATGCAGCCTGAGATGATCTAGGTTTCTGGTGCCTGGTTGAACATGGCTGCTATTGATCGTGCAGAAATTGAGGAGTGCTAAAGGTTCCTGCATTACTTCGAGAGCATTGTCTCCTGGATGGTTCTTCCTTCAATGGAGTGGGTGAACGAGATGGTGAGTATTCAGATGTCAATGACTGTGATTCATGGGTTACAGCCTGTTGCTCGTTGGGTCCAGAATGTGCTGCTGGGGCTCGGAAAGTAATAGATTCTTAAACTAATCAGTAGGAGTATCCATTGTGGTTATCTCTGAATGCATAGGTTCTAAAGCACTCGCCATTGGGGGCTTTGCTGGTTCTGAATCGATTGTATGGTTTTCCTCTTGCTGAAATATCAGGATATCATACAGATGATCAGGTGGACTTGGCATCTTCCGAGCAGTATTCTCAACTGTTCCGTCTGACGGCCGGGGACGGTAGTGCTGTCCGAGATCTTGGCAGGACGGACGGGACAGCAATAAATTTGTCCGTTCCGTCCTAGCAGGTAAATAATGGCAGGACACCCGTTGTCTTCTGGGGACGGTGAAAACACCGTCATCGGCGGTTATCCACCATCCCCAGCCATTATTCAGGGGTTAGAGGATAGATTTAGATGATTAGCAATTGAGGCCTGAGAGCGCACGGTAAGTATTATAAATCGATGATTCTAGGCTTAGTTCATAGATCTATTGTGCTAATACTTTTGAGGGTGAGTGGAGGTAAATCATATGTATATAAAGGCCGAAGATCAACTCAATAATCCATATTATTCTTCATCAACCATACATTCTTCGATACACCGTAATCGACATGGATGGGTTAGGGTTAGGGTTAGGGTTAGGGTTAGGGTTAGGGTTAGGGTTAGGGTTAGGGTTAGGGTTAGGGTTAGGGTTAGGGTTAGGGTTAGGGT
>MU122125.1:0-86414 GCA_014904905.1 Wilcoxina mikolae CBS 423.85
GGGAGAAAAATATGGAAGGTAGTAGGAGAATGGTGGAGGAATGGAATGCCACCCACCCAGTGCCAGTGAACTATCCATCGATAGAGATGAGTAGAATAGATGGGGGGGGGGGGACGATGGGGAGAGGTGAGGAGACTGTACAAGCATGTTCGGTTCAAAAGCGACGAAGATGATGAAGAAGAAGATGACGCTACCATGCCAAGACCCTCGAAACTCGTGGAATTACAAAAAGGGAATAGTTGGAGAGATGGATGACTCTTATTGGCTGGCTCACACCCCCATTACACAAAGATCTCGTAGTACTCTCTAAATGTTAACCACAACCAGTATTCCTAGGTTGAACCTAAAAATCAATGCCTAACATGAAAATGACAAGCTCGATGAGCTCTTTCAATCGGTACTAGCTGTAAGGACAAAGCGGTACGGGAAGAGAAGTTATGGTGGGAAACACCGAGAAGATATCAGAAGAGAAACAAAGAGAAAATCGGCACAAGGAGAAGCTCCAGGTATATAAAGAGCTCTTACCCCCTTTCAGTGAACTCCAGAAGCTTCGTCACTGCCAATGTCATTGGCCTTATCAACATCATCGACTGCACCGACTTCAACATCAAATCCATTCGAAATTCAGCCCTCAACTACAGCCAAAGATGACGTTCACTCCAGTCAATGAGAGCTCAAGCACTGCCACTGCCATCAAGGAAACTGCACTCCGTAGCACCATCACCATCGACAGAGCTGGGAGCTGCAGCACTCTTGTCGATCTAGCCTTAGCCACCACCACCAGATACAGAAAGGTCATCTCTTAAACTACGGTCGCTCCTAATACCGCCAATTCCGCCAAGTTGCCTTCCGCCAAGTCACCTCCCGTCAAGTTATCCTCTGCCAGGTCATCTCCTACCAAACCGTTTCCCACTATGGACCTTATCCCGGTAACCAGCAAAATCACCATGGACCAGGTACCAGCAAATCTTCCAATTCAGGTGCTGAAAAGCCTATGCGATGGCTTTTTCCTGGACAGGAACTTCAATTCCATTCAAGAAGCAGTAGAAATCGCCATGAAGGAGCTGACCCCGCAAGATCAGTCGAAGTTTATACACGGCGTATATGAGCTGTTCACTGATATCCACGAGGTTTCGAACGCGTCAGTCGCATGGCTCTCAAAGTCTGAGGGAAACAATGCGGGGTAGACAGAGCTAGACTACAAGAGATACTATGACTACATTAGGACAATCGACAGCTCTGGTCAGGTAAGAGGGATGGTAAAGCAACACAACACCGCGCAGAAGAATAAGAATTGTGTGACAAAAAAGCTGGGAGACTACTGGCAGCAGAGCCCTGAACTTTTGGAGATCCTGAACAAAGGTGATGGGAGTGAGAACTGGTTACGACTGACAGCCCTAGCCACGCGAATCACCAAAGAACCCGAGCTAGCCAAATGGTGACAAAACTACGCATATGTCTCCCACATCATCAGACTGGAATGGAAATCAAAGGTGAATAGATAGTATAAGTCCGCTGACTTCAAGGAAGCAAAGGCTATCTTGGAAAAAGGATGTCTGATAGTTAACGAAGAGATGAATCTGGGAAAAATAGATTCAAAGTTATATCGAGGGCTAGTGATACCGATTGCATATTATCCCTTCAATGAAGATCAAAGCCAACCCCCTACAATCTCTCTGTCAGCTCCGCCCCCAAACCGTAAAATCTCTTCTGCGTCCTGTATTCTAATCTCTTTCTCTCCGTCAACCGAGGAGGAGAAACTGAGTGATTTTGAGGCTCCGACTCCCAGTGAATCACTTTACTCAGAGGATTCATCCCCTGAGATATCCAATATCCAAGATGTGACTCCAAATAATGTTATCTAAGTTGTCGATGATGTTACCAAAGTTGTTGATGATGTTACCAAAGTCATCAATGATGTTACCAAAGTCGTCGATGATGTTACCGAACTCGTCAATGAAGATGATGAGGCTATCTCTAATGACAACGAATCTAGCGAAACAGCTGTCACTCCCACATCTGTCAGGACTAAGGCTTCGTCCAAGAGAAAGAGAGCGGGACAACTCTCGACACCGAACCCCACCAAAGACAAGCCAATCAATAGATATGATACGGTTGTCACCTGGTCCGACTATATTCAGCGTGATGTCAGGTACACTCACCTAGTGGGTGAGTAGGAACGAATAATAACCTACCACCACAGCATCTATGGGAAGTACACGCCGCTCATCGTTCAAAGGATGATCAACCGGGAACCCGATGTGTTCCAGACCGCAACAGATCAAATTGTATCGGGAATGATTGCTCTGCAGAATGCAATCATTAGGGCTGAGGAAACACTTGGAGAAGTTTCGTACTGTATAAACCAACGAAGGAAGAGGGAAGATGAAAGGAGGAAGCGAACACAGGGGGAGTAAATCATCAGGGGATATTCTGAGTTTTCTTTTGGATTTTCTTTTGGGTTTTCTTTTGGATTTTCTTTTGGGTTTTCTGTTGGATTTTCTTTTGGGTTTCCTTTTACATGATGGGATATTGATAAAGGGAGTAAGTGTGCTTCGTACAAAGGGCCAGAAAGGAGTTGTGGTGGGAAAGTGTGTTCCCACCACTACCGGTACTAATGAGTTCAGAGATATCAGGGGTACGGTAGTACTTAGGAGAATATATGTACAGGAGTGCCGGTAGATAGAGCGAATCAAGCCTTTTTCTGCACTCCAAGCCGAGCTGTTTATCTTCTCAAATGTGTGTTCTAACGTTCTAATTCACAGACCCACCAACTTAGTAGATTCTTCTTCTTTCTCTGACCGGGCAACCCTTGACACTTCCATCCTCTTTCTACACTCCTAGAGCCGAAACCGTCTTCTTCGATAGATTCCTCTAAGAAGCCTTCAAAGAGCGACGAGAAGGAAGTCACTGGAAATGTCTCCCTCGACACACCCTTCAAATTGCCACACCAGCGAAACCTGTCTGCAGCCATGGAATGCGACTCGACTCAATGGCAAGGACTCTGTGGCCACCTTCTTTTCCATTACTTCTTACAACCCTCTCATCGTTGTGGCTGTTCTGAAGGCAATTGCAGTTGCGCCTCCAAGGATTGCCAGAGCTACTCCACTACCACCACCACAATTGTCTCCCCCGGAAACATATGGTACCTCTGAATAGGCCGAGAGCCCGATACCTGCTTACAAGTTCGTGGCAATAAACGACTCAGCAATAAACGACTCAGCAATGACACAACTGGAGGTCACTACTTCTCACCATGACGATTGATTCTCTCGCCAAGATGTGTCATCGTCTGTACGGGATGAGACAATGAGTATCAGAGTTGTACAAATGATGGAGACAGCACAAATTGTTAAGGGAACGTCGCAAGCGATGGTGGTATTTCAGCAACAGCTGGAGGCGAGATTGCTAATGGCACAGGTTCTGGTTGAGCAGGAGACAATGTGTGACGTTTCGTCCGAATCGGTGGGGGTTAATGAGTCATCGGAGTCGGTTGGCAATTGATACGTACCAAGATGTCAATGCCGGTATGAGCTTCAGACAGCTCAAGGCATTGTGTTTGATTCCACCTTAGATGGGTCAGCAATTTGAGTAATCATTTTCGGTACGTCCAACAGTACTGCAAATAACTAGCATACTGATTCATGTAGGTTCACGTTTGATGGTTGGATTAGCATTTGATAGTTGGGTTAGTGTTTTGTGGTTGAGTTAGATACGGTTTTTGCATATCCACTTTGATTCGGATGGAGTCATTTTTGCATTTTACAAAGATGTTTTTAGTCTCATTTGGATTTTCTTGGCATTATTGGTATTTGATTGACTAATCTTCCACAACACTTTCGTAACACGCTAATACGAAATCGTTTGAATCTGCCCCTTTATTAGAAAACTTTACAGGTCCAATGCTCAGCGACGTATCAGTCCTTTTCAACACTGTATTGCCCTTCGTGTACATCGCAACTGCACTCTTTTTCTGCCTTTCTGACATTCCTGCCTTTCTGACATTCCTGCCTTTCTGATATTCCTGCCTTTTTGACATTCCTGCCTTCTGAAAATGATCTCAACAACAAAGCCACTATACAAGGCCGCATCCTGAATTCTAAAAGCAGTACTGGCCACTCCTCGCAGCCCAATGCCACGTACAGCAAACGGTCATAAGAGGAAACTCACATTGCAGTCTGACAAGCAGAAGCAAAAGTGGAAGAAGGCTACAGCCTCACGTATCGAAGGTTCGATTTCGACTACCCAGGTCTCCTCAGCATCTGCACCCATTGTATCCGCACCAAATACAGCCCTGAAACCGTATCTGCTCCCACCGAATCAAGCTTCCATTTCGATATCACTAGCACCCAGTATCATTTCCAACATTGTTATTCATTCAGAGACAAACCTTAGTCACCTCCGGAGTACAGACACTTTATCATTGGCTGAACAACTCATCCCATCGTCTGCAACGAGGATACCGTCAAGTCTGTCGGTTAGCAGTAAACGATATGGGAGTTGAAGTGTCCATTAACCAGGAGACCTTCGAGCTACTACTGTACTGGCGACAATGCGTCGCTTGATGAAGAAGTAACTGCTGCGTGACATACCATTTCCAACTGAAGCTGAGTTTCTGCTGGTAACTTATACAATTCCGAGAGTGGTAGATACCGACTAACATATTGTTTCCAACACAAACTCTGTAGAACATACTTGGCCGAAGGAATGCAGGCATGAAGGAGTCAATATTAGCTTTCTGAAACATCAGAAGGAGTGTTTCAAGAAAGTTAGGTATCTCTCAGAATTGCATTCTCACTGACTAACCAGGCATATATCAGATCAAAAACATTTGCAATGCAGTCAGATCGCACATGATCAAGAAGGCCTATGAGTGTGACAGGTAACTATATAACTTGCACGGTTTCAAAGAGGATGAGCGCCACATTCACATTGATCGAATTCTTTCAGATTGAACATTCATTGTACGCCAATGCGATCGTACGAACAAACGTGATGTGAGTTCTGTCTGCAACCTGTAGCATCGCTAACATCATTAGGAAGGAGCTAGCTACTTTCTTGCCGAGGAGATTCCACGATTTCTATATATACATTTCTTCCAACGAATGCGCAAACGCGGCAGGCTTTCAGAGGGCTGCCATGACTGGATTCTGGAGCAGACACCCCCAGCATGGATTGTGTTAACATGTACGGCATTGTATCACACACTGACAGTGTGGCAAGGAAATGGAGGTTTAGCTCCAACAAAGGTTACAATCGATGACTTCGAAATCCGGCAGAACAGGCTTGAGTGGGAGTACTACTTCAATCGAGATAATGACTGCAGTAAGTATGGCCTTCTCAATGCATCCAATCGCTCTAACATTTCTTTTGAAGAGACTTACACTGATCTCATGATTATATGGCACGATCTCCCATCTCCATTGAGACAAAAGGTAATCAAGTCCATATGGGTAGCTCTTAACAACATCATTCTATATGAGAATGGATCCAATAACAAGCTACCTGTAGCCAAGCCTCGTCGAGTATTATTAAACAATTCTGCGATGGAAGCCCTAATAATAGAGCCGGACATTGTGACTCCGATCATTGCTGCGATCCACATCTCCTTTGCTAAAGATTTGTCTTTGGATGCTGAGGATGGGGTTGACAATGGCGACAATGATAGCAACAACGAGCATGATAATATTATTTGTGCCAGGTATCTTGCGGAGCGATATTGTGGTCTCCAGTTAGATGATGATAAGATCGAGAATCAAGTCAATGAGGACGATAATGAGAATGAGAATGAGGATGAGAATCAGGACGAGTACAATGATGTACACTCTGAGTCGGTGGATGACTACGAAGGAGAGAATAGTTTACAGGATGTGCTTCAAGCTGGCTGCTACATGTAGTATGGCATTTGGAACGAGGAGAGAGTAGTTTAGAGGATGTACTTCATGCTGACTGTGATGTGTAGCATGGCGTTTGGAACGGGAAACTGTATATATTAGAGCTTGATATCAAACATGTATACTTAAATCACTGCACTGTATCCATCGCCCGAAATGTGAGTGCAATTCATAGAATCGTATAAATGTCGCAGGCTGTGAACATGGAATTATGTCAAGGTATATATTGCATCCATGCGTCACATGAGTAGTATTGTGGATCAAATGGTAAGCATACTGCATGGCTGTATCAGTAAGAATTATGTGTACTGTATAGCTGCGACAGTAAGGAATGCTGCATCAGGAGGACCAAACGCAATGCCAGAGGTTGTATATTCACACATGCAGTGTCACTCTACGACGAGGCTCAAGAGATTTCGATTGAAGCGTCCGATGTGTCCTAGATCTCCATACGGCCTAGGTGTGACAAAGTTGTTTTCCCGATGATCTGTATTATATACTTAATTGCAGAGACCAGGGTTTGCAGTACTCATAAAATTGACCCCTTTTGATAGCATTCCCCCCTCCACCTCATCCAATTGTTACACTCTACACTGTATACTCACTCAAGCGGGCCAAATAGGCCTATATCCAATGGTTGAGGAATGTGGGTAGAGTGAGCTGGCAAATAGAGTGGATGAATATTATTGTCAATGCAGTACTGATAAACCTCTGGAGTGCAATGTGAGTCATGCCCATTAAGAATTAGAAGCCGATGTTCTCTCTTAGTACTGATAAAATAGGTAGAACCTGGTACCTGCAGGGAATGTTCCAGTACATATATCCGAATTATTCTGATACAGCAGTCAACATAGTGTTCAACCCACTCTAACTCAAGTTCACAGTCTGTCCAACCTTTTGATGGTCAAGCAAAGGTTGCTTCACCCTCCTTTTTCACTCCTACATGTCAATGTATAAGGTGTGCTCAGCCCTGATAGAAATTCATGGGAGGAAGTAATTGGCCATCACCAGAAAGAGTTTCAAGTACAGTTACCATTGTCCGGTTTCCATCCTCACCATATCAGTAAATTCTTCAACTACAATGGACAATTAGTTTGACCTTCATGTATTGCCCTGGTAGAAATCTCTTTTCATTCATATTATAAATATTCTGTAGCCGAATTACAAATTTCTTTATATGATTTCCATGCTGATTCTATCGTACTAATAATCATCTTCAAGATTGGGAATTTACATTGTGGAAATAGTTTCTGACAAGTGCTGGATCACTTGCATTAGCTCTTTGGCAGTCTAGATGCTGACTAAACTGTGCTGATATCTGAGGATGATTGTTCAAGAAGAGAGTGGCACAGTCTTTTCCCACTTCTTAGCAATTGGAGCTTGGCAATAATCTCTTCCCAAATCTCTTTAAAAGACTCACATTAATATGATGGCCATGATCATCTAATCTATTAAATATGCGTACAATTGATTTCCCTTCCTGAGGGGTAAGAAGTTATAGATATTAATCGGCAGTAGATGCTTTTTCTGTATTCTGGAGCCAATCTCCTAGTGTTCAGTATGTTATGCCATACATTACTGCAGAAGACCTGATTGCTAACCCAAAAGCGGAAAGAACATCTTTTTTTGTGAAAAGAATAGACTTTTCATAATTAGAATCTAGTCAGGGCTTCACTCGATCCATTATCAATACTCAACTGATACTCTATTATAAGCTCATAGATAAATAAACGTTCCGCCAAGTAATCAGTCAAGTAATTGGAATCCCTGTCATGGGCGGTTACTAGTGTTGGCAACGAAGCGGATCGGTTCGTCGCGGATCGAACCAGGGCGCGATTCGACATGGATTCAATCCGAGATTTGTACGAAGTTCCGAGGTTTATCCGAACCGGTTCGCGAACCATCAATCTTCGAACGATAATAGGTAAGCTAGTTCTTGTCCGATCGGCTGGGTATTTAGCGCATCTTGTAGCGGGAGAGGTTAGCTACAAGATGCACTAAGAATCGAGCCGATCGGACAAGAACTCGCTTACTTATTTTTGTTCGCAGTGGTAGGCCGAAATGGTGGGGTTTGTGGCGAAAGGCTTGGCAAGGATCTGGTTCGCGCGGACCAAATCGGTTCGTCAATTGTACGAACCCCGGGCGGTTCGTTGCCAACACTAGCGGTTACTCGCTCAACAATGTTACCTCATAAACAGAGTCACAATATGTATACCAGCTGTACTTATATCAGCATTGGATATTATTATTGGATACTAATACTTTAAATAGGAGATTATTCTGAGAACCTCAGTCTTCACAATATCAGGAATAGTGATTGAAGAAGGTAGTTCTGCCTATGTAGCCTTCATACTGACTTAGATCTGTGAGATTTGCAGTTTGAACATTGTGATCATATATAGGTGGCAACTATACTGGTGGTTATATCCGTTCCAATGCTGGGGATTTTAGTAAAACTGTAAGCAGGATCAGCGCTATTTGCAACTATCTATCGTAATTATATATTCATTCAGTTCATCTATAGATATCTGACTGTCTTTCAACATGTAGGTCATGGAGATACTATCGATATAATCCGTCTCCAGGTGGTATAATATTGAACATGTATATTGCATGGTTGTTATGACAACTATATTTATTGGTAGTCAATCTACTGTTACAAATCATATAGGGAGGGCAATTACAATCGATTCACACTGTCTATAGGCAACTAATATTTGATCAAGCCCTAGGTGATGGAATCTGTATTGATGTAATTGGTCTGCAGGTTATATACCATTCCATATGCATATTACAAGTTTCTTGCAACAACTCATATATATCGGTTGTAGTCTTGACAACAAACCATCAGAATTTCATACTATTGACGAACCGCTTCGGTTCGAGCGATGCGGATCCTTGCCAAGCCATTCACCTCACACCATACATTATTTGCCCACAACTGCGAACGGAAATAAGTATGTGAGTTCTTGTCAGATCGGCTCAGATTGTAGTTCATCTTGTAGCTATCATCACGCGCTACACGATGATCTACAAATCGAGCAGGTCGGACAAGAATTCATTACTTATATTCGTTCACAGTTGTAGGATTTGGTTCAAAGTTTCAGTCAAACCTTGGAACTTCGCCATACCTCGGATCGAATCAGCCTCAAACCCCATCTCAGTTCGATTCGTCACGAACCGATCGACTTCGTTGCCAATACTAATCACTAGTCAATCTACCAATACTATCCTTTTATGTAGTGTAATGTCAATATATATATATTTTGTGTAGATTATTCAAAGTCGACAAGGTGACTTGAGATGTTGATCTGATATCTCTCTTCATCACTACAATGTGAAGGAATCTCAATATATCTGTATCTTTATATCGTTAATGAATTGATTTTATAACTTAACTCAAGGAAATATTGTTGGAGTCTATAAATGATACATGGAAATGATGACTAGTATTTATTTGGCAAATACATTTACACCTTCTTAATATGTTTCAACAATTATTGAAATTGCCAAAATATATTACCCTATCACCAATCAACTTGTTCGACTTCTCCTCTATTACATAATATATCTTCTTTCATAATTTCAAATCTATATAACTATTCACAATACCACCAGAGTTAGTTTCCTTTGCAGTAGATTGAACTACAGATTTCAGAACAGCAGGGTTGAAGATGTGGGCTGCAGTCAGCACCTAAAAATTATTTCTTCCCGATGCTGAAACAACTCTCACTATTGAACTGATCATATTTAGCAATCCTCCATGAAATAGTTTTGTTACCAGTACAAATGCTAAATATAATATGTGACTGGGAATTTGGAGTTTGAAATCACAAGGTAATTGGAATGTTGTGAGTTCTTGCAAAGTGTTATAATCAGGTTCAGGGAATCTCAGCTGTTATCGGGCCATCATCATCCATACCCAATTGTTTCTTGTGAGTTCTGAATAGTATTTGTTTTCTCCACTAGCTTGAATTTTCTCATATGTCAAATGGCCATTATTTTCTTCAATAGCATTGTGAAACAATCCCTGCATCCGGATATATTTGTCATGCCTGGATGTCAGAGGTATGCCTGGAGCACCTGAAACAGTGGTAGGCAGGATAATATATAAGTCCGTAATGAAACGATGTGAGGCACTGTAAAAACAACTCCTGGTGCTCAGTATTCACACGGTCGCATATCACTCTATACAGTACCTTGAGACGTTTAATATACTGTGTTCTTCATCTGACTGGTACAATTGCATTATTCTTGGTGCTTGGTAGCAACACTGCTCTGGATATTGTAATAACGATGCTATGCATGGCAAAATACACCATAAGGACATTTTCCAAAGAGAAACACTTTCCTTTTATCCATGTCTTAGCTGGATGCAAACAACTTGAAAGTCTACCTATCACACAGTAATGTTTATTAAGTCTATTTTCAGTTCTAAATACCTTACAGTTCTAAACACCATTTATACCATATTCACCGCTGTATTGAACTGGTCCACCAGCATATAATAAATATCGTTCCAAGTCACTAGGTCTATATACCTTTGACTATCCATCCTTTATTCTCCCACTTGAACGAAATTGACTCCTCTGGAATTAGGTGAGCCACACCCACAATATTTACTGCACTAGTAACTTCATATACACCTCTGAAAGATGGTTTCACTATCCTGACTAGCTGCGATGAACTTTCCAGTATTCCACCATTGGCAAACTTTGTCACTTCAACATATGCTAGCCAAAAGGTATTTGTGCCACCCAAATGGACGACTCACAGCTTGAATAGACCAAGCATACAGTACGGTATATATCCCTGCAATGTCTTGTGCAACAGCTCCTGCCCCTCCTTATGTTGCTAGATTTAAACCCATATCCAGTCATGGCGGACAGCCCAGAATACTAACGTTTATTTCCAGTACATCTGAGATTCCACATGATGTCCTCTTCATGCATATTGGGTGATTCTACCTCCAATGCATGGGAAATTGCGGCAGCTCTTCTAATGAGATCACTCGAATAGATATTAATTTTCTTCAAATGTAAGAAATGACAGGTAGCGTCGTATAGACCATTTCGGGGAATGTCGTTACTGATTGTTTTCAAGAGGACTTGCAATTCCTCGACTTTCTCTTTTCAGTTGTGCTGTTGCGGTGATATGAACCGCAATAAACAATGTCTACTAGTAGTGATTGCTTCCACCGTAACTTCCATTGTCTATGAAGTAGATCATTTACGGTTCCATGGATCGTGATCGGCCTTTCTGACAGCGAATGCATCACTTCGAAGGTTGTAGTTGATTATCTGAATATAGTAATCACCTATCTTTTTGGAGGCATTGAACCTGTCCTTAATCTGCTTCCAGTAAGAATATGCACCCATCTCTGTTGACCACTGTTCCAGCTAACTGTACTGTTGTATTTCCTCTTGGAAGTGCTGCATGAGATGTATCTTTGAAAAGTTGAAATCACTATCCTCTTCAATGTATTCGGCTATTTCTACATCGATAATACCTTTCCAGACATTGTGAATGCGCTGTCGAAAGGCCGCCGTTTTCTTCTTTTTCTCCTCAGAATTCAACTCTACATCCCGTTCGGCACACAATTCTGAAAGTCTCTCTTTGACCTCTGCTGCAAGTCATTTACCAGCCCTGAATTGTTGAAACATATCCTTCGAATCGTCAAAGTGACGTAGAACATTGTCAATGAGGTCAGGCTTTCGTCATTGTGAGAGGCATACTGACAATAGAAATACAACTCGATAAGAGAGCGAGAACACTGAACTGCAGGGTGAAAAACACTGCACTGAGAGGGGCTTGGATCCCGCAGAGTATTGCAAATGACACCCACAAGGAATCGGGACATTGTTTTGATTTCGCCTCCTTTTCAACGCAACACCTCCTCATATACACATCTTTGCTTCATCAGATCAAGGTATGGAGGTACCGAGAGCCAAATATCATCAGATTTATCGAGCCGCTTATACTGCTCGAGGAATTTGTGAAGATATGTCAGGAGATAATTCAACATCCTAATTCGCTATGTGTGGAGTAGATAAGGTTTGAGAAGATAGCTTGTAATGCAATCGAGATACCATAAGAGGTTGAAACCTGGATTGACATGGTGTCATTTGAGATTGGTGATGCTCAGGGGTATATATAAATCTGAGACTATACAATACATATTTTGATCCCGAAGGTTGTGTTACTCATGTCGGCAGTGTAAATTACCCATTTCCTGCAAGGGGCAATCGCACCAGTAGCATACACCATTCTTGATGTTGTGAAGATGATGGTGCTCAGGTGAATTGGCCATTCCAACAGCCAGTGTCAAATGAAAATATCCGAAGTTGCCATTGGTACAGTGGGTATAGAAGGTGCAGGAATCGGAATTGAGTAGGGGTTGCAATACACACTGCAGCATATTCTGAGTGACCATTCAGTTATGTTCCCTCTGAGTATTTATTCTTTTGTGGGGAACATTGCGCATCTTGATGGAAATGGGCTCAAGGGTGACCAACAGCCTGCTGTACATTGGGGCATTCATCTATGCTGCTGAAAATAGGTTGCTGATCGTGATGTATATCTCCCATTCCTTCTTGTCACCAGAAATATTCTTGAGGTGGGTGCCATCAGTAATGAATATCATTGGCAACAGCGTGTCACTGAAAGGGAGTGTTATGTATACAATTGTGAACATTGTAAAGGGAATAGAGCATTGTAAAGGGTATAGAGTATTTTTAAGGGTATACTAAGAAAGAAGCTTACCTGTTTATCCCACCACCAGTCTTGAGTATGTATCTCATTGTAAACACAGTACCCAGCATCATGAAAGCAAAGTATAGGTATATATGTAAGATGTTCCTCGTATGCTGGCTACCGAAGTAGCCATTGTATACACTCTATAAGATCACAGTGCCAAAATCAATTGCTTCTGGATACTGCACATTCCAGGCCATCTGCAACGTTGCATTCTTCCAGGAACCATGGCTAAATCCATCCTCCATCATATCGAATGTCTGTCCGAGGTTGTAATTCGATTTTCTAGAATTACCCACACACTTTCTAAGGTGGCAGATGCCCTTCAGGAAGTCATCAATGACATTGGCAGTAAGATCTGTCGATGTGACCTACTCTGTGAAATTGTACTCCTCTTCACTGTCGAACAGATAGAAGGGGTTGGATAAGCGCTGCTCAATGTTGTGCTCAGCATTGTACTCATCATCTCTCAGAAAGTATGTGACAGGGGATTCTGATTTGGGATAAGAGAATCCTTTTGTATTTGAATAAAATTTGGATGGTTCTGCAAAGGAAGACATGTGCAACAGAGAAAACGCGTCAGGATTGGTGTTGGAAACGAACTGCCCGGGTTTCATACAATTGACGAACCGATTTGGTCCGCGTGAACCGGATCCTTGCCAAGCCTTTCGCCACAAACCCTACCATTTCGGCCTACAACTGCGAACAAAAATAAGTAAGCGAGTTCTTGTCCGATCGGCTCGAATCTTAGTGCATCTTGTAGCTAACCTCTCCCGCTACAAGATGCGCTACAACCCGAGCCGATCAGACAAGAACTCGCTTGCTTATTTCTGTTCGAAGATAGATGGTTCGCGAACCGGTTCAGACAAACCTCGGACCTTCGTACAAATCTCAGATCGAATCCATGTCCAATCGCACTCTCGTTCTATCCGTGATGAACCGATCCGCTTCGTTGCCAATACTAGTCAGGATCATCATTGTAGTCATGGTTGGCATGACAACTACTGTGAGAATTGTCGATACATCGCTGAGACGTTTTTTATATGTGTTCAGGGGAGTCTGCATTCGCCTCAAGAGATTCGTCACGATATCGAGGATGGTCACTGTCTATGTATTTCCAGTGCCACAGGTCAGACATGTAAGGTTTCAAGCAAACAGGGCAGAAACCATTCGGAGTTCATATGGTAGCCATGGTGTATGTGATGTAGATAATACTGAGGGCTGTATCTGCAGTTGGCAGAAAAGTTTGAGCATTGCCATGTATAGGTTGTTGCCATGCCAAGGTAGTATCAGCCATGGCACGGAAATAAAACTCACAACTCACAGAGATGTATATAAAATGCCAAGACCCTGGAATATACTGCAGACAGAGTTTGTGACGATGTTGCCACGGCCACATCCTAATCTGATACTAATGGTAATGCAAATATAGGAAAGAATCTATGAACTTGCTTGTTGCCTTGCTTTTATTCAAGTTTGACCCAGCAGATGATACAAAACGCGGTAGAAAACATGTGATATCAATAGTTTTGTGTGCCAAGAGATGAGTTCAGAGGTCATGATACCACCGTACAGATTCAATTGGTGGTACCTAGAGAGGTCTATGTACTACCAGTGATATCGGTGATACTTCTTTCACTGCATTTGACAGGTCCTGACAGTTTGTGGCACCACACTGGATTATTATGTTGGAATCTAATGTCACTGCCATATGGTTGAAACCAAAACTGTCAGACTTGTACGTATTGACCCAACATTCACATGACCAGTGTATCTCACGCTGAAGATGTGTTTCAAACAACTCTCTGAGTCGTATAAAACATCAGGTACATCTGTCAGGCTGGAAGACAAGTTCTGATGGCTGCTCATAATCAGGAAAGCCCCTTGTCAAGTTTGATGTTTGATATCACCAACTGTTTTGACTTTTCTGCGAGCCTCTCCACATGATTCCAGCACCATGATGGTCCATTCTGTATTGTATATATACTGCCGTTCACTCCTCCATTTCGATTCTTCTGCATCATCTCTATTTACTCCATCTTTACCTATTTACCACTCTCATCGCCATTGTTAGACACATTAACCCTAACCGTAACTGACACCTCAAACACCTTATATACAGACCAGAACATTGTAATGCCACACAAAGATATCTCATACACCCACTCTAAAACCAATGCAATTAAGGACACTCTTCACCTAGATGCAGTCGCGAACCAGTTCATTACCAAGCACAGTTGGAGCCTTATTTGGATCTATGCCATGCATGATATCAAGGATTATAGTGCGATTGACTTGATGTATGATATCCTTCTTTTGTACCAAGTTACTACAATCCACGTTGCACAGTTTCTGGCGGTGTGAAAGTATCAGGTATCAATACAGCCACGATACATTGAATAGTGGAGTGGATTCCGGGCCTTCCTCCAATCCCGTTTCGAAAATACTTGGGTGCAGATGAACCGATATCATAAAGAAAACCCACCTTTACCTACCAACACTGACACCGATACCGACCCCAACTCCTATCACTCCGATGACTGTGACAACTCCAAATATGGCAATACCTATGCCAAGAAAGATACCTGATATCCCAGGATACTGATGCTGCTGCCACCCTTACACAAACGTGCAATGCAACTGACCATCATTGCTTCTGCCCTCCAGAAGAAACAACAACTCGATAACATCTCCACCAATACCATCCCTACCGGTCCGACATTTATATACCCCTTCAGAATTTACATTGTCGATGCTGTAACCTACGATCCAAAAAGATACGACCGTTGGGATGACATCTTCGTTTACCACAGCTCAAGTTGATGAGATCTCTCATGAGTCGAGAAGCTTATCGCAAACGCTGTACCCCATGCTGTGAGTTGCCTATGTCCAATCCAAGATATCAGTTGTATTCTTGAGTGTCTAGTTATACCTGGCAAACCCTCTCTGCCACAATGGAATTCGACACGACTCAATAGCAATGACTTTGTGGCCACCTTCTGTTCCGTTACAGCATACAACCCTCTCACTGTTGTGGCTATTCTGGAGGCAATAGCAGTTGCACCTCCAAGGATTGCAAGAGCTACTCCACCACAACTACCACCACCACCACCACTACCACCACCACCACCACTACCACCACCACCACCACTACCACCACAACCATGATAGTATCCCACAGGAACACCTGGTACCTCCGAACTATCAGAGAGCGCAACACCTCCTCCCAGATTGGTTGCAATGAATCACCCGGCAATAATACAACCGGAAGTGACTACTACTCACGATATCCAGTGTACTTCTCTCCAAGATGTATCATCATCTGTACAGGTGGAGTCAATAAGTATCAGAGTTGCACCAATGGCAGAGATAGGAAACATTGTTGAGGTGACATCGTGAGCAGTGGTGGAGTTACAGTAACAGTCGAAAGTAATGTTGCAAATGGCAGATATTTTGGTTGAGAAAGAGACAATGTATGTCGTTTCATCGGTGACGGCAGGTATTGACTAGTTGTTGGAGTTGGTGGCAATTGGCACACACCAAGATGTTAATACCAGTATGAGCTTCACACAGCTCGAGGTATCGCATTTGACTCTACTATTGATCGGTAAGCAATTTGAGTGATAGTTATCGGTATATTCAACAGTGCGGCAAATGACTAGCATACTGACACATGTGTTAGGTTCGTGTTTGGGAGTTGTATTATATAGAGTTTTTGTATATTCTCTTTGAATCGGGTGGAGTCAGTGTTGCATTTTATAGTGTTGTTTTTACTCTCGTTTGGGTTTTCTTGGCATTAATAGTATTATCCTGACTAATCGTACGCAATACTTTCGTAACCAGCGAATACGACATCATGTGAATATACACCTTAATGAGAAAACCTTTTACATGCAATGCTCAGTGATATGTCAGTTCTTTTTCACACTGTATCACCCTTTGTCTACATCACAACTGCACTGTTTTTCTACCTTTCTGACATTCCTACCTTCTGAAAATGACCTGAACAACAAAGCCACTGCACAAGGCTTCATCTTCAATTCCAAAAGTATTACTGACCTCTCCTGATACCCCAATACCACGTACAGCAAACAGTCATAAGAGGAAACTCTCTTTGCAGTCTGACAAGCAGAAGCGAAAGCTGATGAAGGCTACAACCTCACATATCACATGTTCGATCACTCAGATCTCCGCAGTATCTACACCTATTGTATCTGCACCAAATTCAGCCCTGAAACTGTCTCTGCCCCCATCGAATCAAGTGTCCAATTCGATGTCGCTAGCATCCAGTGTCATTTTCAAAGTTAGTATTCATTCAGTGAAGAACCTTAGTCACCTCCAGGGTCTACACCCGTTATCATCAGCTTCACAACTCATCCCATAGTCTCCACGGAAGACAACATCGAGTCTGTCGGTCAGCAGTAAATGATGTGGTATTTGAAATGTCCTTCCACCAGGTAATCGTCTAGTTACTGCTGTACTGGAAACAATGCGTCGCATGATGGAGAAGCAACTGCTGAGCGAGACACCATTTCGAACCGAAGATGAGTATCTGCTGGTAGCTTATACGATTCCGGGAGTGGTAAATACTGACTACCATATCGTTTCCAATACAAAGTCAGTAGAGCATTCCTGGTCGAACGTATGTAGACAGGAATGAGTCAATATTAGCTTCCAGGAACATCAGAAGGAGTGTCTCAAGATCGTTAGGTATCTCACAAATTTGCATTCGTACTGACTAAGTGGCTGAATGTCAGACGAAAAACAGTTCCAATGCAGTCAGATTGCACATAATCATGAAGGCCTATTAGTGTATAGGGAAACTATAGAATCTGCACCGTTTCGGTGATTATGGGTACTGGATACATATTGATTTAATTTGTTCGGATTTTACATTCATTGTGCGCTAATGTGATCGTACGAACGAACCTGATGTGAGTTCTTTCAGCACCTTATAGTATCGCTAACACTACCAGGAACGAACTAGCTACTTTCGTACGGAGGAGATTCTACGATTTCTATATATACATTTCTTCCAGTGAATGTGCAAAAGCAGCAAGCATTCGGAGGGCTTCCAAGACTGCATTCTGGAACAGACACTCCCGGCACTGATTGTGTTAACATGTATGATATTTCATCACAGACTGATACAGTGGCAAAGAAATAGACGTTTAGTTCCAACAATGGTTGAAACCGATGACTTCGAAATCCAGCGCAACAGGTCTGTATAGCAGCACTACATTAATCGAGATAATAATGGCGGTAGGCATGGCCTTCACAATGCCTGCAATCGCTCTAACATTTATTTTGCAGAGATGTACACTGATCTCATTAATATTTGGAACAATCTCCCATCTCCATTGACACATATGGTCACTAAGTCCATAAGGGCGACTCTCAACAACCTCATTCTACATGAGAAAGGAGCCAATAACATAACACCTGTTGCTAAGCCTCATCGAGTGGTATTAAACAAGAGTGTGATGGAAGCTCTGATGATGGAGCTGAACATTAACACTGCGATAATTTTGGCGTTCCGCATCCCCATTGCTAAAAATTTGTCTCCTGATGCTGAGGATAGGATTGACAATGGGGACAATGATAGCGACAATGAACATGATAATATTTACGATTCCAGAGCTAATACTGAGTGATATCATGGTCTCCAGCTGGATGATAATAAGGTTGAAAATGAGTAGGATGAGGATGAGGATGAGGATGAGGATGAGGATGAAAATGAGGACAAGTACAAGGACGTAGAGTCAGAGTCGGTGGATGACTACGAAGGAGAGTATAGTTTAGAGAATGTGCTACAAGCTGGCTGCGATTTGTAGCATGGTATTTATAATGGGGAATATTTGGAATGGGAAACTGTATATATTGGAGATTAGTATGAAACATCGTCAACAGAAATGTTCCTGCACTCTATCCGTCGCTTTGGATGTGAAGGCAATTTAGGACATCGAATAAGCATTGCATGCTGTGAGTATAGCCTCATGTTACAGTGTTCATGACAGTTATACGTTACATAAGTAGTGTTGTGGAACAATAGGTGTACACACTACATGGATGCATCAGTAAGAATTATGTGTACTGTTTGACTATGTCAGTAAGGAATACTGTATCTGTAGGTGAAAGCGTAATGCCAGGGGTTCTGTATATATACGTGCAGGGTCACTTGATGATGAGGCTCAACAGGTTTCATCGTAAGTATCCAATGCACTATAAACATTCCAGCGTCCGGAGCACGACTTGGAATTTTTCACGATGAGGGATCTTAATAGGACACAATATGGTAGCCTTACACCTTTGTAGGTTATTGATGTCGATGTATATCTTTGAAGTGATTATATGTGCCAATGACGAGTTGCCCTGACAACTCTGGAGAATGTTATCATAGCAATACAAATTGCAAATATGTCCGAATTTAGTTACTCCGTTCTGGATTGAGCCATACAATACCTGTCACTTGACATTGAATCCTCCACACTACATCAATAAGTGGCAGCAGTCTGATTGATCTCATTCAGTTTAGGGGGCCAACTCATAACAATGTCAAAACCATTTGCGATGAGATTCATTTGCCGTACAGGTAACAAATGCCATCGGAGATAATAATTGAACATCTACTTATAGAAATCTCCAGTCTCATTGTACGGCTGATATTCATCTTTAATGTGGGTTTTTGGAGTTGCTTTTCCAATCTTAGTAGACTACTGCTCCAAACCCATCAATTACTTGATTCATTCCCAAATATTTGTCATTAAATAAAGTTATGGAAGATTAAATGATGATACTTTTCCCAGGTAATCAATCACTTCCGAATTATCCAATTATTCCAGTCACCGAGTTAACAGTATTGTTCGTTCACAAAGAAATTTCTGTAATCATACATATCTGCATCCCACTGTTTATTGAGTCTTTTCTGCAACTCTTTCAATTGTTCAGTTTTGTTCTTGTGCAACTAATTTGTAAGGACAACAGATTCGAACTTGTGAAAGCGATACAGAGTATCATCTGTATGATTCAAGATATTCATATCTTGGGATGGATATCAGCAGTAGTAGTAAAACTCTAAGAGTGTACAAATGTATTGGATTCCATCATCAAAGGTTGATCTTTCAGAGACATTCAGACAACATAGGGTATAGGGGATAACTGCAACCACATAGAAGCTCATTGTTCTAAGTTTCTTTCTGATCTACTACATAATCTCCTGATAAGATCTGCTGGATTTCATCATTGTTAAGTATGCTTGTATGAATAACCATAGTTTGTTGTATATTGTCAGTTGTTTGAACTTCTTTATAAGCTGTTGAACTCAATACAGGAGATGTTTTAACATGTCCAACTTTATTGAGTGAAGGAGATGTGGTTTTGGAAGATTACTAACTAATTAAACTGGTGTGCCATAATATATAGTCATCATGATTGATGTCACACTCCCTGAGAATGAAGGCAGTCTTGATGGGGTCAAAAGCAATTGGCTCGACAACTAGCAGGATAGAAGAATCGATATCGCTGATTGTTTCTGCTGCTTTGTGAGATCTGATATGGATGGCATCAATGAGATTCTGAATATTTGCTAGAGTATCCTGTGAATTGTGTAAGGTTACTCAGACAACTATGAAAATGCTTGATATACGTTATGTTTGTGGAGTGCCACTGATATTTCGATATACCTGCCCAATTCCTTCTTTTCAACTTCCCACTAAGCATATAATTTATATTTATGATTTTGCAGTCCTGCATGCCCTGGACAGGTGACAGCCCATCCAGACACAATCATTTAGAATTGCCGGTAATGACTGTTGATACAGTAGGCAGTAAACTGACAATATTGCAGGTTCATGAGAGGCAGCAACAAGTTGTCGAAAACACTCTGCATGGCAAGTAAATCATGAGCAAGTTGGCAGGTCTTTTGTGGAGTGGAGATATTATGTAATCTCAATGGCTGTGGAAGAGGTCCTATCAGGACAATACTGTAAGATGTTGGTTTCATCTATATGGTGCAGGAGAGATTGCAAATATTAATTAATATGTGATATTATTTCTTATCGGAGATGATATTGGTGAAAGGTGTTAAATTGGAAAAGAACATCAATGGAACAACAGCATCACCTTCTGGAAGACAATGCAAAGCTTTGTCAGAACAATATTGTAAATTCTCCAGGCAATTGACATATTTGGATTTCGTACTGCCAGTCAGCGATGTGAATCTCGTTCAATAGACAATACTTGTGATTGCCTAAATGATACTCTTGAATATACACCAGATCCATCCTGTATATTGTTTGATGTAAAAGTTATTTCGCGAATAATATGATATTACTGAAGTGAAATCCGATCTGATTAGGTTGGCTTTTATTCCATCTGAAATATATCACGTACTTCATTCATGATGAATGACCAAGACCATCAGAAATCAGATCGATCATGTGATACAGTATGTGTATTCACTTTAGAGATCATTTGATCGACTGTTGGAGTCCTGTAGCTTCCTTTAACAAATCATCAATCATATACAATGTCAGTCCATACATAGTCAATATCTCCATAAGGTGAACATCAGTACCATCAGAAAATAGATGCCAAGGATTGGTATGACCATGTATAGAACTGTCTTTGGTCTTAGTAGGAGTGTGTTGCAGTAGCAGATTGGCATTCCAGAATATATGGTTGACTGGGACAGATTCTGTAGGTGATGATGGCTCTGATGATGGTGATTATAGGTAATTGAGTGTATCTGGCAGGGAATCATGATTTCGGAAGAAAGGGTGTGGGTGTTGATTATCCTCATTGATCGGACAACCAGAAGATTTCACTTCCACATCATATTATTGATAGCTATACTCATATATGATCTTGGGATACCGTTTAAAGTCACTTGCAATAGTGGATCATGCTCTTCGTAATGATAGTTCTCTCTATGGTTAGTACTATAACTATTAGAGTTGATATGGTTGCTATACACCTTGCAAATATATATTCAGATATTTGGCATGTTTGTTAATGGTATCGACAACTATAGGTATTGTTGATATGATTGTGAACGTAGTAGAGAGTGAATATCTGATAATCTATTGTAGAATAATGCGTTTATTGACAACTCTAAGATTGATATATGGATGGCTATCCTTCAGCAGTCAATCATTGAGTCAATGAGTATGAAAGAACATACCTGAGATTCTACATGTCATTGATCGTTGTTGTGGATAGTAAAGTTGTTTCAGTATGTGAAACAAATAAGGGGGTACAAATACTAGACATCTACAACTATTATCATGACTGTTTACAGTTACAAACGAAAAGACTCTGACAACGATATAGTAACAGATGAATACCGACTACTGATGATGAGTTTGCATCAATTCCACATGATATCAATGCGTCAACACCAATCGAACAGGTATCGATATACATGCCTATTTGCCATGAGAAGTCTTCCGAGTGTGTGTAGGTGAGGAGTACGGATGCAGTGGTCTGGACATGATAGAAACAAAATTCCAGATTGTATTTTTCGTTAGACAAATTTGTTGCCGTTGTGGTTTTCATTGGCACATGAAAATATTATTAGGCATATCGCCAGGGTAGTTGACCCTACTCACTCGGTTAGTATCTTCTGGAGTGTGTAGTGCTGTTCATAATTTCTAACCAGAGTTCTTAGCAGAAGTTCATTTCATATTTTGATTCCGGCATATTATATGATAATATATTCAATTCAAAGCCTATGTGACAGTGCTTCAAGGTGTTGCAGCAACCCTGCAACATATGGCTAAGTCCTATATAATTATATACTTGTATGAGTGAGGTTTGGTGTTTGTAAACAAATAAGAAGGTCGTCCGACTAGCAAAACAACTCATAGAGTCATCACAACAATATAAATGTAACAATATTTCGATCCTGCTGATTGTAATATCTTTGAAGAATTGTGGTGTGTGAAACAGGGTGTTTTGTTTCATTTATTATGCTTGGTTTTGACAACAAAAGGTATCTAACTATCATTTGAAATCAATTCCATACTCTGACAGTTATTTACTCCTGATGATTTGAAATGTTGTCCAAACACCTTGAAAGGTTGAAGTGAACTACTGATATTGTTTTAAATACATTGCAATATTTTTATTCTGTCCAATCTGAATCTTATTTAATGATAAGTTGGATATAGGCCTTTGGTTCAATATGATCAAACACCTTGCCATTTGAATAACAACTTGCTTTTACAAAACATTATTAATATATAAGGGCTCCCCATCCAAGCTCATGCACAGATTCCTCCATCTTCCTTAAGCTTCACTTCTTATTATACTGATGGTATCTACAATCTCTGAATTCTATCACATGACCACCCCTGTGTAAACTGATCATATGTTTAGCACATTGACTCAACAATGTCAATGGTTCTTTGGTCAACCTCAGGTAGAATCATTTTGACCTATATGGATATATTTAATCCATCTGGAATTATTGTCAGATGAATTCTTAAATTTCTTTTGCCAACCCTATGCATTGATATTTCAAGTGAATTCCACCCATACCAATTTGTAAAAATTAATCAATTACCAATTATCATCAGAACAACTCCTCAACTTATTAGCTCAATGGTGTACAATCATTAACCTTCCACAGATAGATTCAATACAATACTGAAACTGAACAAACTAAGCTCTCAGACTTAACTATATCTATATAGTCTTATTCCATTTCTGACTCTGCAGTATGATACTGATCTTGATAGCAGCGAAACTTGGCTCAGGCTTCAGCGGGAGAATATCCATTTGGATATTGTGACCTCAATATATTTCCAGCAATTATGAGTAGTATTGGCAATGAACAGTGAGAAGGTCGTACTATTGACAAACTGGTTCGGTTTGAGCAAAGTGGATCCTTGTCAAGCCATTCGCAAAAACTCCACCATTTCGGCCCACAGTTGTAAATGTCAATAAGTAGGTAATGTCTTGTTCGATCGGCTCAATTTATAGTTCATTGTATAGCTAACTTCATACGCTACAGGATGAATTAATAATCAAGTCGATCGGACAAGAATTCACTTTCCTATTGTCCTTTAATGTTGTGGGATTGGTTTCGAAGTTCAAGTCGAACCCTGCAGTGTGATTCAAACCATGCAGTTTGTATCAAACCCAGCAGTTTGAGTCAAACCCAGCAATTTGAGTCGAACTTCATATCGAGTCCGGATCGAACTAAGGCGGGGTTCGATCCATGATGAATCTATCTGGCTCATTACCAATACTAATTCTGACCATTGTTTGCACTATGGACAGCAATACCTGACAGATATTATTGGTGGTTATGATGGAGGACTTTCAGAGGATATATTAGATATAAAGTAAGGATATCCAGGCATTCTGCCAGCTTGTCATGGTCTTATGCCCTCAGCAGGAACTTGCCTGGCTGATACAATATAACCAATGAATCACATCAGATATGTAGATTCATTGAGATGACTTTCAGGCTTCAACTACTGGCGATGTACCAACGAACTCATGAGTTGATCGCACTCCTGCTGCTCATTGTCCTAACAGAATTCGTTTCGCGATTCTGCTCTGCCATAGGTATCACAGACCTGACGTATTGTAGGACCCAATTGATGTAATTATCGCGGGAGTTGAAGTTGCAAATAAGCATTTGTATGGCAACTTTTATTGGTATCAGGGTCTGAGAGGTGAAGTCATGCAACATACTGACAGGATATTGAATAACCTATGGTGTACTATTCTGCAAGGGAGCCAGAGCAATCTACCTTGTCTACCTCAGTCGTTCTCTAGAATCCTTGCAAATTCTTTTAAACAAATTGAGTAATATAGAACGAAAGGCTCAGATCTGACTATCGCCAGATCTCAGGAAACCCAGACAGGGACGAGGGCAACAGGGTCCAAATCAGTAATTCATTCTAACAATAGCTCTGCTCATCAGTGATAAATTGTCAAGTATCACCCATCAGCCCACAGTTCCACACTACAACATGATATATCAGTCCTATCTATGGTTCGCAACAAACTGTCGGATGTTCGTTCTATTAACGAACTGGTGCGGTTCGAACAATACGGATCTTTGCCACAATATTTGCCTCAAACCCCACCATTTCACCCCACAACTGCGAACGAAAATAAGTATGCAAGTTCTTATCCAATCAGCTCTAATTCTAGTTCATCTTGTACTCAACATTACAGGCTAAAAGAAGAATCAAAATTCGACCCATTTAGATAAAAACTCGATTACTTATTTTTGTTCGCAGTTGTTGGATTCGGTTCGAAGTTTCAGTTAATCCTCGAAACGTTACCAATTATCGGATCAAATCAACTTCGAACCCTACCTTGGTTCGATCTGTCACAAACTGATTTTCTTCATTGTCCACACTTGTCTTATCCTGGCTGGAAACAGAGACATAGTCCTCCCCATCCATACATTTAATTTGTCATTGCCTGACTATTTCTATAAGTCACATGGCAACTACTGGAAACAATATGCCTGTCACAGATAGCTTTTATTATCGTGATGTCTCTCAATTCAAGCTCTTGCAAATTATGGAAGATACCTTTGAATACTTTTCTGATGGTGAGAATAATGATAAAAAGGAGCCTTCAAAGTTTATAGTTCCCACCACAATACAAGGCTTTATTGTTCGAGGTGACAAAACCTACTGGGAGGTAAGGTGACTTGAAAAGTTGTCACAACAACTTGAATAAAAAGCAAACAGACAACAGTCACATCAATCAATGGATAAGAATGCAAGGATCAGGGACCTTGTCTATTTTCCACACAAGGTGTACTATCACTAGCAAATGACACCTGAGGAGCATGCTGGGGAGAAAGCACTATGTATTCAACTAGGTCGCTCCAACTATGCTTACTGTCAGTTTCAAGCAACCAATTGTTTCTGAAAATATATTGGGGAGTATGGTGAATACATGGAGCAAGTGGACACTCCAGATTGGACAAATATGAGGACAATGACCCCAACGGTAGTTACAACAACTTCAGAAGTCATATATTCAGTAAGCCTCCGACCCCTGACAGTCCTTTACACAGGCCAAATAGAGACAAGCTGTACACTGCTGAACTGATGATTTTTACGATGTCCCACAATATCCTCAAGTTAAGAGTATGTGGAGAAAAGTGAACCAGGATCAGGAATCTAACAATAAGAAGTCTGAGAATGGAGATAATGGAGAGGGAAATTGAACCTGTTAAAAGGACTACTTTGGGAATTGGCATGGGGATTTTTTTTTTGGTCTTGTTTTTGGTTCTGTTTTTGGTTCTTATCTCGTTTGATTTTTGTTTGGATTTTCCTGGTTGAGATTTTGTTCTGTTTTTGTGTCACAGCTAATTTCATTCAGCTAGGAATAATATAAGAGTGGGAAGCTTTGGATTACAATAGTAGTTGGCCAGAAAATATTCATTGTTGTGGGATTTCGTTTCTTTCACAAGTGTATTACTGAAATGAAATCTTATACACTGAAACTCTGGGAGTACTCACATGAACTCTATTGGGCTGGCAACCCTTAATGTTATTCAGGCAATTTATAACATTATCTAACCGAATATTACACTAGTTAATAATTCCAGATATTTAATATCGACAGGGTAGGTGGTGCCACAGGGCTAGACATATGATTTTTTTGTTCAAATGAACTCTGATATTTTTGCACCTTCCCAATTCATTGATATTGGCCCACATTGTTACTTCTATGTCCAAGATATATAGTTAATAATTACAATATTTCCCACCAGATCTTCCTCTTCCAATGTTACCTCAACATTGAATACTAAGACTCTAGAAATTCTTTAGGTAGGTTCCACTCAATTTAAAAGTCAAAATATCTGTGAGAAGTATAGGCAGGTACCACATATGACTGATCAGCAATCTCGTCATCATTTCAAACAGCCAAAGGTAGAATACTATGCCCTGAATAGCTCAAGCAACCAAACCGATATTGCAGCAACTCCTCCAAAAACTGACATACCTGCTTCCAATATTAGGAATCTTCTGAATGCTGGATCATAAACTCTCATGCAACCTAATACATTGTCAGTGCTACAGATACAATAAGACTCATCAGCAGTTCCGCTATCTCAAATCCGTCCAACAACAATGATACAGGTAGTGGTGAGTCAATTACACCTAAGAGCTAACCAACTACATGAATTGCTGTACCAACATGTAACATTGTCATCACCTTTGTGCAAGGTACAAATCCAGAATCCAGAAGTCCCAGATGATCTTGCAGTGTGAATGCTATTACTGATAACAGGTACTGGGCAATACTCAAACATTTAACATGAACTATTTAGTTTTGTATTCTGCATGGGAATCATTTCTGACCGATAAAGAAATATCTATCGTAATTGCCTTCACAATTTAGGGAATTGCCAGTACTAATACAAATCACTGCCAGAAAATGTATGATTCATGTCAGGATTAAGAAGAGGTATATTGTTTCAAGGTTTTGTCGTATGCACACTGGAAGAAGGCCACCACATATGTACGTGACTTCCACAATGTTCTGTGTCACTGATTCAACTCTGCAAATAGATACCATTGTATCTCATCTGTATCTGATCATAAATAATTGGCCAAGCCATGGCTATAGTAGGATCGTCTGATATTCTTGATAGTCGTACAGGTGATACTGATATACTCTTGATCATTAGACATCTCCTAAACAAATGAACGATTCATTTGAATACTTCAGGATCTTGAAAGGTTATAGGATGTTGATTAGCAGTTCCTTTCCTTGTTGTCATTCTTTGTAATTGATTCAGCAAGTAAGAATGTTAGTTTGGTATTCCGTGCTGATGATATAGCTCATTTTTCTTATATTCTTTCTTTTGAACTAATTCAGAAAAGAGAAATATTGTCTCAGAGCGAGTACAATTGGATTCATGAGACCGTCATGCCAACTCTCAGATTGCTCAAAACAAATGCACTGCAATGGGTACTAGACGAGTAAATAAGGACCAAGGGCAAGACTCGTAACGGATATATATAGAAATCACTGCAGCTTCGATTTACCCTGGACAGTATCATTTGTAATTTTAAATTGTTCCGTCTACCATGTGTATTGTACTGACAGGTCAAGCTTTATAGGTCCGACATATAGAGTCCTGGAATGGACTGCCGGGATGTTGTTATTACCGAGCAAAGATTGGAATGACAAATATATCACAATATGCAAACATCTTCCTCTGATACCAGTAGCGAATGACTTTGTTGATATTGTAGACAGCCAGGACAAGAAACTAAAATATCTCGACAATGAGTATCATGGTAACAACTAATCCCAAGATGGCTATCAATCTGATCAGATTAGTGACTCAGATTTCCATATTGAGTATTGCAAAATGGTAGTGGAATCTCAGAGCGATTGTGGAAGTCAGCCACTCAATCGCCCAACAGTTGATGACTCAGATGAAGATGGTAAGCAGATGCCAGATGAAGAAGATAAAGTAAGAGAGATGTTAGAAGTGAAGAAGAGTGAGGAGGAGGTTGAGAAGGTAGAGGTGATGGAGAATAGGGGTGAAGAGACAGATGGTGTGAATGGCTATAAGGAGGAATAGGATTGTTATGTAGAAATTGTTATCGCAACACTTAATATTGTTGTGTGGCTTCGATAGTGTAATTGAATCCATATCATCCAAATCCGCTGGAATGACCATGTCAATTCAAAAGAATACCACTGCTATTGGAAGTAATGATATAAACGTTGACATTGATTAAATTCAGTGTTCATTAGGACTAAATGACATGAAGTGAAATGCATAATGAGTGATGTGCAGAGTTGCCATGTAAATTACCAATGTTATATGGTACATGACATGGAGATGGAAAATAGCAATGATTTCAGAGTGTGTATAGAGCAATGTAGAAAGTTGCACAATCAATCAATCTGATTGGATAGTAAGTTACATATTTCAAAGGCACAATAATGTAATATATAATTATGATATCAATTAGTGATTGTCATCAATCTGCACGAATGCAATTAGTATTGAAATGGAGTATCACTTAATTGCCATGGTAATAGGAGAGTTGGCCACTGCAACTGTGATTGCAGTTGTAAGCAGTAAGATGATGATATCTACCTAGGTAAGGACCCAGTTGTGTTGAGAATAGTGGGAGTATATGGTACCTATCTAGATACCAAACGCAACTGAGATATATGACTTATGAAAGAATGTGCAATTGCATACAAAGTACCTGTAATCAAGCAGCCGAAGAATATAATCCCATCATATATGAGTTGTAATATGTTAGATTCTCTCAGTATTATTTCCATGCAATTAAGTATTGCTATGAAAAACCATAGAACAATTGAAAAAGTTGATCAGATTCCTATATAATTGGTATTATTCGGCTATGAAGATACCCTCAATATATACCAATTTTATCCCTGAAAAACAGACCAACATATATATGGATATCCAGCTCAGAAATGTTGTCTCGGAATTGTACGCTCACTATATGATTGATATCTATCATGAGTTTGAATGGCAGCTTGAATGATTGCAACGGAGGATGGCCGAGTGATACAATTGCATATCATTACTGGCTTAGCAATACAACACAACATCCTCGATAAGGTTATGATGAATGGAAAGAACATCTGATCAAAAATAACATGTCCCAACCTTGAAGAATACATGTACAGATCCTTCGGGATTGCTAAGGTCTGTAGCAATAGGAGGTGTTTTTGACTCGAGATCCCTATATCATGGCACATTCAACTCCTCCCTTTATGTCCCCCCTACTCGAACCATATCATGAAGAGTCCTAGAAAGTTGAGATTCCACCAATCGAGACTGACAATGCCAGATAGAGACTGGAATCAATCTTATCCAGTGGGTCTACTGATTGCAATGCACTTGAACATTTATTTCTGATCTGTTGACCTGGAAACTCACATAATAAAAATACATGGGAATAGTTCAAACACTTGCAGCAGATTATAGCTAATCTTCTATACAAATATTTCAACAAGCATCCCGCAATCGACAATAATAACAGGTAGAAACAAACAATACTCGATTGGTAGGAAAGAGGAGAAAGTAATAAATCTGTTTTTTTAAACTCATATCAAATTGATTTATGTGAAGGTTATTAATATTGCAAATGTTACATTTCTGTTTACAAATCTATGAGGATGAATATACTCTCAGATTATTCATCACTGCTACCTATGTAGAATCTTTCCTTCATATACTTCTTACAATGGAATTCCAACTAAGATCACCAGAACTAGTGGAGGAGGTACTGTTAGAAGTTGTTCCTTTACAAGTCTTAGTGGTACAGGAGATAGTAATGAATGGCAGGAATCTTCAAAATTCTGTGTAATGAAGCCCTTTCACTATAATAGAACTAAGAGATATATGTATCCATGTGCAATATTTGATTAGTGACTATAGATACTTCTCCAATTGTCAAACACTTTCTCAATTGCTTTGAAAGAGAGGTCTACCAGACTCCATCATTTCTTGGACTTGTGATCTGTAACAAATGTAAGGATTGAAATATTAGTCCTATGATATGCTTTCAACCAGAACCACTGAAATAGATAACTAGCATGACAATCCAACAAGCACCCCAACAGTAGATTATTACAGAACCGGTAAACAGTAGCAACAGCAGTAGCAATACCAGAATATGGGAGCTAACTCACTGCCTTTGGGGTAATACCATTGAGAGTCTTCATGATAAGA
Source organism: Wilcoxina mikolae CBS 423.85 (assembly GCA_014904905.1). Classification (NCBI taxonomy): domain Eukaryota; kingdom Fungi; phylum Ascomycota; class Pezizomycetes; order Pezizales; family Pyronemataceae; genus Wilcoxina; species Wilcoxina mikolae. The sequence goes on from MU122125.1 coordinate 30,367, forward strand.
TCGCCCAGAAAGGTATCCCTAAGCCGGTGTATCTCTGAAGAATTAATGATATTTGGCTATGCATCTGATAACAGGATCCCTGGACATTGGATACTGCTAGAATGTATTGCGATGTTGAATACTATGTGATACAATATCAGAAGCCACTGACTAAAACCTTGCTATACATGCATAAGAGATGATCAAGAACGTTTTACAATCTAAACATTGTTGAGACAGGAGATTCAGGTTGAACCATACTTCGATAAGTCGTTCAGCAATGCCATTCAAAACTACTCGTCTGACTTCCTCAAGAAATGTTACATAATCGCCAAATCAGACTGTGTGAAAATAATATATTGAGATACCAGACATTATTGGAGTAGAACCTGTACATATGCTAATAATGATGTCAATAATGAACCAACTTGTTTAGCTATCCAAGAACACACATCAGGCTTACAATTGGTGATTTATATCTTTTTCCAAAACAATGACATCATAGGTTACTAGAAGAGTGGTTGGATAGCATAAACCTATAAAGAGAGTACAAATACTCCAGTATTTGAAAGGACAAGCTTTAGCAGCAATCCACAGTTGGAACTCACCAGCAGATACAAACTTACAATTTTATTATGGTTTGATCATATACAATTCAATTAGTTTTGTGTTTATTGAAAAACCAAACCTTCTTGTTCAATCCCTCACCCATATTCTGTCAGAATTCAAAGAACGCAACATTCCTTGAGGTGAAGAAAAAGTCTTCTCTCTTGGTAAAAACGATGTGATCTATTACCATCTTATCAACTTCATTTATCTTATCATTCTCCCTTCTGTCCTGGAGGATCATAAGAAGCAGAATCTGCAAGACTTCAATAACCTTTGAACCGCTTTCACACTAGATAAAGAATTGAAACTAAGTGAAAATCAGGAATTGTTTTTTGGAGCTGTGCTTGGATGAAGTACATAGTCGATATAATATTATATTAGTTACTTGGCATTCGAGTGCTTCCATAACATAGGTAAATTAGAGATATATACATGGAAAGTGGGTGAATAAATTCAGATATTGAGATGAGAATTGAAAGTGGACATATACATTCAAATATCGATATAGTAGATATAGAGATGGATGGGAGAGAATTGATATTGCATCTGACGAGAAGATTGGAATTTGAGACGAATAGTTCTTAATATGAAGATATGTATGACAGTCAATAGATGCTGGAAGGTGGTATAGGAATCAATTAGAAGAAACTGTGAGGTGTTAAATAGTTTGTTTACCACTGTTTCAGACAAAAAAAAGAATCTGATCATCAAACAATTATTCAAATTTAAAGGTCATATATGAGATCTTTGAGTGATAGTGTCTGATATCAAACAAAGAAACCTCATATGGTAATTAATATCCATAGGAGAAATATTTATCTGAACACTCATCTGATACAAAATGAATACAATATAGCAAAACTGAAGACTATTGTGTAGCCGGATCTTGATTTCCCAAAACCTCATTTCCAGCTGATATTATATATCTATTCAAGTTTTACTAATTTGATTCATTAAACCCCGTAGGTATCACAAAATACTAATAGCTTCTTATAAATTCCAAAGAAAATATGTGGAACCTGAGTACTTTTCAAGAGGATAGAATCTGAAATACGATAGGATACTATGCTGTCAAATTGTAATGGCGGTACCAGGTGCACTTGGTCTCGTAAGTTTACTTGGCCCTGTAAGTGCCCCTGGCTTGCAGGCGTACTTGGCCTTGCAAGTACACTTGGCAGCCGAGGCCGGATAAGCATCCTTCATATATAGTCACCTTGCGAAGTGCTTTTGGCACACCAGAGATTATCTTACTTACTTTCTTACCTTACACTTGAGATCGTTATCACTTATTCCCGTTTGCAACTGTATCGATACGTATCCATCTATTCGAGGATGTATGCTCTTATACTATAATCACTTTTTAGTCACCAGATACGTTTCGCTCATGGGATCTCATGATTTCCTTGCTTTTTCGATGCCTCTGACCTACACTGAAAACTATTGCTAGATTGTCGATACAAGATAAGTAATCATCCTATTAAGTTGATTGATGGTAGTAGGTACGGTTCCAAGATGATTTAGATGTCAATCGGTTTCGAAACGACGTGTCACCATGATGATTGGCACTTCTGAGAACTTCAAATGCCTCCATTCACAACCCACGACGAGTATCATCACTAGATGAATAGATCAGGATAAGTATACCTGTTAATCGAGTCAATTGACCGCTGCAGAGGCGATTCTGAAGTCAATTGGCCTTGAGTGTGGTGTCACCCACTTCACATGATGATTTTGAACGAGTCTCACCACCGACCACGATTGTCACGTATTCATACACATACTCTCACAACCTATAAGTGTCGAAGCTTGATAAGTTCACCTCAATTAAGTTAATTGACAATGGCAGTGACAAATCAGAGATGATTCAGATGTCAATTAATCCCGAGAAACATGTCACTGGACCAAATAGCCACTGCTGAGAAGGCCTCGAAATGAATTTAATGAGATCCATTGCATACGGACAGATGATCGAGACGAATCGAACCTTCATCAATGTCACTCTCTCATGTCGATTATTTGGTGTTACGATACCTATTTTCCAACCTATCATTGCTCAGATCCCTTGACTTTATCATCGCTAGGATAAGGATCAAGATAAATATTCCATCTATTGGAGTTAATTGACGTAAGCAGAGTCAATTCCAGGACGATTTAAAGGTCAATCGACTCAGATACACTCGTGATCGGCCTGATGGCCATACTATCGAGAAGTTTTTGAAATACTTTCGACGAGATCCATCGCATACATATAGAAGATCGATGGCAACCCATTGAATAGCTCTAGTGCGATCGAAGTCTTGATCGACATTGACACACATTGATTCATCGTTCTATGACAGTTATTCCTGACCGTGTCTGTTCATTGACGATTATCTTCTCTGATCTGAGCTGATGCTCTGAAGTTTACCTAAGGACAATGATTACACAAGCACGGAAGTGTATATATGGAGAAAGACTACTGATGATCAGAATTAAAGCAGATACCCAATTTTCACAAACATATTGATCGATACCTGTTTACAACTACAATCACGATTGCCACTTGGTGAGACTCAATCGAGTTACCGATCATCGTTCGAGAAACTGGCGTTGCCATATGAGATATAAATAACCACCGACTGCACGATATCGATTGTTATTGTCATCGGAGTGATCCATGTCGGGAGTAAATCGTTTTTCGATCCAGAACGAGCTATCCTTTTCACATCGACGGAGTCGTCTTATCCCTACATCGGATGGACCTCTCTGTCGTCTTATCCATGTGGGATGGATGTCTACTTGATTGCATTCCTAGGCGGGATTGACCTCTATTTCGTCTTATTCCTGGGCGGTATTGATATCCACTTGGCTGCCGAGACAACTTCGGATGGAAAGTCCACTGGCTGTGGTGGCTCATGACGTCCAAGCTGCGAATGTGGCCGGACGTCCAGGACAAACCAACATTCATCGCAACATCAAGCCCTGATGGTAGCGAGATGATGTCTGCAAGAGAAAGTAGAAAGACTACTCTCTCGATTCAGTATTTTGAAAGCTTGGTACCAGTTGACAAATTGAATGTCTTAATTATGCCCATGAAGCCCTACAACTTGGTTTTGGGATTACCTTAGTTCTAGGCCCAAAACCCAGAAGTCGACTGGAATGCTGGTCGACTGGTGGCTTTGTGAACCTCTAGTGGGCTGCAGGTCACAAATGGGAATAGCGATGGAACTCCATACGCGGATACCAATGGAACTTCGCAGGGGCACTGTGGTAAGCCTCCAGATATTTGTTTCCTGGGAGCAGCCACATTCGATGAGCTTCTTGAGTGCAACAAGGTCGTCCAGTCATTCACCCTACAGTATGGAGAGTACACCGAGCTGCTGAGAGCATCATCATGGAGCGGAATCTCAGATGAGAAACTCTGCTGCTGGATGGACGAGATGGAAGCAGCGGCAGTAGTTGCAGCAGAAGAGTTACCAACAATGTACGGCTTGAATGACTGCTACCGGCTCCCCGAGTCAAGAAGGGAGTTTACCGGCTACTGTGCCTTGGCTCAATTGTGGATGGCCGTTAGACCCATGGCTCCTGGTTTCTGCGACTTCTACTGCTCCTTCATTTGCATTATATACTTAGTTAACACAGGTGGATCAGACATGACATTGTATACAATATACAGTCCGATACGGCAGAGACAATAGACGCACACATAGTGCACCCGGATATTACGAATGATAGACGTACTGGTTGTGCAGCCAAAGCTCAGACGAATAGACCACGAGAGCCACAAGCCAAATCCGGAAGCTCATAGGAATGATGATTGATGAAACATCGATACAATGTCAACGGGTGACATTCCGAAATGCACACGCACCGGCGATTCATGAATTCAGACCGCAATGGCCGAATGATTGACTTCGTGAATCGAGCCATGACGGTCAGATCACTGACTGATATTGTGTTGGGAGGACCAGTTAATTCATTTACTGATTCGTGCCTGGGTGGCCAGATCAATAAGGCATTTCGAGAAACCTTTGGCCTGATTGGCAGAATCTTGGTTTTGATTTTGATATGATACATTTCGGATCGCGGAAATGCAATTTTAGGAAAGGCTTGCAAGGCGCAGCATAAGGGATGACGATGGTGTGGAACTTGACCTTGGATCAACTATTGTGGAGGTCAGTAATGAAAACATGATAAAGCTTTCAGATTCTCAGGAGAACCCAGTGAAGACGGATTGAACAAGTGCAATTTCACGTTCCGAATCAAATGGCTAGGAACAAATGGCAATCGAAATCGTCATATCAATGAGAATATTGATGGAAATCAATGACAATCGAAACTGTATTCAGTTGTCGATAGAGTACCAACCTCAAAAGAGGGGAATATTCATTCTGAAATCCGAGGAACTGCTACTATGACCAAACCCTTATCAGAAGTACAGGAACGACAACCCATCATACTGCAGATGTCAAGTGCACTTGACCTCATCAGTGCATTTGGCATCGTAAGTGTACTTGGCCTCGTAAGTGCACTTGGCTCGTAGGCACACTTGGCCTCGTGAGTGCATTTGGCTCGTAGGTGCGCTGAAAGTCAATGAGATCTTATCGGCATACGACTTCACAATCGAGCACTTGGAAGGCAAAAAAGAACCCTGCCAACGGCCCATTGAGACGGTCCAATTATGAGATCGGCTATGAGAAGCCTGTAGGATGGCTATTGCCGACCCTGACAGTTGAACCCCACGATGACCTCCTGCCAACCATTAAGAAGGCCCAGGCTACTGACCTCTTGACGGTCGACGTCTCGAGTAAGCTTGCCCATAACCCAATAGCCACATCACAAACCGAAGACAAAGCCGAAGACGAGAACTAATGGAGTGTCGTTGCTGGAACTCTGACCTATGAGGGGAGGATATATGTCCCTTCGGACGATGCTCTCCGCAGTCAAGTGATAAGTCTCTTTCAAGACGACCCTGAGCAGGTTACTTTGGAGCTCTTCAAACTGCTGAGTCAGTCTCTAGGGTTTTCGATTGGCCTACAATGGATGGACTCGTACACAAGGTAGTACGTCAGCGGCTGCGAAGTAAGTCAACGAGATCAAGTGCAATTGCACGGAGATGCCTGGCAGTGAACGAGAAGTCAATGGCTACACTACTGATCTGCATCACCGAATCGGAAGCAGCACCAAATGTATCGAATACACAACCAGCTGCAACCAATGATCTATGAAGTCAACTCTACCCAGTGCTAGCGGCAGAGAGCAAGTCAAATCAGCAATCGAGATGTCAAGCTGCGCAGAATGCGAACCGGCTGCAATTGTTAATGGACGTATGAGAAGGCTTTCGCATTGGAGCTTCAGAGCCGAGAGCGCGAATGTACCGAATTGCATGGTAACTATGACCTTGTATGGAATGATTATGAATTAGATATATCAACGAACGAATATGCTCAACAATTGGACTTATCTGAATGAAGCTACAACGATTATCAATTGACCTCGCTGCCAATAGTGGTAACTAACCATATCAGGCTAGAAGTTAGGTCGAAGATAGGGAAATCAGAGAATGGATGCCTTGATGCACAGGAGTGGAAGCATACTTGGTTACTTTGTGAGTATGACCTGATAGTAAGCTTACGAGTTAGATACTGCAACTCGAACGAGCATGACAAATACATGTGCATATATGACTGCAATCAAGGGCCGAATGAGGTTGACACAAGTCAACCACCACTGGATGTGAAGCAGAATGGCCACAGAAAGTCGAATCCAGAAAACTGATACATGAGTCAACTTGGAACCAATCGGTAAGATGCAGAATGGTAAAGGTTGAGAGTGGAGGCTATCACCAATATGGTCTACCATGTGCTTGGAAACTAGTATATGAAGGCACAGAAATAAGAAAATCATACAAACTCGAAAAGCTCTCAAGAGCCGCAACTATGATCAAGATAAGTACATTATGGAATTATACTAGTTGACTGCTGCAGAAATGCATTACTGGTAACTATGGCCTTACCCCTCAGATGACATTAACGAACTTGTTCGACGAGAGAAATCATATGGTGGGAGCCAATGATATCACCGATTCGAGCATTACCGAGCCAGCACTACAGAGATCAATTGCTTGGATTCGGAGAAACTGAAAGTCCACTTGGAACTATGAACTTGCAAGACTGCTCAAGCGGCTTCCAGTGGAAGGAGTGGGCTTGGAACGAGGCCTGCAACTAGAGCGGCTAGGTGGACTTGGAGGATTCAGGGTCAATTGGATGTTCCTTCTCTTCTCTTTCTTCTCTTCATTTCTTATGGATCTTGGCTCGATATAAATGGCATCGGCATGGGTTTTACCACCTACCACTGCAGGTGGATTTCCCCGTACATGGAATCCGCCATAGGGCTTCCGTGATGGTACCGATCGTGTGCGGGACTTATGCACACGTACGAAGTCATATGCACCCTTTCTTTATGTATATATATGTTGCAGACCCGGACGTCTGCGGATAAAGATGGTGATGATGTAATGGCAGTACCAGGTGCACTTGGCCTTGTAAGTGTACTTGGCCCTGTAAGTACACTTGGCTCGCAGGTGCAATTGTCCTTCAAGTACACTTGGCAGCCGAGGCTGGGTAAGCACCCTTCATTTATAGTAACCTTGCAAAGTGCTTTTGGTACACCAGCGATTATCTGACTTACTTTCTTACATTACAATTGAGACCTTTATCACTTATTCTCATTTGCAACCGTATCTTCACGTATCCATCCATACAATGACGTACGTATTTACACAAATCGATCTTCTTGAATATTCATTTGAAATCTGTGATTATTTATTTTATCATGATCACTCCAAGCTATTCCAAGCGGATGAAGCTGTTACTTTTTAGTACAATCTCGAAGAAATATTGGTGGGGATAGTATTGGCAATGAACTATCGAATGTTCTTACCATTAATGAATCAATTTTGTTCGCATGAACCGAATTCTTGCCCAGGCTTCGCTTTAAATACCACCATTATGGCACACAATTTGGAACGAAATGAGGAAGCAAGTTCTTGTCAAATCAACTCAATTTGTAGTTCATCCTGTAACCAACTTTATACGCTACAAGATAAACAAAACATCAAGCCAGTTGAACAATAATTAGTTTGCTTATTTTCTGCCGCAGTTTTAGTATTCGGTTCGATGTTCGAAATGAACTCTAGAGTTTGAGGCAAACCTCAGATCTAATCCAACTTGAACCCTATCTTGATTCGATTCGCCACACACTGATCCGCTCCGTTGCCAATATTATCTAGGATCACAACTGACCAATTGCTATATTCAACTGAAGTGGTTTATCTCAGACTTTAATCTCAAATCTAGTTAGTAGGATATTGATAGTCACATGAGTGTGTGAACACCAACAAAATTAAGGAAATTGAGGACTGAACCGAGACAAGATATACTGATCCAAGAGATAACTATTCCTGAAATATAACACTTATTGATAAATATAACCTACTGTACACTGGCAATCTTCATCATAGTATAATTCTAATTAAACCCAGTGTCTTGTATGATTCTGATATTTTCAAGAAATAACTGAATATTTCATTGAATAGATCAGAGTATTTGTAAAAAGTCATAAGTGGCTAGAACAGTTCAGACATATCTGGTTGGTACTATCTGATATAGATATCATGGTTTCCAGCAAGCTATACTGTCAACTTACTCAATTGCAAAGAAAGGTTATGTAAAACCTAGTATTATGTATAATTCAAGTTCTCTTGTTTGCCTTTTAAAATCTTATATAAGTTCTGAATAAACCTTGACAGCACTCTCAACTACATCTGAGCTTATATTGACCTCTTTTATATTTATTACTATTAATCACATACAGATGAGACTATGCAGTATATGTTTGACTATCTCTATTACTTCCATTTCAATGTAACAGTGTATGCAGAAGAAAGATTGAACAATTATATTGACAGGTAGCTGGATAAGCTGTTGATGGAAATTTCCCAACAGGAAAGAAAAAAGATATATAGATTCACAGTCAAATGTACTATGGCTTCACAGCTGAGTCGATGGAGACAACAGGTAAAAGCGATAGAGTATGTCATATGAGCTGTATATATGCAAGAACCCTACCTCAATTATCTGATGTCAAATCTTTTACTCCACTTAGTCAAATATATTCAACAATTTGGCAATCATCTTCAGTTTATCATTGAAATTGTACAATATATATATATGTGTCAGATAAAAGGTGCATTCATCTGGTCCAACTGAGAAAGATAGGTTTCAAAACAAATACTGTAAAACTGAACTTATTACCATATTCTGCTAATTTGCAAAATCATATTAGCTGAATTGGCAAAGGATAGCCTGATATTACCTGAGAATAATTTGGTACAAAGACTGTACCACAAAGCTGTTTGTATGATGATTGTGGCTTGCCACCAATATGGACTTGAAACTTTCAGAATTCTAATTTCATAATTTGGTAGACGAGAGAAATGAAAAAACAAGTCATCTGAGATTGTCAAATATCTTGTATAGTCTCATTTGAAAAGTTACACATTCTGAGTCATTCATTGATATTCTGGACTGGTGAATAAACTATTTCATGAATCATATTCGAAACATTACTAAACAAGATATTTGATGTTGAACAACTACATCGGGAAAGGATCCCTGTGTCCGGGTATATTAGTCACGCCCGGATGTTGGTGATGCACCAGGAGTGCCTGGAACATCGGAAGGCAGGATAACATATACGTTCGTGATGATATGATGTGAGGCGCTACAAAAACAACTCCTGGCGCTAGGTATTCACATGGTCGCAGGTCACTCTGCACAGTACCTTGGGACGCTTAATATACCGTGATCTTCGTCTGCCTGGTGAATTGCATGGTGCTTGGTACTTGGTGGCCAAACTGCGCTTGGCATTGTAATGATGATGCTATGCATGGCATATTACACCATAACTTTGCTTGCGTCCATGTCTTGGCTGGATGCAAGCAACTTGAAGGTCTGCCTATCGGTACTTCATGCTCGGTAGCCATACTGCTCTGGGCATTATAATGACGATACTATGTATGGCATATTGTCTATTTACAGGTCTAACACCTTAAAGTTCTAACACCTTACAGTTCTAAACACCTTTTATACCCTCTTCACGGTTGTATTCAACTCGTCCTCCAGCATATAATAAATATCGTTCCAGGTCATTAGATCTATATGACTATTGACAATCCATCCTTTATTCTCTAACTTCAATGAAATAGGCTCCTCTGGAATTAAGTGAGCCGCACCCACAATATTACCTGCAATAATAACGGCGTATATACCTCCGGAAGATGGTTTCACTACCCTGACCAGCTGCAACATACTTTCCGGCATTCCACCGTTGGCCGGCTTCGTCACTTCAACGTATGCTAGCCAAAAGGTATTCGTGTCCCGCAAATGGACGATTCGCAGCTTCAATAGACGAAGTATACGGTATGGTACGCGTCCCTGCAGTACGTTGTGAGACTCCTTACATTGTGAAGTTTGAATCCATACCCAGTCATAGTGGGCTGCCCCAGAATACCATCGTTTATCTCCAGTACATCTGAGCTTCTGAATGATGCGCTCGTCATGCATGTTACGTGATTCTACATCCAATTCATGGTAAATTGTGGCAGTACTACTTAAGAGATCATCCGAATCGATATTAACCTGCTTGGAGTGTAAGAAACGAAGGGTGGCATCGTACAGACTATTTAGAGGGATGTCGTCACTGATTGTTTTCAAGAGGGCTTGAAAGTCCTTGAGTTTCTCTTTTCCTTTGTGCTGCTGTGGTGATATGAACCTCAATAAATGACGTCTACTGGTAGTGGTTGCTTCCACCGTCACTTCCACCGTCACTTCCACTGTCATTTCCGCCATCACTTCCATCATCTGTGGACCAGCTTGTTTACAGTTCCATGCATCGCGATTGGTCTTTCTGACAGCGAATGCATTACTCCGAAGGTAGTAGTTGATTATCTGTGTATAGTTATTACCCGTCTTGTTGGAGGCATTAAACCGGTCTTTAATGTGCTTCCGGTGAGAACTTTCTCCAATCTCCATCGACCACTATTTAAGCGAACTGTACCGTTGTATCTGCTCTCGAAAGTGCTGCATGAGATGTATCGTGGGAAAGTTGAAATCTCTACCCTCTTCAATGTATTCGGCAATTTCTGCATTGATAACACATTTCCAGGTGTTGCGAATGAGCTGTCGAAAGGCCACCATTTCCTTCTTGTTTTCCTCGGAATTCAACTCGGCATCCCGCTCGGCAAACAATTCCGTACATTTCTCTTTGGCCTCTGCTACCAGTCATTTGCCAGTCCTGAATTGTTGAAACACATCCTTCGAATGGTGAAAGCGACGTGGAGTATTGTCTATAAGGTCTAACGTTTCATCATCGTGAGGGTGATACTGGCAATAGAAATAGAACTCAATAAGAGAGCGAGAGTACTCAACTGTACAATCCAAAACTCTGCGCTGAGAGGAGCTTGGATCCCGCAGAGCATTGCGTACAACACACACAAGGAATCGTGTCATCGTCTTGATTTCTCCTCCGTTCCAACACGAAACCTCCTCATATGCACATCTGGATTTCGTCATATCAAGTTATGCAGGCACCGAGAGCAAAATAACATTGAACTTGTCAAGCCGCTTATGCTGCTTGAGAAATTCGTGAAGCCATATCAGCAGGTGCTTCAACATCCCAATTTGCATCATGTGGAGTAGATCAGACTTGGAACGATCGCTTGTAACAAAAATCGAGACACCATAAGATGTTGAAACCTGGATTGACATCGTGACATTTTAGATCGGCGATGCTCAAGGGTATATTTGAATCTGACAGTGTACGATAGATATTATGATCTCGGAGGTTGTATCGCTCATGTCGCTGGTGGGGTAGATTACCCATTTCCTGCAATGGGTATTCGTATCAGTAGCATACACCATTCTTGATATTGTAAAGGTCACAGTGCTCGGGGTAATCGGCCATCCATGCAGCTAGTGTCAAATAACAATGCCTGATGTTGCCATCGGCACAGCGGGCATAGAAGGTGCGGGTCTCCGAGTCGGAATTGAGTAGGGATTGCAACACATACTGCGGCACGTTCTGAGTGACCATTCGGTTATGCTCCCTCTGAGCATTTATGCTTTTGAGGGGGATATCGTGTATCTTGACTGGAATGGGCACAAGGGCGACCAATAATATGATGTGCATTGTGTGCTTCAACTGTGCGGCTGTGGATAGGTTGCCGATCGTCATATATATCGGCCATGCCTTCTTGTCACCAGAGAAGTTCGTAAGGTGGGTGCCGTCAGACATGAATATCATTGGCACCAACGTCTCACCGACTGGTAGTATTGTCTACACAATTGTGAGCATGTAAAGGGTATAGAGTATTGTAAAGGGTATATAAAGGAAGCTTACCTGCTTATCCCACCACCAGACTCCAGTATGCATCTCATTGTAAATACGGTGCCCAGCATTATTGAAGCATCGTTTCGGAGTGTATGTAAGATGTTCCTCGTATGCTGGCTGCCGGAGTAGCCATTTTGCACACTCTATAAGATCACGGTACCAAAACTCAATTGCATCCGGATGCTGCCCATTTCATGCCATCTGCAATGTAGTTTTCTTCCAGAAGTCATGGCCAAGTCCATCCTCCATCGCATCAATTTTCTGGTGGAGGTTTTAATTTGATTTCAGAGAATCACGAATATACTCTTTAAGGCCTCAGTTGCGCTCCATGAAGTCGTCGATGACGTTGGCAGGTACACCATTCGATGTGAACAGCTCAGCGAAATTGTACTCCTCCTCACTCTCGAACGGATGGAAGGGGTTGAGTAAGCACTGATCATAATTGTGCGTAGCATTGTACTCATCGTCGGTGAGAACGTAAGTGACAGGGGCTTCCACATCGGGATATGAAAAGCTTTTTGTATTTGAGTCAAATTCGGATGGTTCTAGAGAAGGTTACGTGTGCAACAGAGGAAACGCGTCAGGATCGTCAACGTGATTATGGTTTGCATGGAAACCACTGTGCAATGTGTCGACACAATGATGAGAGTTTTTTCGAACGCGTTCAGGGGGCTTGAAGTCTGTCTTCACCTCAAGAAGTTTGGCACGATATCGAGGATGGTCGCTGACGATATATTTGTAGAGTCACAGGTCAGAATTATAAGGTTTCAAGCAAACAGGGCAGAAACAATTAGGAGTTCGGATGGGAGGCATGGTGCGTATCATGTGGACAATGCTGAGGGCTGTATATGCAGTTGGCAGAATGTTATGAGTGTTGCCAAGCAGGTAATTGAGCTGCATGGCATACAAAACTCACAGAGCCATATATAAAATACCAAGACCCTGGAATATCCTGCAGACAGAGTTTGTCACGATGTAGCTAGTATTGGCAACGAAGCGGATCGGTTGGTCGTGGATAGAACCAAGATGGGGTTTGACACGGATTCGATCCGAGATTTTGTCGAAGTTCCAAGGTTTGTCCGAACCGGTTCACGAACCCTCTATCTTCGAACGATAATAGGTAACCGAGATCTTGTCCGGTCGACTCGCTCTTTAGCGTATCTTGTAGCGGGACAGGTTAGCTACAAGATGCACTACATATTGAGCACATCGGACAAGAACTCGCTTACTTATTTTTGTTCGCAGTTGTAGGTCGAAATGGTGGGGTTTGAGGCGAAAGGCTTGGCAAGGATTCAGTTCGTGCGGACCAAATCGGTTCGTCAATTGTACGAACCCTGGGCGGTTCGTTGCCAACACTAGATGTAGCCACGCCCAGAGCCTAATGTGACCCTAATAGCTAGGCAAATACAAGCAAGTCCATGGACTTACTTGTTTGCTTGCTTTTTTGAAGTTTGACTGGACGGATGATACGAAACACGGAAGAAAACATGTGATATCACTCATTTCGTTTGCCAAGACACGAGTTCAGAGTTCATGATACCACTGCACAGTGTCTGTTGGTGGTGCCTGCAGAGCCGATGCACTGCCAGAGATGCTGGTGACACTTCTAGAACTTCATATGGCAGGTTCTGATTGTTTGTGATACCATACTGCATCATTATGTTGGAACTTGATGTGACTACCATATGATAGGAATCCAAACTGACAGACTATGACGCTTTGACCTAGGATTCGCATGATGATTGTGTCTCACACTCAAGAAGTGGTTCAAACAACTCTCAGAGTCGTGTAAAACATGAGGTGTATCTTTCAGGCCAGAAGGGAAGTACCGATAATGGCTCACACCCAGGAAAGCTCCTTTTCAAGTATGATGTTTGATATCACCAATGGTTTTTGATATCACCAATGGTTTCAACTCTTCTGTGAGCCACTCCACACGATTCCAAGCACCTTGATGGCCCATTCTACACTGTATATATACTGCTGTATACTCCCTCCATTTCAATTCTTCTCCATCATCTCTATCTACTCCATCTTTATCCATTTACCACTCTCATCATCATTTTGAGACACATTAATCCTAACTCTGACCGACCCCTCATACACCTCATTTACAGCTCAGAACATTGCAATGCCACCCAAAAAGATCCCGTCCACCCCCTCCAAAACTGATGCAATTAAGGGCACTCTTCACCTCGATGGTTTGAAGAAGCAGTTCATGCCCGAGCACATTCGGGGTCTTATTGAATGTATGCCATTCACGGTGTCAAGGATGATGGTGCGATTGACTTGATGTATGATATCCTTTTTTTGGACCCAGTGACTACAAGGTACTTTGCACTGTTTCAGGAGATGTGGAAGGATCGGGCATCGACTCAACCACGATACATGGAATGGTGGAGTGGGTTCCGGATATTTCTCCAAGACTGTTTCGATAAAACTCGGGTGCAGATGAACCGATATCACAATGAACATCCACCTTTACCTACTGACACCAATGCCGACTCTGACTCCGACAACTGCGATGACTACGACAACTGCGACAACTCCAAGTGTGGCAAAGGCGATGTCAAGAAATATACCTGGTATCCTGGGACTCCGAAGCTGCAGCCACCCTCTCACAAACGTGCAACGCCACCGACAATCATTGCTTCTACCCTCTAGAAGAAACGGAAACTTGATGACATCTCCACCAATACCCTCCCTACGAGTCCAACGCCTATATATCTCTTCAGAGTTTGCATCGTCGACCCTGAAAGCTACGGCCCCGAAAGCTACGACCGTTGGGATGACATATTCGTTCACCACACCGCGAATAGATGGCACCTCACACGAGTCAAGAAGCTCACCGCAAAGGCCGTACACCGTGCTGTAGGTCGCCTATATCTTGCTAGAGATGTCAGCTGCATCCTTGGATGTCTAGTCATGCCTGGCGAAACCTCTTTGCAGCCGTAGAATATGACTCAACTCAATGGCAACGACTCTGTGGGGACCTTCTTTTCCATTACTGCTTACAACCCTCTCATCATTGTGGCTGTTCTGAAGGCAATGGTTGTTGCACCTCCAAGGATTGCAAGAGCTACTACACCACCACCACCACTACCACCACCACCACCACCATGATCATCTCAACCACTAACACCTGGGTCCTCCGAACAGGCCGGGAGTCCGACACCTGCTCCCAGATTCGTTGCAATAAACGACTCCACAATAAATAACTTGCTAATGACACAACTGGAGGTGACTGCTACTCACCACGTCGAGTGTGTCTCTCTCCAGGATGTGACATCGTCTGTCCTAGAGGAGTCAATGAGTGCCAGAGTTGCACGAATGGTGGAGACAGTACAAAATGTTGAGACGACATCGCATGCGGCGGTGGAGTTACAGGAACAGCGGGAGGCGAGGTCGCAAATGGCACAGGTTTTGGTGGAGCAGGAGAAAATATGTGACGTTTTGTCGGTATCAATGGGTGTTGATGAGTCGTCGGAGTCAGTGGCAATTGGCACGAACCAAGATGTCAATGACGGCATGAGCTTCACACAGCTCGAGGCGTCACGTTTGACTCCACCATGGGGTCAGCACTTTGAGTGATGGTTTTCAGTACGTCCAACCGTATTACAAATGACCAGCATACTGATGCATCTAGGTTCAAGTTCGCGTTTGGTGGTTAGGTTGGTGTTTGGGGGTTGGGTTAGATTAGGTTTTTGTATGTCTTCTTTGGATCGGATGGAGTCATTTTTGCATTTTACAGAGTGGTTTTTAGTCTCGTTTGGGTTTTCTTGGTATTAGTGGTATGTGATTGACTAATCGTACGCGACACTTTCGTAACAAGTTAATATGAAATCATGTGAATCTGCCCCTTTATGTGAAAACCTTTCTGGTGCAATGCTCAGCGACATGTTAGTCATTTTCCACACTGCATTACCCTTCGTCTATATCGCAACTGCATACTGTTTCTGCCTTTCTGACATTCCTGCCTTTCTGCCTTTCTGACCTTCCTGCCTTCTGAAAATGACCCGAATAACAAAGCCACTGCGCATGGTTGCATCCTTTATTCCAAAAGCAGTACCGGCTACTCCTGCAGGTGTCTCCCCAATACCAGGTAATGGTTATAAAAGGAAACTCACTTTGCAGTCGGACAAGCAGAAGCGAAAGCAGATGAAGGCTGCAGCCTTACGTATCGAAGGTTCGATTTCGACTACCCAGGTCTACTCAGCATCTACACCCATTGTATCCACACCAAATCCACCCCTGATACAGTCTCTGCTCCCGTCAAATCAAGCCTTCATTTCGATGTGGCCAGCACCCAGGGTCATTTCCAACGTCGCTATTCATTCAGCAACGAACCTTAGTCACCTCCGGAGTCACCTCTGGAGTCCACACCCATCATCATCGGCTTCACAACTCATCCCATCGTCTCGGCCAAGGACACCGTCATTGGTCAGCAGTAAACGATATGGCTGTCGAAGTCTCCTTACACCAGGTGACCTTCGAGTTACTGCTGTACTGGAGATAATACGTCGCATGATGGAGAAGCAACTGCTGAGCAAGACAACATTTCCAACTGAAGCTGAGTTTCTCCTGGTAGCTTATACAATTCCGAGAGTGGTAGATACTGACTAACATATCTAATACAAAGTCTGTAGAGTATTCCTGGCCGAAGGCATGCAGGCAGGAAGGAGTTAATATTAGCTTCCAGGAACGTCAGAAGGAGTATCTCAAGATAGTTAGGTATCTCCCAGAATTGCATTCGTACTGACTAACGTATGTCAGATCAAAAACAGTTGCAATGCAGTCATATCGCATATGATCAAGAAGACCCGTGAGTTTTTAGGGAGACTATACAACTTGCACCGTTTCGAAGATGATGAGCGCCGCATACACATTAACCGAATTCATTCAGACTTTACATTCATTGTACGCCAATGTGATCGTATGAATGTACCTGATGTGAGTTCTGTCTGCAACTTGTAGTGTCGCTAACACCACCAGGAATGAGCTAGCTACTTTCTTGTGGAGGAGATGCTACGATTCCTATATATACATTTCTTCCACTGAATTCGCAAACGTGGCAGGCATTCAGAGGGCTTTCATGAATGGATTCGGGAACAGACACCCCCAGCACTGATTGTGTTAACATATACGGCATTGCATCACGTACTGACAGAGTGGCAAAGAAATGGAGGTTTAGCTCCAACAAAGGTTCAAAGCGATGACTTCGAAATCCAGCAGAACAGGCCAAAGTGTGAGTACTACTTCACTTGAGATAATGACGGTGGTAAGTATGGCTTTCACAATGCATGCAATCACTCTAACATTTTGCAGAGACTTACACTGATCTCATGAATATTTGGAACGATCTCCCATCTCCATTGAGACAGAAGGTAATCAAGTCCATAAGGGCGGCTCTCAACAACCTCATTCTACATGATAAAGGAGCCAATAACATGCTACCTGTTGCCAAGCCTCGTCGAGTGGTATTAAACAAGACCGCGATGGAAGCTCTGATGATGGAGCCGGACATTTAGACTCCGATCGTTGATGCGATCCGCATCTCCGTTGCTAAAGATTTGTTTTTCGATGCTGAGGATGGGATTGACAATAGTAACAATGATCGCGACAATGATCGCAACAATGATCGCGACAATGATCGCGACAATAAGCATCATGACGTTCACACTGCCAGGAGTCGTGCTCAACAACATCGTGGTCTTCAGCTCAATGATGATAACGTCGAGAATGAGGAGGATGAGCATGATGATAATGTCGAGAATGAGGAGGATGATGATGAGGATGTAGAGTCGGAGTTGGTGAATGACTGTGATGGAGAGAATAGTTTAGAGGATGTGCTTCAAGCTGGCTGCGACGTATAGCATGGAGTTTGGAACGAAGAGGCAATAGTTTGGAAGATGTACTTCATGCTGGCTGCGACATGTAGCATGGCATTTGGAATGAGGAAAGAGTAATTTAGAGGATGTACTTCATGCTGGCTGCGATATGTAGAACAGGAAACTGTATATATTAGAGCTTCATATCAAACATCGTCAATAGTAACGTCACTGCATTGTTTCCATCGCCCGAGATGTAAATGCAATTTAGGGCGTTGTATAAACGTTACATGCCGTGAACATTGCATTATGTTAAGGTGTATATTGCACTCATACGTTACATGAATAGTGTTGTGGATCAAAAGGTGTGCACACTGCATGGCTGCGACAGTAAGAATTATGTGCACTGTCTAGCTGCCACAGTAAGAAATGCTGCCTCAGGAGGTGCAAGTGCAATGCCAGAGGTTGTATATATGTACGTGCAGTGTGACACTACGATGAGGCTCAAAAGGTTTCGTCTGAAGCGTCTAATGCGCGCTACACGTTCCGGCGTCCGGAGCGCAACTTGGTTGTTTTCCCGATGTAAGATATACAAGTATTTAGATATATCAGTCCACAATATCTACACCTTTGATGGAATTCCAGATTATCAGGATCCGAATTGTAGCTTCACAGTAATGAAGGCCAGAAGCAGTGATATGGCTACCTTTCGTGGCAATGTATGTAATAACTTTGTCTGGATCAGAAATGATACCAGTTAGATGGTGCTGAATTGTCTCAGACTAGTTGCTTGTACATATATTCTTAAACAAAAAGTTCCAGACCAACTTGGGAGTCTGGCTCTGGTACAGATATTGCATTCATAAGTATATCCAACTGATCAACTTGGATACTATGATGGAGTGGTATGTGAATTCCAGTGTCTTAGGTAATATCAGGATTGCAGTATCATATATATCAAAAGTATCTGGGGATATATATATCTTGTACCATATGGAGACAAGAGTTTTTTTTTCAGAAATAATACTGCTGATCTACAGACTATCAATATAATTTGAGCAGAATTATAATAGATACAATAGTCACATAGAATTGTACATAGTATATGATATTGGGGATATTCTTTGTCTTACTATTATAGAGATGGGTATATGGAGTCTTACTTGTATAGAGATGAGTATATGTTGGCTTCCTTGTATACAAATGAGTATAGAGAGAATAACCAAGGATTCAAAATAACTGTTCAAGAATAAGAAATATGACCACTGTCAAATACAAGGCTGAATTGTAAATATGATGTATATATTGCTAAGCATGGTATATGAGCGGAATATCTCCATTCACTAGCAGGTATTGTGGAATTCATGTATAGAATAATTGTTCCTGATGAATAGTGAACTAATTGTCTCAAAGGAATTAGCATCTATAGCTTGCTCAAGCTACAAAGAGAGAAGCCAAGTAAACAGAAGTCAGGGAAAACAGAATAAGAACTCCATTAGAATTGGACAATATTTATCGATACTTCTGCAATATCATATTCCATATTTTTACCTGGTGAACTAATTAGTGTCAATATTGATCTTGAAATAGTACTATGTTTTTGACTCTAAGATGATGAGTAATATCCAGATATGGAGTAATGTAGTACCAGCAGTATCACTCCAGTTATATCAGTACAAGTAGTATCACTATTGCTTTCACGATTTGATTCCAATTTATATTATCAATACTTACTTAGGATGCGAAATTCACTAAGAATGAAGATTCAAGACAAAGATGATTGACATTGCAATCGTACATTATTAAGGCTTGTTATCCTTATCAAGAAGCTTACCCTTGTACCCTTTGAGATTTCAGGGGTCTTTATACCTCTATTCTCTTACTCGTACAATTATTTCTATCTATACTTTGTTCATAAGCTTCTCTACCTAACCACTCTTTGACCAATGATATTCCTTGAATAACCCATCCTGCC
The DNA here is from genome assembly GCA_014904905.1 of Wilcoxina mikolae CBS 423.85. Taxonomy (NCBI): domain Eukaryota; kingdom Fungi; phylum Ascomycota; class Pezizomycetes; order Pezizales; family Pyronemataceae; genus Wilcoxina; species Wilcoxina mikolae. The sequence goes on from MU122125.1 coordinate 50,188, forward strand.
CTTCTGTTCAGGACTTTCTGAACCTTTCCGATCAGATATCCTACTTGGATGAATACATCTGCTACTGATATCAGTCTATGAGACTTCTGTCATTTGGATCTATTGTATTCCTTCTATTTCTTTGTGTTCAGGCAAATTGTATCATTTCCTTTATAAGGAGATCTTTGAAAGCATTCTACATATACATGGTCAGTGCAGACCTCATCAGTCATCATGCAAAGTTAGGTACCTCCATATATATAGTTTCTTAGCGGTGTTTCATATTTTCAATGGCTGAGTTGACACAGTATCCATTCAGTTACATCCATTCATTTCTTATCACTGGAATGGTTGATTGCAGGGGTACTCATCTGATTTTAATGGTTATGATATCCAAACAAGAAATATCTTATTGAGATTGACATATGTTTAGGGATGGCATTGGTACAATCCTGAACGAGTTACTGGTTGAGTGATTGTAGGTGACCCCGCTATGAAGGTATCTGGTGCTGTGCAATCTGTGAGGAGTAATAGATCAACAGGTATGAGATACCTAGTTTTGGCAACAAAGTGAATTGGTTTGTGGTAGATTGAACCTAGTCGGAATTGGAAGCGGATTCGATCAGTGGTTTGGCAAAGTTTTGATATTTGACTCAAATTTTGAACCAAGTCTCACAACCGCGAACAAATAAAAGTAAGCGAATGCTTGTCTGATTGGTCTGTTTGATAGTGTATCATGTAGCGCATGATGTTAACCACATGATAAATACATCATCGGGCCGATCTGAGAAGAATTCGCACACTTGATATTGTTCAAATCTGTAGGCCGAAATGGTATCATATGAGGAAAATAGCTTGGCAAGAATTGGGTTCGTTCAAACCATATCAGATTGTCATTGGTACAACCCTCTGTCAGTTCATTGGCAAAACGAGATACAGCTATATTCTTGGTGAGGAGATCCCATAATGTTTATATCTTCATTCCCTCCATTCAAAGCACAAATGTAGCAAGTAATTACAAGACTTCAGTGGCTGCATTCAATAACTGATACTACTGGCTCTCATTGTATTGATATGTACGGCATGGCATCACATAATGTAGTGTTGGCAATGAAGCGGATCGGTTCGTCGTGGAGCGAACCAAGGCAGAGTCCGATAAAGATTCGATCCGAGATTTGAACGAAGTTCCGAGGTTTACCCGAACTGATTCGCGAACTATCTATCTTCGAACGACAATAGGTAAGCGAGTTCATGTCCGATCGGCTCGAATAGTAGCGCATCCTGTAGCGGGGGAAGTTAGCTACTGGTTGCACTACATTTCGAGCCGATCGGACAAGAACTCGCTTACCTATTTTTGTTCGCAGTTGTAGACTGAAATGGTAGAGTTTGGAGCGAAAGGCTTGGTGAGAATCCAGTTTGCGTGGACCAAATCGGTTCGTCAATGGTATGAACTCCAGGTGGTTCATTGCCAACACTAAGATTCACATAACATCAGAGTGGCAATGAAAGAAATGTTTAGCTCCAGCAAAGATAGAAAGCAATGACTTGCACATCAGCCAGAGAAGGCTCGAGTATGAATAGTATTTCAATTAAGATAATTACAGCTGTAAGTATAGCTGTCACAATGAGTGTAATTGCCCTGATACTTGCAATTGTACTTACATATTGCAGAGATGTACACCAATCTCATGAATATTTGGAATGTTCTCCAATCTCCATTGAAAGAGATGGTATTCAAGTCTATTTGAATGTCTCTCAACAACCTCATTCTATGTGACAATGCTGAAAATAACACACTTGCCATTGCTAATGAACCTCATTGGGTGATGTTGAAGAAGAACACGATAGAAGCCCTGTTGAAGGAATCTGATATTGAGACTCTTATTATCTCTGTTATTCACATGGCCATTGTTAAAAATTTGTCTTTTGATATCAAGGATGCAGTTGATGATAGTGAAATTGATAGTGACAATGGGTATGATGCCATTTGCAATGCCAGGAGTCATACTTAGCAATATCATGGCCTTCAGTTAGATAAGGATAAGAAGGTGATAAACAAGGACAAGGATGAAAATACGAAGGAGAAGATGATGGTGGTGGTGCAGCAAAATGATTACAAGTATGGTGATGATAATTTCAAGGATGTGCTGCAAGCTGGCTGCGATGTATAGCATAGCATTGAATACAAGACAATGTATATATTGAACCTAAATAGCAAATATGCACACTTTTGTTCCATATTCACTGTACACAATTCTGTGTGGCTGAGATAGGAGTGCAATATAAATAGTATTGGCAACGAAGCGGATCGGTTCGTCACGGATCGAACCATGACGGGGTTCGATCCGGATTCGATCCGAGATTTGGGCGGAGTTCCGAGGTTTGTACAAACCGGTTCGCAAACCATCTATCTTCGAGCGATAATAGGTAAGCGGGTTCTTGTCCGATCCGCTCGAATTTTAGCGCATCTTGTAGCGGGAGAAGTTAGCTACACGATGCGCTAGAATTCGAGCCGATCGGACAAGAACTCGTTTACTTATTTTTGTTCGCAGTTGTAGGTCGAAATGGTGGGGTTTGAGGCGAAAGGCTTGGCAAGGATCCGGTTCGCGCAGACCAAATCGGTTCGTCAATTGTACGAACCCCGGGCGGTTCGTTGCCAACACTAAATATAAACCTTTGTATGAATATGTTATACCATGAATGCTGAGTTATATCAAGCAGTACATTACACTCTGTATCCTGTGAGTATAGTTGTGGTCCAATAAGAGTGTGCACTATCTGACTGCATCAGGAAGGAGTATGTCCACTATATTGTTGCATCAGGAAGAAATGCTATATCAGGGTCCTATAAATACAATATCAGGGATAGTATACATGTGTATACAGTGACACGCAACAATGAGACTCAAGAGGTATTTTCTGAAGCGGCCTAGATACGCTGGATATATGAGCGGCTCAGGTGCAATTTGATCTGTTTCGAATAGTTGTCAAACTGTTGCCATTGTATGGTACCTGTTATTCGGTTGAAATAATAGTCGGTGTATTTCAATGATGATACTTGATAGTATACATATCACTCTATTATTTGTCAATGATAATTGAATATCCATGAAGTCCATTTACTGTATCGAACATCGTTTATATCCTTTTCACTACTGAATAAATTACATTCTCTATCATATAGTATATATCCTTCAGGTTGCAGGCTCGAGATGTCTATGGACTACTCACCTCATAATTTACAGCATGAACGATATATCCTCCTAAGTAATTCAGTATTCCTCTCCCATAATATTGCTAGTACAATTTACTACATATACCTAGTGTTGACAACAAAGTGGATCGGTTCGTACCGGTTTGAACCGAGGCAGAGTCTGAGCCAGATTCGATCTGAGATTCGACTGGAATAAAATATCATACCAATCGGACAAGAACTCATTTACCTATTGTCGTTGTCAATTGTGAGACGAAATAGTAGGGTTTGAGGTGAATGGCTTGGTCAGTATCCAGTTCGCGCGAACCAAATCGGTTTGTCAATGTTACGAACGTCCAACAGTTTTTTGCCAATACTACATATACGTCTTCACATAATATTTTTTTTTCTGTAACGAGCTTGAATATATCTTCCAGTATCACTCTGTTGGCTGACTTCTTCACATGAATACATGCTAGGTAAAATATAATCTTGCTGGATGAGTGAAAAGAATAGAGTATGAATGGATAGAATATTCTGTAAGGTAGGAAACTCTGAAGCATTCTGCGAGACAGTTCTTGTGCACTCCTTACATTGCAAATTTTGAACCCATATTCAATCATGATTGAATGCCTCTAAATACCATCCTTGGTCACCAGTTCATCTGAGTAACTGGAAGACATACTCACCATTTATGTTCTATAATTTGTTTTACAAATCTTGGTATATATCAGTAACACGTCAAATATAAATAGATGCTGATATTCCTTGAGTGTATTTCAGCAGTTGATACCATATAAACTATTTTGTATGTCATTGTCACTGATTATTTTCAGAGAATCTGAAAGTCATCAATATTGCCTTTCCCATTCTACTTCTGCTGAGATATGAACTTAATGAGATATTTGGCCATTCAATTAGCTGTAGTTGTATCTGTACATGCAGTAACTCATGTATAATTGTAAGCATTAAGATTTATCTTTGTGATATTGAATGTGTCACTCTGAAGGTAGAATATGATCATCTGAATATTGAAATTACATGTTTTATTGACAGAATTAGATCTGTCCTAAAACTACTTCCAGTACCAGTTTTATTCAATCTCTATAGATCACTGCTGAAGTGATCAGAACTGTTGTATCTGACCTTACAAATGCAGTAACATATAAATTATGCTGATAATGATATCACTACTTTTTTCAATTTGTTTGGAATATTCTGCATGCATAATACCATTGCTGATACGACTAATACACTGAAGAAAGGCTGCTAATTGTTCTGAATGTTCATTCAATTTGTACTATCTATCTTCACATAATTCAATATATCTCTCTTTTATCTCTACTATATATGTTTTGTCCTCCCCTGAACTGTTAAAAGAGATCTTTCAAGTTGTAAAAGTAACATTGAGAATTTGCTTTAAGATCTAGCATTTGGCCATGATGAGAGTCATAACATAGGTAGAAATTGAACACCATACAATATCAAGAGTACTCAAATTGCTGGTTTTAAATAGTGAGCTGAGAAAGTATTAGATTGCAGAACGTATTCCTTATAACTCCAACAAGTAAGTGAATTATTGTCTTGATTTACTCTTTATTACTTTTCAATTTCTGCTCATATGTACATTTTGGCTAGCTCATATCAAGATATGTAGGTACTAAGAGTCATATTCAGTCGAACTAGACAAGCTGCTAATAATGCTTGTAACATTTGGGAGGGTATATCAAGTGGTGATTAAATATTCCAATGTGTATGATATGGAGTAGAACAGACATATAGTGTTGGCAACAAAGAGGATAGGTTCATGACGAATCAAACAGAGCTGGGATTCGAAGTGGATTGAATCCTAGGGTTGGTGACGTTTCAAGATTCAACTCAGACTTCGAACTGAATCCCATAACTGCAAACGAATATAAGTAAGCGAGGTCTTGTCTGATCGACTTCATTTGTTTTTGTTGAGAGCAAAAGAATGAATTGTCTGATTTGTTTACCTTACAAAGAAAGAAAGCAGAGCTGTATATATACAAGGAATGGTATCATGTCCGGGATCTCTCATACCGGGAGCTGGGGATCTGGAGCCGGACGTCATACTCAGATCTGGGTCGATAGTCTGTACCTTTGGCCCAAGGTTTGAATCGAGATCTGGAAAGGTTACCGCTATTCCTCCGAGTGACATTGAGGTTCTCCGAACTAAGCTCTGAACAATAACATTAGTCTACTGGTATCAACACCTCCCCTTTAGTCCTAGATCCTTGGCAGACATACAAAGAAAACAAAACAAATAGTCAAAGTAGAAAGAAATCCTTCAAATTAATATCCATATTCTTCCAAATCCATCCCGAATCCATATCCTTCCAAAGCCATTCCAAGTCCATCTAGTCAAGTCCAATATCCTTTACAAATTGACCGAGTTTCACTCCCCCAATATTGTTGGTAAGAGTATTGGCAAGCATATCCGTATGTGGCATGTACTTAACCTCCATTTCAGCCTTTGCAATGGCTTCGTGGATCGATTGATATTGGAGTCGGAGGTGCCGACTTTCAGACTGGAAGTTGCCGGAATTGAGTATCATGATATAATTTAGTCCATCATTCAGGATACACCGGTTGATGTTCTTACCAGGTCCAAGATTGAGTCTTAGCTCAGAAATCACGTCACGAAGCCATTCAAGATGAATCTTGCCATATGCCATGGCTATCATCTCAGCCTGCATACTCCATTGGGCCACTATCATCTGCTTCTTCGATTTCCAGAGCACAAGTATGCCGAGCATATAGACTATGATTCCTGAGGTCTACTTGCTCAAGTCATCATCTCCCCTCAAGTTGGCATCCGCAATGCATATCATCTACATTGAATCAAGTTCAGGTTGGCCTGTTCGAGTAGAATTGTAGATAGTCAACTTGAAGTCGGAGGTACCACAGAGGTAGCGGAGGAAATGTTTTACAGTTTCCCATTGCAAAGTGCAAGGTGGAAAGTCGGATTGCATATCGGCCCAGTACCACAATCGCGTAGACTTTATCTGGCCAATTTCCAAGGGCAGTATAGAGGATGGAGCCGATAGGCTGCTGGTAGGTTCCAGGGTGAAACAGCTCTTCATCAGGATTTATGGTATGGAGTTTGGAACTGACCTACATCGGGGTTGAGCGGTTTCTTGAGTCAGTCATCTTGAACTGTTCAAGGATCTGATTGATGTATCCGATCTGGTCGATATCAAGTGACTAATCTTTGCGGTCTCGAGTAACTGTCATGCCGAGGTACTCGAACATCTTGGGTATGGGTACTGAGCCTGCAGACTTGAACCTCTGGTATAGTACATTAGAGATTGAGGTGACATATTGCAGGTTGCCGATAATCATGATGTTGTCTACATATATGGGGATGAGGACACCAACTGATTGGCTAAGCCTGTGTAAGGACGTACGTCCTCGTACGTGTAGATATGAGTGTAGATATGGTTGCACACGTGGATTCGAGAATAAGATAGTAGAGTGAGTTCAATAGGTAAGGTTATCAATGGCGTGCAAGAGCACTCGCACGAGCTGACTATATACTGGGTGGATGGACGGTTATCCTGCCATAGGCCGGCCGCCATTAGAGCCTGCCGTCAAAGAATAGGCCAGGGGCTGCAATCGAGGTTTCGAGTCTGAGATCATCGACAAAGAAGATATATACTTCCTCGAAATACTCTCGGTTATCCTGCTTGATATCATATTGGATCTTGTTCAACTTGACCAATAGTTGGCATCGTCCATATGGATCGGGCCAGTGACCTTCTGGAAGGTACATGTATAGTTTCTCATACAGAGGACAACTAAGGAAGGCTGAGGGTATATCTAATACTGCAATTTCAAGGTCAAACATGGCCGTCAGATCGAGGGCCAGTCGAATTGAGGCTGAATGAACAACCGTAGATGTGATCTCAGTATAATTGCCGGGTTTCTGGAGGTCTCCATGACCCTCCAGCTGCACTATCCATTTATCAATCTGGCCATTTGCTAGCAGCTTCCTCCCCATCACCCATCGGCTCTCGATGAGACTAGCTCCATCCGGTACCTTCTGCACATATATAAAGACCCCATGGCTCACCATAGAGTTCATCTCTTTATTGATTGCTTCTTTCCATTTGGCAGAGTTATTTGCATCCAGGGCTGTAAGGTAGTTCTTTGACTCTGACTCAATCATCATTGCGATGCTGACCTTGGCACTCGAGCTTCAACTTGGGTCTCGGCCTGCACTGTGAATCCTCGGGGCCAGCCTATCTCCCCACGTGTGAGAGTCCGGAGTAGGAGCTGCTGGGACCGTGGCTGGTATCGACTCGCAAGTCTTGGGAGGTGGTAACAGGGTATCATCATCTGAGTCAATTGGGTTCATGGTTTCGGTCTTCAGTCGTCAAGTAGCTTGACTTCGTTTCTGGACCACCTGTCGCTGGACCACGTGACTCAGAGTTCATTTCATAGTTAGGTCTTTATTCCTTGATTCTTCAGCATGTTCGAGGGTGATGCTTGGCTGGTTGGAAGTCTTAAGGAACTGGAGGTATAGAGTACTTGCGGCAAGCTTGACATCACGGGCAATGAAAACTCTTCCAGAGTGGATGTCCACTACTTCATACTGGGTTGCAGTCTCCGAGCATCCGAGTAGCACACAATGATATGCATGGTCATCTAACTTCTTGCTTAGAACTTCATGGATCCAAGCATATGTCAAGCAGCCAAACACTCGAAGGTGAGAGATATCCAGCTTTCGTCGAGTCCATCTTTCATACGGAGTCGAGTTTCGCAAGCCACAGGTCAGGAGTCAGTTCTTAATATATACTGCTATCGCTATGACTTCGGCTCAGAATTTGTTTGGCATCCCAGCATACCTCAGTATCAATCTAGCTGGATCTATAACAGTGCTAATGCAGTGCGCAGAACGCTCATTCTGCTGCTGTGAGTATGGAGTGGAAACTTCACTAGTTATCCCTTCTCCAGCCAGGAACTGAAGCAACTTCTCATGGCTTTCATACTCTCTACCTCTATCAATCTGAATTCGACACACATTCAACTTCTGATGTTGGGCCTCGGCCTTTGCTAGATACTCTTTGAAGCAGATTGGGGCTTCAGACTTGGCCATCATGAAGAAGACCTCGGTGTACATCGAGAAGTCATTGGTGAACATAATAATGTATCAATATTACTCATGATTGGAGTCTGCATGGGTCCAATTATATCCGAGTATACTAATTCAGGGAGTTGAGTGCGAGGCTTATGGGTCGAGGCCTTGAAAGGCTATCTGAACATCTTGCCCATAATGCATGTATCGCAGGTACAAGTTGAGACGCTTCTGCTGTGTAATTGGATGCCTTCGACGATATTCTGAAGTCGCTTGATATCCGGGAGAGCCAGGTGCCCGAGTCGTACATACCAAAGTAGGATATTCTTGTTGTCCATCGCTGGCCGAATATTAGCTACCACCGGGTTTGAGGTCTGGATTAGAGTCGAGTGCGAGACTACTGCTGAGGCCACTACTGAGTTCGAGGCCACTACTGGGGCCGCTGCCGAGATCATAGTTTGCAGTATGTAGAGATTATTGGAGGATGCCGATAGCTGGCAGAGAGTAGTCGAGCCTATGCTGGCCGTCACCCCTGCAGCTGAGAACTCGAACTCAATCCCCATCTTCGTGAATTTGATGATACTGAGTAGGTTTATCGAACCACATCCAGACACATAGAGGACATATTGAAGGATAATCTTGGCAGACATCATTTCAGGCCTTTCAATAAAGAACGTGATAGTTCTATAGCCTTTGGCATCGATAAGATTATTGTTAACCATCTTAAGTTGGTGCTCCCCTTTGGTCATCCTTTCGAATGACTTGAACAGGCGGCAATTACCAGTTACATAGTTTGTGGCTCCTGAGTCAAGAATCTAATAATCCAAGGCCAGAGCCAAGACTATATCTATCGTTTTGACCGTCGGCTTGGTGGCGGAGAAGAGGTAGGACTCAGTGTCAGCATTCGAGGCCATGTTAGCACCACTTCTTTGGTCCTTCTTGTTGTATAAGGTTAATCTAGTATCCCACTTATCATTGTTGGGGCATTCGAACATCCGATGGCCTTCTCACTGCATTCATAGCAATCACCTGAAAGGCCCCTCCAGTCTGAGTTTCTCGAGTGGGAAGTCGAGTTTGAGTTTCAGTTTCAGTTTGAATTTGTCGAGCCTGATTTTCCTTTACTGCAGCTACAACCCTTCTTGGTCACAAATATGACTGCATCGGGTACCAGGTATTGGTTTTGTTGGAGCTGGGCCTCAAAGCTAACGAGGTACGGGATGATGTCAGTTGCCTTCTCTGCCATTCCATTAAATTCCAAGGCTGACATGTAATTCGACCATTCTTCTGTCTTCAGAAGGTTGGACGTAATGTAGAAGGCTCTCCACCTATCATCAAACGGAATATCACACATTGCTAGGTCTCGAATGATCGCATCTTGAGCTGTGATCCACTCGGATACACTTGGTACAATTTGAGTTTGCAGGTCGCTAGCTTTTCTTGTTCAAACTTGCCATCGAGCTTGATGATCTCTTGGAAGTCGGCCTTGATCTTATCTCAGAGGACATTCGGCCCCTTAATCTTTTGGTATTCTGATTGTAGGACTGTATCGATGGACTAGATTATATGTTTCTGAGTCTTGCTGTTATTTATCTTCCATGTCATGCAGTCTCGATTGAAGGCTTCGAATCGGCTGAGATAGTTCAGATCGTCAGTTTCATTCTCAAAGACGTAACCAGGGTAATATGGATCGCGCTATAGGATTGTTCGAAGCCCTGAAGATATCAGTTTAGAAGCTAAATTTGAAGTTGATACAAACAGAGGTCTTGGAAGTTGTATTTCGCCAGTAACATACTTTTATGGGCCATTAGCGGCTTGGGATGCTTCCACTTCGATGGTTCACTACCGGTAGTTCCGTTTATTGAGTCTGATAGAATCTGAGGACATGTTGTTTAGAGGTTCTGCAAGTTTCAGAAGGGGAGGGAGGGGGTACTCAAGGTCAATACTCGAGACTGTTGAATACTTGAATTCGGTACTTGAGACGTTCGAATGCTCGGGGTAGGTACTCGAGACCTTCGAAGGAGGTCGCTGGTTCTTGAAACAATTCACACTCTATATAACTAATAGATGTCGATTTCAATGAAGAAGTGCCAGGCTCATATCCTGTTGAGAGCAAAAGAAGGAAATATCTGATTTGTCTACCGTACAAAGAAAGAAAGCAGAGCTCTACATATACAAGGAATGGCATCATGTCCGAGATCTCTCATACCCAGAGCTGGGGATCCGGAGCCGGACGTCCTACTCAGATCTTGATTGATAGCCAGTGCCTTTGGCCTGTAGTTCAGACCGAGGTCTGCGAAGGTTAGGGCCATTCCTCCGAGTTACATTGAGGTTCTCCGGACTAAGCCCCAGGCTGTGACATTAGTCTACTGGCTTCAAAAGTTTTTCATCATATAGCACGTGCCGTTAGCTATACAATGAACTATAAATCAAGCCGATCGGAAAAGAACTTGATAATCTATTTTCGTTCAACATTATGGAAAGAAAAGGTAGAGTTAGAGGTGAATAGCTTAGCAATGATTCGGTTCGCACAAACCAAAATGGTTTGTCAATGGTACAAACATCCAACCGTTTGTTACTAATACTACAGTTATATATAAATCACATTTGTTGTAATTGGTAGACAATAAAATGTTCAAATGAGTTTTCATGATATCGCATTTGAGCTTTGCGATAAATTGAGCTACATCTATTTCTGAGTGAATATAACACTGAATAAGTTACCTAAGGGGAATATTACTTTTATAGGTATTGTAGATGATTCATGTCCTGCTGAAGGTATTGGTATCTGAGGTGTACATATCAGCAAAAGATTCCAGTCACATTGAGTATCTAGGTAGAAACCAAATACTCCAACTGTCCCCATCGGCACTCGGTCCTTACCAGGTAGACATTATCATCTTACTGCTTAACACTGCAATGCAGATTGTAGCAGCAACTCATTTCATTGGCATGCCAATAATATAACATGTCATCGCAATGCTAATTATATTTGTGCTGGTTAATGTCAATTGCAAATTGATATTGAGTAGGTAATTACACATTGCATTATATCACCTTTGCCCTACGTACATTACTATACAATTGGCTCGATTGAGTGTACACCTTCGTACCTCACTCTATATACCCTTCACAATCATCGCTTGTTCTCATCTATATGTCATTTACCATACAATATTGACGAATCGATATGGTAACTCTTCATATCACTCAATATACATCGAACATCATGTCAGTCACTTCTAATAAATGTTGTAGTTTATATGTGTCAACTATTGAATTGTAGCTTCCAATTGCTGTGATATTCTTCATAATTGACATTGTTATTACAGCAGAGTTGTATGATCAACGGTTCAAATATACTGTCTATGTGTAATGGCGGCGTATGGCAGTGTAACCGCCCAACCGCCCAGTATATAGTCATCTTGTGCGAGTGCTCTTGCACGCCATCGATAACCTTACCTATGGAATCCACCTCATTCTCGAATCCACGTTTGCAACCGTATCTACACTTATACGAGGCCATACATGGACGTACGCCCTTACACTGTTATCGATGTTTAGTAATTGGATACGTTTCGCTCACGGGATTTCGTGAATTACCTCTTTTCGACGCATTACCTATCATCGAGAAATCGCACGAATACACGTGTTCTACCCTCGAGAAATTCTACGAATCGACGAGAGATTACCTCGAGATATCCTACGGGTCTCTTTACTTTACCCCTTTTTCTTGACGCGTCGATACATGCGCCAGACCATCGAGCTCAACGCGAAGTCGAAAAGACTGGAAGGAAACCGAAGACGAAATAAGACCCAAAGACACTATGAGGCCCAAAGACGAATTAAGACGAGCATCTCGGTTCAGTGTTTTGAGCATCTTTATGGTCGCGAAGCTGCTCAGGCGGCTCGGGCTACTGCTACTGAATGGTCCCGAGGCCGCTCAGGCGACTCGGGCTACCACCCGAACCAGTATTCATCTCCATCCGGGCTGATGTGCAGGTGGTAATGTCTGCGAAGGAGAGTCGAAGATCGAAGGGCATGGTCGAAGGGCAAAAGTCGGAGGGCAACCGAATGTCGAAGGACGAAGCGAAGAGTAGTCGATGACGGTTGATGGGATGACCGTACCTACGATCCGGATTTCAAGCAGGCGCGATCATGATCATCGTTTGCACGGAAGTATACCTTATCAATTTGCACTGAAGTGCACCTTGTCGCTTGCACGGAAGTGCACCTGAATCGAAAGCTCTCAAGCGCACTTGACCATTACCTTCCTACGATCTGAGCGGAAGCTCTGAAGCGCACTTGACGATTACCTTCCTACGATCTGAGCGGAAGCTCTGAAGCGCACTTGACGATTATCTTCCTCCGAACTGAGCGGAAGCTCCGAAGCGCACCTACGAGCGTCAGCATTGTACAGACGAAGTGCACTTATGGAGAACGATTATACGAGTATGGAAGTGCACTTACGGAGAAAGACTACCGAGGGCACAAGCTTTGTGCGAGCTTAGCGCACTTGATTGATTACATTGTAAGTTCGATCTTCTCTTGGATGCTCACGAGTTAGATAATCGGCAAATCACATATGATTGATACGTGACGAGACCTTCGAATCGGTCAATGACTTCCGACGCGACGCCGATTCACACCTCCGAGCCTGCACGATGAAAGCTACGGTATGCCGATGGCTTGGATATGGACATGGAGCTTGGTGCTGCCGAGCCACGAAAGTCATTGGAGATATGGAGATCTGGAGGTTATAGGGATCAATTGGACGTTTCCTTCTCTTCTCTTCTTATTGGATCTCGGCCCGGTACAAATGGCGATGGCACGGATTTTACCACCTACCTCTGGAGGTGGACTTTCCCCGTGCGCCAGATCCACCGAAATGTCATCCTCGAGCGGTACCAATCGGCAGCGGGATTTATGAGGGCGTACGAGGGCGTACGAGCTTGGATTCTTTCTTTTTCTCTTCATATACGGGTATGCAGCCCAGGAGGTCTGCAGATAAAGAGGGGGATGATGTAATGGCGGCCTATGGCAGGGTAACCGCCCAACCGCCCAGTATATAGTCATCTCGTGCGAGTGCTCTTGCACGCCATCGATAACCTTACCTATTGAATCTACCTCATTCTCGAATCCACGTTTGCAACCGTATCTACACTTATACGAGTCCGTACATGGACGTACGCCCTTACACTATGCCACATAGCAATGTTAAGAGTTGCCATAGCAATTTTCTACATTGTAATACTATTCCTGCTCATAGCCATTCAAGCCATCTGTCTTCTCACCCCTGTCCTTCCACTCCTCCATCTCCTCCATCTCCTTCACCTTCTGATCTCACTTCTCCAGCTCTAACTGCTCCATCACCTGACATTACTCATTTGGATACTGCTCACCATCGTTATGAGAGAGATCTACAGCTGAGTAATAGCTTGACTGACTGCTACCATTGCCCTGAGATTCTCCTGTTATTTCACAAGAATAATATGGGAATCTGAGTAACAATTCCGATCACATTGATAGCCATCATGGAATTGCTAGTTACCATCATGTTCAATATGGAGAACATTGTGTTCATTGTGCAGAACATCTTCATTGTTACAACAGTCATTCACAACTTGTATCTCTGAAAGCGTTTGGAAAATTGTCACCTTATCCACCTCACTGTCATTTTCAAGGCAATAGTTAACGGCTACATGAGTGAAAGCAAACACTGGTAATTGACAAGTAGCCGACAGAGTTGCCTGGCCAATGATAAGACAGTTGAATGTATTCATAATGCGAACCTTCACTTGCTCACGATATGTTCCTGATATGCCATTCCAGTACTCTATATTCCAGAAGTATCGTACTTGTATTATCAGTACAATGCACATAATAGGCAGAACAACTTCAACTTATGAATTATGTTCTCCTGAGAGAATACAATCTGGAGCGGTAGCTTTATATGCCTGTTCAAAGTTCTGCCCTCAGTTCTTATATACTTTTCTAGTGCCCATTGCAGTACAGTTGCTGTGAGTGCTATACGAGTTAGTGTGACAGTATCAGAAATCCACTTGTAGTAGCCGCAGAACAGCAATCTCCTAGCCAGCATTCGGTCAAACAAAAGAAGATGCAGGAAACGAGATTTCTATTCATCACAGAATGCCAAAGCAATGTCCTCAATTGTTGCATCAATCTCAAACAATACTGAAGAGGAGATACACTGATAATGTACATCAAATGATGTCTCATGATCCTCAAGTATCCAAAAGAATCTGTCATACTTGTTTGATATCTAGCGATCAGGAGTTGGTTAGCATCACAGGAACAACTGTCGAGGTTGTAAAGCAACACAACTATAGTGCCAGCTGTGCCAATCATTGGAAATGGGGTGGAGTTGAAGCACACTTGTATCGATTTGTAGAGTCAAGTCAGCCACATAGAAATTGTTGAAGTCACATTCATTGGTGGTAGCATTCTTCTTGTCTGCATACCATGAAGCCATGAAATCATGTGTCTCTTGTAACTGCTTCAATAAATAATGAACGTTCTGACAAAGATATTTTCAAGTAGTAGCAATTGTCAGAGTCATTCAGTCAATCATCAAAACTATTTCTTCAGTGTTCAAGAATAGTTTCCTCGGCAGAATATGATACTCAATGGTTTGTATTACATATTTACGTATTGCCAGATATATATTGTCAGGAATTGCTATTATCCTGTGAAAGGTTTTCAGGACTTCTAGATTCTGAATGATTTGTTTGTGTGAAGGTGATAACAGAGTTATATGTTGGTATAACAATTGGTGTGAAAACCACCTCTATTACTGACAACTAATGGATTTGAGCTTGTACTACTGCTGATGAGTCGTTTCATATCAGTGGTACTGGCGATGTGTTAGGATGCTGGAGAGTTCATTAAACAGTTATCAGAACATCTTTAATATTACCAGTAGGTATGTCGGTTACTGAAGGAATTAGTGCAATACCCTTTGAGTTACTCAAACGATTCAGGGTATGGTTTTCTATTATTGACTGTTTAGAATGTTGATTTGATTGCTGATCAGTAGTATGTGGCACCATCTTGTTCCTCCCACTTATATTCTGAAATACAGATCAGGTGGAATCCACCTAAAGATTTCTGGTCACTAGACATTCAATGTTCAAGTAACTTTGTCGAAAGATGATCTGGTAGTAGATATCATGGGTATATACCAGAATTAATTCCAATAGAAGTGAACATATTGGTTACTATCAATAAACTGAGAAGTGGCAACGATTTAAAATGTCATTCGAACAATAATATTATATATTAAGCGTAGCAATGACTCTAGAGTCATCGATATCCAATTTCCTAATATATTTACTACTGCAATATTTGGTTTTACTACTTTAAACATTGTCTGAACAATATTAAGGGCTGGCAGCCTAATTGATTTCATGTCAGTGCTCATAGACTATGAGCCTATAGGAGAGCATTCCAGTAACATACTAGCAAAAAATAGGAAGCCAAAAATGCCAAACATTATCTTGCCAATGACTTTAGTGATCTGAACATTTCCACCCTCGTATTACTCATTGTTGAATGAAACAAGCTGCAACAAAAAAAATCAAACAATATCTCAACCGTGAAAATCCAAACAATGACTCAATGACATAAGAACAAAAATCAAGAACAAAAATAAAAAATCCTGTGCCAATTCCGAAAGTTATTCTGCCAGCAGGTTCAATTATCCTCCCCATTTTCTCCATTCTCAGACTCCTCATTATCAGACTCCTGATCCTGCTATAGTTCTCTCCCCTTGAAGATATCTATAAGCTGTTATTGTGTAAAGTGAAAGACAACCATGTTTGAGAATCTGAAAGTCGGAGGCCTGCCTGCAATTGGCCTGTCCGGATAACTTACAGGGGTTAGATTATCATTGATTATACGACTTGGAGAGTTGAATAATCATATTCAAGATCATTGTCCTCATGTTCATCCAATTCCGCAGTGTCCACCTCTCCTCTGTATTCACCATCTTCTCCAATATGTTCAGGAAAAGGATTGGTTACCCAAGGCCAATAGTAAGAGTCTTTGGAGTGATACAGTCTAATAATCAGTGCTGTCTCCCAAGCATGCTGCTCAGGTGTCATTCAGTGGCAGTAGTGCACCTCATATGGAATAAATACAGGGTCTCCTAACCTTGCATTTGTATCCCAGATGTTGAAAGCAAATATCTATTTGCTTTTGATTGGAGTTGCCTTGGCAATCTCTGAAGTATCCTTACATCTCGATAGATATTGTCAACACGAACAATAAAGCCTTCCATCATGGTGGAAACTGTAAACCTTGGTAGCTCCTTGTTATCATTATTTACACCATCTGAAAGATGTTCGAGTGCATCTTCTATTGTTTCTTCAAGCACCAATTGGGAGTCATCAAGATATTCAAAGCTATCTGTTACTGGTGTATCGATTACAGACATTGCTGTACCAGTAATGGAAATAGTTGAGTGACAACAAATCACAAGCACAGCTGTGAGGGAATATGTCAATATTTTCTGCTAGGCTGCAACTGCTGTATCATCTGGCAGTCTGACAAAATGTATCAATATGAGATGCTTGAAGTCTTCCAACTGATATGCAGAGTTGTCATTGGTCTGAGTTGTTCATTAGGACCCTGTCGCTCTATTCCTGATCATAATTTCCTAGCATCTGGTGATGGATAGATCTGAGCCTTGAGTGCTAGGATGATCGATTTCTTCAAAAGGAATCGCAAGGAGTCCAAAGAAGTACCAATATAGGCAAGCTGAATTGCTCTGGCTACCTGGCAGAATGGCACTCCATAGGTCATTCAATGCCCTGTCAGTAAGTTCTATCACTTCCCATGTCACACCCTGATACCAATCACAGATATGTTACAAATGCTGATGCTCAACCGCAACTCCAGATACATTGACATCAATTGGGACTCATAGTTTATCAAGATCAAGACCCCACTGCAGGAGGAGAATCTCCAAAAGAATACTTGTAGAACTTTGGACAGGAGCAGTGTGAGTGATTCGTGAGGTCATTGCAATATATCCGGTAGTTGAAGCCTTGGTGTTATCTGCAGAAATTGCCAAATGCGACACAATATATCGGGGTATATTTTCTTGTCACATCAAGTTTCAGGTGTACGCAGCAGGCCATATCAAACCAGTCAGATTCCTGAATCTCCTTAATATATCTCTGATATTCCTATTCAAATACCTGCAAGTTTGCCACCAATGATATCTCTACGGTGTTTCTTCAAGTTCGTATTGTGTAGATAACTGAGATAACTGTTTAACATATTTCAAGGTCTGGTATCGGAATGTACATTGTCCTGCTAGTATCCAAGCCAACCTTCGATGCGTTCGAGTTCACCATCATAGTGTATAGTCAGGAATTTGCAGTGTGTACATATATCCCGCAAAGTCTGAGAGCTTAGTTTGTTCAGTTTCAATATTGCGTTATAGCTATCTGTTGAAAGTCTCTGCGTATGTACCATTGAGCTGACAGCGTCAGGAGTTTGTCTAACGATAGTTAGTGATTAATTAATCTTCACTAATATATATGAGAGGGATTCACTTAAATTATAGAAGTATAGGGTTGGCGAAAGAACTTTAAGACTTGATCTGACAATAATTATCGATGCATTGAATATATCAAAGTGTATAAAAAGGATTGTAACTGATATTGGACAAATGATTTTTCACATTGTTGAGTCAATGTGCTAACAATTTAATGAGTTTATACAGGATTGGTTAGATAATGGAATTCAGAGATTGTAGATATCGTCAGCGAGATTAGGAGTGAAGTTTTAGGAAGATAGAGGAATCTGTACAAGGGTTCAGAGGGGGAGCCCTTGTATATCAATAATGTTTTGCAAAAGCAAGTTGTCATCCAAATCATATGATATTTGATTATATTAAAATGAAGCTCTATTACCTACTCATCCTCACATGAAATTCAAGTTGGCATATATGAAAATATTGTAATATGTTCAAAATAATACATATAGCTCACATCGACCTTCCAAGTTATTAGGTTAATCTTTCATAATCTCAGGAGTGAATGAGTGTCTGAGTAGGAGGTTGATGTTGAATGATGGTTGGAGATCTTTCTTCGTCAAAATCAAGCATAACAAATAATACTCAACTCACTGTTTCACACCCCATAATTCCAAAAAAGACATCGCAATCAGAATAATGTAAATATTAATTGATTTACATTGTTGTGACGACTTGATAAGTTGTTTTACTATTCGGAAGACCTTCTGATTTGGCTACAAACACAAAATCTCAGTCATATGGGTAGTGTTGGCAATGAACCGCCTGGGGTTCGTACCATTGACGAACCGATTTGGTCCACGCGAACCGGAACCTTGCCAAGCCTTTCGCCTCAAACCCCACCATTTGGACCTACAACTGCGAACAAAAATAAGTAAGCGAGTTCTTGTCCCATCTGCTCGATTGATAGTGTATCTTGTAGCTAACCTCTCCCGCTACAAAATGCGCTATGAATCGAGCCGATCAGATAAGTACTCGCTTACTTATTGTCGTTCGAAGATAGATGTTTCGCGAACCGGTTCAGACAAACCTCGGAACTTCGTCCAAATCTCAGATCAAATCCGTGTCGAATCCCACCTTGGTTCGATCCGCGACGAACCGATCCGCTTCGTTGCCAACACTACATACAGGTATTTCATTATATATTACTTGGCATCAATTTGCAGAATTGCTGCAACACCTTAAGCTACAAGTGTATACACTTACTATTATTATATATACCGTATCCTATGCTGAGAACAAACAATCAAAGGAGTATTTTACAAGAGCTCCACCAATTAATCAAGAATTGCACTGACAATATCATAGAATGCTAGCACAGTTAATAGTATCTACAATACTGGTAATAAACTCACGAATACATATATTTACCAATGAAAGCCACAATTCTGACTAATACTTGTGATGACAATACAACTTGGACAATTGTTAGTCCCATTTCAAAATGTTTTGCATGAGTACTCCTTAACAATACACGTATAGATGACTTCTGCAGTGAATTCAGATGCTTTTGAATATGTACTCAAATGGCTTTGATAAATTGACATACAGTGGAGTTGCTGCAATCTTCTTAAATGTAGCCGGTATTTCCTCTGTTGCAATATCATTCTCAGTGCCTTTTGATTTGAGGTTGGGAGCTGTAATGATAGTTGATAAAGATGTATAGAGTATGTACCCGCTTTTTTGTGTCACCCACTGATACAACTTCACTAGCCAGGACAATAATCAATGACTTGTAGAATGTCAGGTGCATTCTTTCATACTCACAGACTTATTAATTGACTGCTCAAGGTCAGCCATGCATGTATCAATCTTAGAGTTTTCAATAAACGTGTCATTTCACAATCGATTATCAGATTTTCACTCTCTACTACATTCACAATCATATCATCAATGACTACTGTTGTGAATACTCTAGTAACGAAGGGGCAAAATATCGGAATGATCATTTCCAAGGCCTGTTGCGAGCATTTCAATCATGATACATGGAGGAATATACATATGGACAACAATCCTCTCCAAGTGCTAGATGAAATGATGCGAGCAGCTTCGGACCATACTTAAGATTACATCTGAATATATCTACGAACAATAACAAGCTGAAGCAAAACATTCAGAGTTGGCTGGACATTGAGTGTAATCGCAATGCGCCAACCTTCTTTCAAAACCATGATCCCAATCAGATACACTCGAATACCTACAATCACTATCTCCACACCCTTGATGACCAGACAACACCATACAAGTAATACATTTATTCCGAAATGCAAGTCTGCTACTACACTACCTTCCCAATAAATCTCAAGTATACTCCACACATGGTCATGCCAATCCTTGTCATGTGTGTTGTGATTGCTACTGAGTTTCACTTTGCGTAGATAATGAGTATGCACAAAGTGATATCAGGTCTGATTGATGATTTATTATAGGACCATTCAAGGCTCTAACAGTTTGACAAAACAAATTCTAAAACTGAGACACATTTATCATCAGATGATGAACCAGATTTCTAATAGCCTTCGCTATTCATAATGGGTGAAGCAGAAGCAGAATTCGATATGGAATGAATACCACACAAAACCGATCAGGTTTTTCTTTCAGAATATCATATCATTTACTAAATGGCTTTTGTATCAAAATACATAGGAGAAGGATCTAGGATATTATCCTGTGTATCATTTCAGCAATGGCAGGTATTGTCTGTATAAAGAGATGCACACTGCAAACTGGTGCGGAGAAGTCTAGATATGTCTATTACCTGGAAGATTAACAATATTGTTCTGACAAAGCTGAGTATTGTATTCCAAAAGGAGAAGCTGTTTTTCTTCTGATCCTCTTATCCGATTCTTGAGATCTCACACATATCTCCACTGATAACAATACATGGCTGCGGCCCGTATTTATGATCATTGTCAACCTCTCCAGGACTGTACAGATGGAACCAACAACTCACAGCGTTGTCCTGGCACTACTCTTGCTACAGCCATTGATATTACCCAACATCTGCACTCCTCCTAAGGCCTACCAACAAGGATATTGTCAACTTGTCATGCAGTGTATTCTCAATGTAACAAGGGGAGTGTCACCTCAGTTTTACCAGTACAAGTTGTATTCTTACTGCTTTCAGGACTTGCTTGTGATGGAAGTTATGAAGTTTTGCTCAGGATGTGAAAGTCGCTAAGAAGATTCAAGACAAAGATGTTTGGCTTTCTGTTATACCTCACAAGCTGTACGTCACCAAAGGCCATGGGGGCGGAGTCACTCGATGATAGCCACATTGGGATAGTACAAGCGCCATCGCTGGACGTCATTGAAACTACACAGAATATCACTCGCACCCAACGAAATCAAATGAGTTGTCATGCAGTCAACAACACCACTGATAAGAAGTTAGAAGTGGTTATTGTGACGATGTCTTGCCAGCTCATGCCATCGATAGTGCGAAGACAGCTGAGGGGATGTAGATACAAAAGCACCTGTGTTTGTAGCATAGCAAACGAAGCCTCTATGTCCCTCATGATCGAAAGGATACCATTCGACTGGAAGCAAAGACATCGAATGCATACGATAGGGCCGGACCACAGAAGTCCGAAGGACTGATGTCAGTAGGAGTTCTATTTGTCTGAGTTAGAGATTTGAGCAGAAAGATGCGGAAGGTCCGAAAGAGCACTGAAGGGCAGGAAGAGCATTGGAGCGAAGGGAAGGTTAGGTAGAGGAGCTCATGAGAAAAGCGTAGATAGAAGTAATTGTTAGAGCGAGAGGATAGAGGTATAAAGACCTCTAGAATCTTTGAGGGTAGAAGGGCAAGCTTCTTGATGAGGAGAACAAGCCTTAACAATATACGCATTGGAAAGCCAAACATCTTTGTCTTGAATCTTCTTAGTGACTTTTACATCCTGAGCAAAACTTCATATGTTCCATCGCAAGCAAGTCCTGAAAGCAGTAAGGATACTACTTGTACTTGTAAACCTGGGGTCACACTTCCGGTGTTACATTATATTTTTAGCAAAGAAACACTTCTGTTGAAGCTATCTTTCTACCCTCCAAGCGGTCAAATGTTCTTGACACTTATGCTCTTTTATATTCCAGATATTGGCTGCCACATCTCGCAGGGAGAGTGCTGGTATCATGAACCAGATTTGGATCTCATTACCAGCTGGGAGAAGACCTCTCTCCCAAAGGGAAGTTATCACTGTGAGCTGGTGCGTGAAGAAGACTACATCCAGTTAGGATTAGCAGTCACCATTCATCGATCGAAAACCGAAGCATTATACCGTGCAAACCTCCAAAAGGAGCAGTCCCTCGCATAGCTTAAGATCATCATCTTGCTAGTCCTGATCAGAACCATCGTCATCCCAGATCTGTGAATGTCCCATTCACCAGACTACGAACCTTCGTTACAGTTACAACAGGTAGCTGGTGCTAGGTTCCTTGTTGATTGGGATCTCGATTTAACTCCCTTCTTCGGAACCTGGAGCTTCTATAGCAAGATCTTTCAAGGACAGATTGGGGTCATACTCTGAGCAATGACAGACGCTGGGTCTGATACCATGATGAAAGAGGTAGTGACATTGGTACGAAGGGAAATTGCGTTGGTAGTGACAGGCGATAAGGGGAAAGAAGTGGTTCGTTATGAACCCATTGTGCAGAATGATATCCCTGAATGGGCAGTTTCTTTGATAAACAGCATCGAAGTAAAATTAAACTGAATGGATGTGTTGATTACTCAGACTCCAGGAAGCAACATCAAGATTAGAGAAGCATTGCCTGAGTTGGTCAGAGCATATGAAGTCCTAGTGTTTAGGCAAAATGAGATCTACGATGCTGTGGCCTCAGGAGTTGATAACCTGCAGAGAGCGCCGCTGGAACATTACTCAGATATCGTTGTCCAGTCCCAAGTATTCGCGGCCAATGTCAGTGCTGCAATTGCCATTGCGAAAGAACAGTCTTTTGAAGCTTATGAGGAATTATGCCTGGCCCTGGAGAAGCAGATACATGCCTCATCAGTAGCGTGGACCTCTATCTCTGGCATACTGGAAAAGAGGGAAAGAGCCCAAGAGAGACTCGCTCTCCAAGTACATAAAAAGTCAGAAGAACTTACCAGTGTCAAGCGGAAGGCCAACGAAGAGGACAAGAGGGTCACAGAGCTCAAGAAGAAGGCTGACACTGAGAAGAAGCAGAGAGAAAGCGATATAAGGAAGACTTGAAAGGACATGGAGAAATAATTCCAGGAATTCACAAGGAGCCTTATGACTACTTCTATCGGATGAATCCACTAAGAAATTCAACAAGTCTCTAGCATGGTCGGTCCTTGGACGTCAAGAAGGAGATATCAAACCAAGAGATGAAGGATTTCACCTTCGTTACTGTATGGATACCAAAGGAGAAGGTTATTGGGTCAAAGAAGCCATTACTCTGGACCCTGAAGGAGCCCCACCACCACAAGGAGGTTCTGGTTCGGAATCCAGCTTCTCTGGCTCTGAAGATGAAGAATGAGGCGGAGGTGGTGATGGTGGAGGAAGTAGAGGAAGTGGTGGAAGAGGTGGTGGAGATGGAGGCGGAGGAGAAGGTGGAGGTGGAGGTGGAGACAGCGAAGGTGGAGGAGGAGGGGGAGGAGGTGGTAGCGGAGGAAGCAATGCGGGAAGTTTACATCCAAGTCAAATATCCCTACCTCCTTCTGGCAGCACACATTATAGTACGCCACCTCCCAACCCTCACCTATCAGCCAGATCCTCCAAGAATGGCAAAATGAAAATGCCTCCAGTCTTCAAAGGGGATAAGAAGGATCCCAAGGAAATCTATCGAAGATGGATTCGATCAGTGGAACGCTATCTACAGTACTTCCGCGACGAATTCCATGATGATATTGACAAGATCATATGGGTTGGAGGACTGTTGAAAGACAAGGTACTAGCCTGGTATGATAACCACGAAGAAGACATGAAGAAGTTCTTCCAGGTTGATAACTGGAAGTCTTTCCCCAGTACGATGGAAGAGAGATTCGTCGACAAGCAAGAGGAAGAGAAGTCCCTGCGAAAGATGAATGACCTGAAGTATAGTGGAGATATTGAGGATTACCTGACGAAGATGCAAACTCTCAACTTTCGAGTATGTCTTAGTGGAACCTCCTACATCTATTCCCTTAAACAAGGAATGAATGAGGAAATTCTGGACAGAATGTCAACTGCAGAGGTACCACCCAAAGATGACACAGCCCTCATTGAGCCAATGAGGTGAGTGGATGTATCATACGAAGATCAGTTGGCAGAGAAGAATAGGTCTCATCAGACTCGTGACAACGTTCAAGGCAAGAAGGGAAACAAGCGGAAAAGAGATGAGAACCAGGGGCAAGATCAGAACCAGGAAAAGAAGCCAGAGAAGGATAAAGGTTCTGAACCCAAGAAATATCGAACAGAGAAGAAGGGACCAAAGCCTATTCACTCTGATAAGGCCGAAGCCCTTAAGGGTATTCCTGAAAGTTTGCTAGAAGCAAGAGCCAAACACAACGAATGCAAGCGTTGTGGATCCTCTGGACATGAACGATGGTTCTTCTGCAAGAATCCTCTCAAGGCTTTATCTACCAAAAAGAACAAAGAATCCAAGGATAAGGAGGAAGCTCTGAAGCAGGAGACTACAGCCTCCAGTTCGAAGGTCAGACCAAGGAACTTGGCTGACAGGATCACAGCATCTGCAACTCACACACTCTCGAAAAGGTTGTATGAGGTAGATTCTGATGGTATGGAAATTGACGATTGAGAGACGCTGGGTTTCTTATGTCTTTTCTTAGGTTTAGGATTGCGATCTTTCCTTTCGGGTATAGGTACCCACAGACTGTCATATCTTGAGTTTAGTTTTAATGAGAAACGGTTTCTTTCCATATAAAAAGGGTACCTGAGGATGAGTTCAGTACTTGAAATATGCTGGTCATATAGTATCCAAGTGCAAACATATGACTACCACATTATCGAAACAATCATAAATACCTCTACGCATATAACTACCACTAGAACCACAACCTGTTGCAGCTGGAACTGTGTCGAAAGGTAGTTCACTATGGTTTCTACACGAAAACACAGAAAGCGTAAGGTCTCGTCCTAAGCACCTCAACCTCAACTCAAAAAAGTGAAGCAGTTACCTCCAGAACAAAAGACTGGTTCAAGACCCACAGTACGAATGTTTGTATCATTCAAGGACAAGAAAAACATCCTGATTAGAGTCCTTTTAGATACAGGGTGTGATACACCTATGATGTCCAAACAGTGGGCCGAAACTAATGGTGTTCCATTCGTTACTCGAACAGAACCAAAGTCAGTTGAGAACTTCAATGGCGAAATTGTAGAAGGAGCTGGATGGCAGTATACCTTTCCAGTTACTCTTCAGTACGAAAACTATTATACCAAAGAAACCTTCGAAATTGGACCTATAGGGTCAGCAACTGATATCATGTTACTCTACTGGTAGATCGTCATGCATAGAGCACTCAGAGGAATCACTAAAGAAGGTGATAAACTCCAATTCACATCGAAGCATTGCCACCAGCATTTTACAAAGGCAGCTGTCAGCTCCTTCTCGATTGAATATGATGATAGCATCCTCAAGTTTGGTACTGATCAATGATGGATCAGAGTAATTGGGTCTATGTATATCAATGCAGCAGGTGACATGGAGATCGATTGGGTTGAGCAAATTCCATGGCAGTATCGAGATTTTCAGTCAGTTTATAATGGAGAAACCGCCAATGCTCTACCGCCACATCGATCATTTGACCATGCAATAGATTTAAAGGATGGGGAGCAGCCTCCATGGGGTCCCATCTATGCTCTTTCTGAAAAAGAAATTTCGGTCCTTAAGGAGTATCTAAAGGAAATGCTCGATTCTGGCAAGATTCGTCCAAGCAAGTCGCTAGCTGGAGCACCAATACTCTTTGTTCCAAAGCCTCATGGAAGGGGTTTATGATTATGTGTGGATTACAGAGGACTCAACCGCGTCACGGTCATGAATCGGTATCTCTTGCCACTTATGAACGAACTTAGGAACAGAGTTACTGGCTCAAAGCTTTTTACAAAGATTGACCTGAAGGCTGGTTACAATCTCATTCGAATAAAACCTGGTGACGAATGGAAAACAGCATTTCGTACAAGATATGGATACTATGAATATTTGGTTATGCCCTTTGGATTGGCAAATACGCCAGCCTCATTCCATGATAGGATGAACGAGATCCTGAGAGATCAAATCGATCATGGACTTGTGGTTTATATAGATGATATCCTCGTCTATACCAAAGATGAAGAAGAGCATGTATGATTGACAAGAGAAGTCCTTCGTAGATTACAGGAAAACAACTTGGCTATAGCACCAGACAAGTGTAAATGGCATCAGAAACAAGTTGAATTCCTTTGTTATATCATATCAGGAGAAGGTGTCAGAATGGCAGAGGACAAGGTTGATACTATCCTGAAATGGCAAACGCCAGACTCAGTCCAGGACGTTCAGTAATTCTTAGTATTTGCCAATTTCTACAGACGCTTCATAAAAGACTTTTCGAGAATATGCAGACCTTTGACAGACCTTACCAAACAAACTGGTGAGCGATTCGATTGGAAGGCAAACCAACGCTGTCAACAGGATTTCGATCTGTTAAAGAGGCATTTCACTGAGGCACCAATCCTTCGTCACTTCGAACCAGAACATCCTGTGATCATTGAGACTGTTGCCAGTGACTTCGTCATTGACGCTGTCTTTTTCCAAGTGATTGATGGACGATTACACCCTGTGGCCTACCACTCTCGAAAGATGGATAAGGCAGAGATTAAATATGAGATCCATGATAAGGAGATGCTAGCAATAGTATCTGCCTTTAAAGAATGGAGATGTTATCTCGAAGGTGCAGCCCATCAAATCAGTGTGTTTACCGATCACAAGAATCTTGAGTACTTCACCACTACCAAGATATTTAATCGAAGACAAGCCCACTGGGTACAGAAACTAGCTGGTTACAATTTCAGGATATTCTACTGACCAGGCAGTGCTAATGGGAAATCTGATGCATTATCTAGGTGTTCGGAGGACCGGCCTAAAAAGGGGGAGGTAATATCGAAGCAAATGAAAATCAACCAATTCACCGCGTTTTAAGACCTGATCAGTTGGTAACATCTGAAGGGGAAACAGTACAGGTGACAGCAACGAAGTTACGAGGTGAACAGATTATGATTTCTTCGGCTACGTTGAGGTCAATTCCAGTAGTCAAGTTCAATTCTTGGTTATTAGAAGCAGTGGTAGGCGCTGCAAATAATGACGCTGCATGGCAGGAAGAGTACGTTAGAGCAATGGAAGGTAGTCGAAGCCCTGATATCTCTTTCGAAAACCAAGCCCTTTATTAAAAAGGCAGGCTGTGGATCCCAGACGATCTACAGTTACGAAAGCAAATGCTCGAAGCAGAGCATGATTCAAAGGTAGCTGGACATATGGGACAAGACAAGACAATTGAGCTGGTTCAAAGGAACTTCTTTTGGCCAGAGATGGAGAAATTCATCGAGAACTATATCCGCTCATGCTCTGAATGCCAGAAGAACAAAGATGCTTGCCACACTCGCTATGGACTTCTACAACCGCTTGAATTAGCATACCGTCCATGGAATTCAATCTCTATAGATTTCATCATCGATTTATATGTATCTGATGGTTGTTCATCTGTCTGGATTATCGTTGACAGATTCACAAAGATGGCACACTTTATACCATTGAAGTATGGCAAGAAGAAAGCCACAGACCTGGTTAAGATCTTCCTGAAAGAAGTATAGAGATTCTATGGTCTGCCCTCAAACATTGTATCAGACAGAGATTCCAGGTTTACATCTGCATTCTGGTCTTCCTTGGTTGAAGCTCTCGATATTCAGTTGAAGATATCTTCACCATTTCAACAACAAACTGATGGTCAAACAGAGACAGTAAACCAGACGTTAGAATGCTACCTGAGAAACTACTGCAACTACGAACAAGATAACTGGTCTGAGATGTTGCTAATGGCAGGGTATGCCTACAACAACTCACTAACTACTGCGACTGGCATGTCACCCTTCTTTGCGAATTATGGGTTGGATCCTTGAACGAATTGGCCTGTTAATGAAGAAGCAAAGAATCCTGCATCAAGGAACTATGTTCATTGGATGTCAAGTGTGCATGACCTGTGTCGAAAATATTTAGAGAGGACACAAGAGACAATGGGGAGGTATCATGATAAGCGTGCTAAGGAATCTCCGAAGTATTCAGTTGGTGATATAGTAATGCTAAATGGAAAGAACCTAAAGATCAGACACCCATCTAGAAAGCTAGATGCGAAGCTACATGGTCCTTTCAAAGTGCTAAAAGTACTCTCACCAATTGCATTGAAGCTTGAATTGTGTAAGCATTGACGAATCCATAATGCTTTCCATGTCTCTCTCATTGAACCCTATCGAACAGCCACTGTTGACATCAGACCTGCACCTGAACTCGCCATGAGCGAAGGAAACAAACTAGATTGTGATGTACAAGGCTACGAATATAAAACAGGCTATGAGGTTGAAGAGATCATGGGTATCCAGTATAGCAAGGAATGAAAGAAGGTGTTATACCTGGTCAAATGGAAAGGGTATCCAGACGAAGCAGATTGGACTGAGGACCCTGATGAGAACTTCGATGACAAGGAGTTGTTGATGGATTATCATAAGCCGAATCCCCAGGCAGCTAAGGACAAGAGATTACGCTAGTACCTTTTCTCCAAGAAGGGTTTTTAATGGCTAGCAAAGCACCTATGAACAGGAATTGGTTTTTGAGCACAAGGGGTCATATTTTCACCAAGGAGGAAAGAAGGAACTTTGGGTTTTAAGCACAAGAGGTCATTTTTACCAAAGGTAACAAAGAGCAGATTAGTATGATCATTCAGAGATGAATTCTATAAGGAGGGGGATAGTGTTATACCTCACAAGCTGTACTTCACCAAAAGCCATCGGAGCAGAGTCACTCGATGAATGCCGCATTGAAATAGTACAAGCACCATCCCTGGACGTCATCGAAACAACACAGAATATCACTCGCACCCAACGAAATCAGATGAGTTGTCATACAGTCAACCACACCACTGATAAGAAGTTAGAAGTGGTTAATGGGACGATGCCTTGACAGCTCATGCCATCAATAGTGCGAAGACAGCTGAGAGGCTGTAGATACAAAAGCATCTTTATTTGCAGCATAGCAAACGAAGCCTCTATGTCCCTTACAATCGAAAGGATACCATTCGACTGGAAGCAAAGAAATCGAAAGGATACGATAGGGCCGGACTACAGAAGTCCGAAGGACTGATGTTAGTAGGGGTTCTATTTGTATGTGTTAGAGATCTGAGCAGAAAGATGTGGAAGGTCCGAAAGAGCGCTGAAGAGCAGGAAGGGTATTGGAGTGAAGGGAAGGTTAGGTAGAGGAGCTCATGAGAAAAGCGTAGATAGAAGTAATTGTTAGAGCGAGAGGATAGAGGTATAAAGACCTCTAGAATCTTCGAGGGTAGAAGGGCAAGCTTCTTGATGAGGAGAACAAGTCTTAACAATATACGCATTGGAAAGCCAAACATCTTTGTCTTGAATCTTCTTAGTGACTTTTACATCCTGAGCGAAACTTTATATGTTCCATCACAAGCAAGTCCTGAAAGCAGTAAGGATACTACTTGTGCTGATAAACCTGAGGTAACGCTCCCGGTATTACACTTTCCAATGCATATATTATTAAGGCTTGTTCTCCTCTTCAAGAACCTTGCCCTTCTACCCTCGGAGATTCCAGAAGTCTTTAAACCTCTTTCCTCTCGTTCTAACAATTACTTCTATCTATGCTTTTCCCATGAGCTTCTCTACATAATCACCCTTCACAACAATGACCTTTACTGCTCTGTTGGACCTTCCATTCTTTTCCCCTCAGATCCTCTACTCAGATGAATAGAGTCCCGACTTACATCAGTTCTTCACACCTCAGTGGTCCAGATCAATCATAACCTTTCAATCTTATAGCTTCCAAGCGAATTGTATCCATTTATTTGTGAGAGATATTAAAGGTTTCGTTATCTATGATACAAACTGAGGTGCTTTCGAATATACAGCCTGTCAGCTGTATACATATTATCGGTGGTATGAGTTGGCAGTGTATCGATCCGGTGACCATCTTATCCATGGTGTCGTTGACTGCATGAAAGCTCATTTGATTTCATTGTTTGTGATAATCTAATCGAGTGATATCTTGTCGATATTCGATGACATACAGTGATAGTACTTGTACCATCCAGATCCAGCAATCATCGAGTGATCGTTGGTGATCCCACTTCGAGCATACCTAGTTGCATGTTTCATGTGAGGTGTAACACTACCTCCCATCTTACAGAATTTATCTCTGAACAATCCTATTATTCTGTTCTTCTTTGCTTTGGTGAAAATAACCTCTTGTACCCAAATTCAAAGTCTGTCTTTTCTTCCATAACCTGGTAAAATATGACTTCATATACTCCAAACCAAATCCATAATCTAGATGTTTTGCTATCTATTCAAAACCCTTCGTGTGGCAAACGTACTAGCTCAACCTCTTATCGTTAGCCACCTGAAGGTTCTGCGTATGATACAACTTCAACAACCTCTTGACATCGAACTTTTCATAAGGTTTCTCAGTCTAATCTGCTTCGACTTGATACCCTTTCCATTTAATCAATTGCAGTACCTTCTTTTGTTCCTTGCAATTCTGGCTGCCCATGACTTCGTCCACCTCGTAACCTGTTTCATACTCATAGTTGTCCACATCATAACCGAGTTTGTTACCTTCGCTATTCAGGGTACATTGAAGTGCAGATCTGATTGAGAAAGTGGCTGTTCGATAAGGTTCGATGAAAGAGACATAAAAAGCATTGTAGATACGCCACTGCTTGGACAGTTCCAACAGTATAGCTGTGGGCGAGAGTACTCTTAGAACTTCAAACAGACAATGTAGCTTTGCATTTAGCTTCTTAGATGGGTGCCTGGTCTTGAGATTCTTCCAATTCAACATAACTAGATTACCAACCGAATACTTTGGTAGTTCCTTAGCACGTTATTCACGGTACTATTCTATTGATTTGTTTACCTTCACTAAGCCATTCCAACATAAATCATACATGCTTGACAACCAATGCACATAGTTCCTTGATGCCAGATTCTTTGCCTCTGCTTCAATAGTTCAATACGTTGGAGGATTGAACTCATAGTTTGCAAAGAAAGGTGACATGTCAGTTACGGTAGTAAGAGAGTTATTATAGGTATATTCCACCATTGGCAACATCTCTGACCTGTTTTCCTGCTCATAACATTTGTAGTTCCACAAATAGCATTCCAACTTGTGGTTGCCTCTTTCCATCTGACCATTAGTTTGTAGGTGAAATGGCGATGATATTGTCAACTAAATATCAACAGTTTCAACCATGGAAGACCACATTCCTGATGTGAATCTACAATATCTGTCTGATACTATGTTCCAGGGTAGACAATGGAACCTCCATACTTCTTTCAGGAAGATTCTGACCAGATCTGAAGCTTTCTTTTCATCAGCTTTCAGTGGTATGAAGTGTGCCATCTTCTTAAACCTGTCAATGATAACCCATACTGATGAACAACCATTGTACAATGTTAAATACATATTACAGTGTATGGAAATTGAATCCCATGGGTGGTACGTTAGTTCAAGGGGTTGCGGAAGTCCATAGCGAGCATGGCGAGCTGCTTTGTCCTTCTAACATTCAGGGCAATAGCGGACATAGTCTTCGATGAATATCTCCATCTATGACCAAAAGAAGTTCCTTCGAAACATCTCAATTGTCTTGTCCTGACTCATATGTACAGCTAGCTTTGAATCATGTTCCACTTCGAGTATTTGCTTTCATAACTGTAGATCTGCTGGGATCCACACTCTACCTTTATAATGAAGGGATTCATTTTCGAATAAGATGTCAGGTCTTCGACTGCTTACCATTGCTCTGATATACTCTGCCTGCTATTCAGCATCGTTGTTTGCAGTGCCTACTACTGGTTTTTAGAACCACGAATTAAACTTGACTACAGGAATCGACCTGAATCTTGCCGTAGAAATCATGATCTGTGCACCTCGTAGCTTCAATGCTGTAATCTGAACTGTTCCCGCTTCAGAGGTTACCAGCTTATAATGTCTTAGAATGCGGTGAATTGGTTGGTTTTTGTTTTCTTCAGCACTATCTCCTCCTTTTTTAGGGTGGTACGCCGAATGCCTAGATAATACATCAGGTTTTCCATTTGCACTACCTGGTCTGTAAAATATGTTGAAATCATAACCAGCTAGTTCATATGCCCCACGGGTTTGTCTCTGATTCAGTATATTAGTAGTGGTGAAATATTCGAAATTCTTTTGATTGGTACATATGCTGATTGGATGGACTACAACTTCGAGATAAAGACTCCACTCTTTAAAGGAAGATACTATTACTAACATCTCCTTATCGTAGATTTCATAGTTGATCTCTGCTTTGTCTATTTTCCGAGAATGGTAAGCTACAGAGTATTATTGTGCATTGATCACATGGGAAAGAACTGTGCCAATAGCAAAGTCACTGGTATCAGTCTTGATCACAACATGGTGTACAGGCTCAAAGTGACAAACGATTGCAGCCTTAGTAAAACACTTCTTCAACAGGTCGAAGGCTTGTTGACAATGCGAGTTTGCTTCCCAATCAGATTTCTCACCAGTTTGTTTGATTGAATACGTCAAGAGCTGGCAGATCCTTGAAAGGTCTCTGATGAAGTGTCGATAGAAGTTGGCTAATCCAAGGAATGACTGAACATCTGTTATTGATCCTGGCGTTTCCCACAGTAGAAGAGTATCAACTTTATCGAAGATTATACTGACGACTTCTCCTGATCTGATGTATCCAAGAAACGCAACTTGCTTCTGACACTACTTGTACTTATCAGGAGCTATGGCCAAGTTGTTTCTTTGCAGCCTACAAAGGACTTCTCTTGTCAATTATACATGCTGTTCTTCATCCTTGATATAATGAGTATATTATCTATATAAACTACCACTCCATGATCGATTAGATATCTCAGCATCTCATTCATCATATCTTGGAATAAAGCTAGTGTATTTGCCAATCCAAAGGGCATAAGCAGATACTCATAGTGTCCATATCTCGTACAAAATACTTTTTTCTGTTCTTCACCTGGCTTGATCCGAAAAAGATTATAACTAGTCTTTAGGTCAATCTTCGTAAAGATCTTGGAGCCAGTAACGCTATCTCTAAATTCCTTCATTAGTGGCAAAGGGTACCAGTTATTAATGTCATGTGGTAGAGTCCTCTGTAATCTACAAATAACCTTCAACCCCTTCCATGAGGCTTTGAAACGAAGAGTATGGATAGTGCAGTGGGTGATTTGCTTTGATGACTCTTTCCAGAGTGAAGAATTTCCTTTAGATAATCTTTAAGGACTGATACCTCTTTCTCAGAGAGAGCATAGATGGAATCCGATGGAGACTGCTCTCCATCTTTTTAATCTATTGTATGAATAAATGATCGATATGGTGGTAGAGCGTTGGTGGTTTCCCCATTGTAGACTGATTGGAAGTCTCGATACTGCCATGAAATTCGCTCAAACCAAAGGACTTCAATTGCGTTTGCTGTATTAGTATGGATAGATCTGACAACTCCGATCCATCGTGGGTCAGTACTAAACATGAGGATAACATTGTCTTATTCAATTGACAATATTCTAATAGCTACCTTGGTGCAGTACTGGTGACAATGTTTCAATATGATTTGGAGCTAATCATCTTCATCTGTGACTCTTCTGAGCGCACCATACTTGACGATTCACAGTAAGGTAATATAATATCAGTCGATCATTATATAGATCCGATTTCGAAGTTCTCTTTAGTGTAATAACTTTCATACAGCAGAGTAACTGGAAAGGTATACTGTCAACCAGTACCTTCTACAATCTCGACATTACAATTCTCAACTGTCTTTGATTCTGTTCGAGTTACCAATGGAACAATACTAGACTCGGCCTATTGTTTCGACATCATAGGTGTATCACACACTGTATATAAAAGATCCCTCACAGTGACATTCTTTTTGTCCTTGAATGATGCGAACATGCATATTATAGGTCCAAAATCAGTCTTTGGTTCTGGTGATAGTTGTATTGTTTTCTTTAGTTCAGATTGAGGTGTTTTGGCCAAGACCTTGCATTATCGTTCTTTTCGTGTAGTAACCATGATAAACTGCCTTTCAACAAAGCTCATACCACAACAGACTGTGGTTCTATTCAGTATATGGGGTATGAGAGTATCAGATTTATTTCGAAGTTGATGTGATAGTTATATGTCTGCTTTTGAGTACTATATGACCAGTATAATTCGAGTACTGAACCTATCCTCAGGTACCCTTTCTTTAAGAACAGTAAAAGAAGTCATTTCTGATTAAAACTAAACTTAACTGTGGGTGTCTATATCCACAAGGAAAGAGCATAATTCTAAACCTCAGAAAAGTCATAAGAAACCCATCTTTTCCGCATTGTCAATTTCCATACGATAAGATTCTACCTGATACAACCTCCTAGAGGGTGTATAAGTTGCAGACACTGCAATCCTATCAGTCAAACTCCTTGGTCTGACTTTCACACTTGAGGCTGTAGTCTCCTTCTTCGGAGCTTTCCCTCTATCCTTGATTGTCTTGTTCTTCTTGCTAGACCGAACCTTCATGGGATTGTTACAGAAGAAATATCGATCATGATCAAAGGATCCACTATACTTGCATTCATTGCATATGGCTCTTGCTTCTAGCAGAGTTTCAGAAATTCCCTTAAGGTCTTCAGCCTTATCACTGTGAATAGGATTTAAATACTTCTTCTCATTTTGGAGTTTCTTGGGATAAGAACCTTTGTCTTTTTCTGGATTCTCTTCTTGGTTCTTGTACTTCCCCTGGTACTCAACTCTGTTCTGCTTGTACCTATTCTTGCCTTGGGACTTATCATGGATCTGTTAATACCTATTCTTTTCTACTAACCGATCTTTGTAAGATATACCCACCCCGCTCATTAACTCAATAAAGACTGTATCGTCTTTGGGTAGTACTTCAGCAGTTGATATTCAGTCCAAGAAATCCTCATACATTTCTTTTTTAATGTAATGGATGTAGGAGGTTCTGCTAAGACATACTCAGAAGTTGAGGGTTTCCTTGTTTGTCAGGTAGTCTTCAATAGCATTGGCAACAAACCGCTCTAGCTCGTGGAAATTGACGAACCGATTTGATTCGCACGAATCGGATCAGGGTTAGGGTTCGCCAATTCAGGCTCGAATCGAACCAATCTGATTCAAGGTTTGCCACGAACTACCGTCAAATATTTGGATTTGTGCGAACCCGTTCGCGAACCTTACGCTAAGTATCGCCATCGCTCATAGAAGCTTCTACTTGCTTGTATGAGTTTAAACTTGCTCGTCTAGCCAGTACTTTTAGTCAGCTGAGAGCCAGCCCAGCTCGACCATCTCCAGCCAGCCCTGGCTCGATCGCGTGTAGCCAGTCGAGAGCAAGCCCCGCTCGACCGTCTCAGCCAGCCCTGGCTCGATCGTGTCAAGCCGCCCCGGCTCGATCGCGTCCAGCCAGTCGAGAGCCAGTCCAGCTCGACAATCTCCAGCCAGCCCCAGGTCGATCACATCCAGCCAGTCGAGATCCAGCCCAGCTCGACCATCTCCAGCCAGCCCTGGCTCGATCGCGTGTAGCCAGTCGAGAGCCAGCCCCACTCGACCGTCTCAGCCAGCCCCGGCTCGATTGCGTCAAGCCAGTCGAGAGCCAGCCCAGCTCGATCATCTCCACCCAGCCCAGCTCGACCGTCTCCTGCCAGCCCCGGCTCGATCGCATCCAGCCAGTCGAGAGGCAGCCCAGCTCGATCATCTCCAGCTAGCCGTGAGCCAGCCAAGATCCAGTCCAGCTCGACCGTCTCCAGCCAGCCCCGCTTGACCGTCCCCAGCCAGCCCCAGCTCGATCGCGTCCAGCCAGTCGAGAGCCCGCCCAGCTCGACCGTCTCCAGCCAGCCCAGCTCGACCGTTTCCTGCCAGCCCCGGCTCGATCACATCCAGCCAGTCGAGAGCCAGCCCAGCTCGATCATCTCCAGCTAGCTGAGAGCCAGCCCGGTTCGATCGCGTCCAAGTGCTGTTCCAAGTGCATCCAAGATCTACCTTATTTTTTTGTATATAGTTAACAATAAGTTTGTGAATGAATCAATTGACTACTGCGAGTTATGGCGACGATAAAGCCCATACTAGTAGGCCCTTGCATGAGCATGAGAAAGCTGGTATGAGCTTGTATGATATAACCGATCACGTTGCAG
>MU122125.1:86744-164116 GCA_014904905.1 Wilcoxina mikolae CBS 423.85
CAGCCCGGTCCGATCGCGTCCAAGTGCTGTTCCAAGTGCATCCAAGATCTACCTTATTTTTTTGTATATAGTTAACAATAAATTTGTGAATCAATCAATTGACTACTGCGAGTTATGGCAACGATAAAGCCCATACTAGTAGACCCTTGAATGAGCATGAGAAAGCTGGTATGAGCTTGTATGATGTAACCAATCGCATCGCAGCATCGCTTATGAGCATGAGAAAGCTTGTGTGAGCTGGTATGAAACCGGTCGCATTGCGACTTTCGCAGAATCAGTGACACGAAGTAAACAACAATACCGATAGAAGTACATACCAGCTCATATGAGCTTGAACAAGACCAATTCTGGCCGTTCGAACCTCACCTCGGATCCCTCACAAACTGCTTACAAACTGCCAAGGAGCATGGTTTGATTTGTGGCCGAGCGGTTCGAACCAGGGGTGGCTAGGGTTCGTTCGGATCGAACCCTCCTCGAATCTAACCTCGGTTTGATCCGACTCGGACTAGTCCGCTTCGTTGCCAACACTAGTCTTCAATATCCTCAGAGTACTTCAGATTGTTCATCTTTTGTAGGGACTTCTCATCCTCTTGCTTGTCGATGAATCTTTCTTTCATAGTGGGGTAAAAGACATCCAGTTATCGACCTGGGAGAATTTCTTAATATCTTCTTCATGGTTACCATACAAAGCTGAGGCCTTGTCTTCAAAGAGCCCACCAATCCAAAGGATTATGTTGATGTCATCGTTGAATTCGTTGCAGTGATACTGAAGATATCACTCTACTGATCGAATCCACCTTCAATAAACTTTCTTGGGATCTTTCTCGTCTCCCTTAAACTGTGGAGGTATATTCATTTTGCCTTTCTTGGAGGGCCATGCTGGTGTGCGAGGATTCAGAGGTGGCATACTATAATCTGTATCTTCAGACAGAGGTAAAGCGATCAGACTTAGATTTGAACTTCCTCCACCACTTCCTCTACTTTCACCTCCCCCACCTCCTCCTCCTCTTCCACCTCCTCTATCTTCTCCACCTCCTCCGCTTCAACTGCTACCTCCATCACCACCAGCTGTTCTATCACCTCCTTCCACTTCATTGGAGTCAGAGATGCTGGATTCTGAATCAGAATCTCCTGATCGCAGTGGGGCTCTCTCAGAGTATGCAGTAAGAGCCCCTTTGAACCCATATTCTTCTCGTTTAGAGCCTATGCAGTAACGAAGATGGAATCCTTCATCGCTTGGTTTGATGTCATCTTCCTGATATCCAAGGACAGACCTTGTGGGGGACTTGATAGATTTCATGGTGGTTTCGTCTGATAGTCTTGTCATAAGGGTCCTGGTCAATTCCCGAAACTTTTTCTGCATGTCCCTTTGAGTATACCTTATATTCCTTTCTCTCTGCTTCTTTTCACCGTCAGCCTTTTTATTTAGTTCTGTTACTCTCTTAGCATCTTTGTTGGCTTTTCGCTTAACACTGGTTAACTCTTCCGACTGATTGTGTACTTGGATAGCAAGCATCCTTTGGACTCTTTCCCCCATTTCTAACAGGCCAGAAAGAGAGGTCCATGCTGCTGTTGAGTATTGTATTTCCTTCCCAAGAGTCAGGGGTGACTCTTCATATACTTCAGAAGACTGGGCATTCGCAATGGTGATAGCAGTACAAATATTGGCTGCAAATACCTGGGACTGAGTAATGATATCAGAGTAGTATTCTACCTCTACTCTTTTCAGGCTATCGACTCCTGAAGCCACAGCATCATAAATTTCTTTTGGCTCGTTCACTAGTCCTTCATATGCTTTGACCAACTCAGATAGTGACTCTCTGATTTTGATGTTGCTTGTTTGAGTCTCTATACTCAATTCATTTATTCGGTCCAACTCTGCCATAATGCTATTTATCAAGGAGACCATACAATCATGGATATCATTCCATACAATGAGTTCATAACGGACTAGTTCTTTCTCCTTATCTCCTGCCACTACCAATGCATTGTCTCTTTGTGTCAATGTCACTGCTTCCCCTATCATGGTGTCAGAGCCAGCATCTGTTATTGTACAAAGTATGACTCAGATCTGCCCTTGAAAGTGCTGTTGTAAAAGCTCCAGGTTCAGAAAAAAAGGATCAAACCGATGTCCTGATCAATATGGAATCTAGTACCTATCTTTTTCTGCAACTGTAGAGATGGCTCGTAGTCTAGTGCATAGGGTATTCACAAGTCTGGGAGGACTATGGTCCTGACCAGGTCTGATAAGATAACTATTTTGAGGTATGCGAGGGATTGCTGTTTCTGGAGGTGGGTCTTGTACAGGAGTTCTGTCTTTGACCAATAGATAGTGACAGCTAAAGCTAACTGGATGTAGTGCTCTTCACATGTAAGTTCACAGTGATAACTTCCATTAGGGACGAAATCTCTGTCCCAACTGGTATTGAGATCGAAATCTGATTTGTGATACCAGCACTCTCCCTGTGAGATGTGGCAGCTAATATCTGAAATATAAAAGCATATTTAAGAGGAATTTGTGTCAAGAACCTTTGACCGCTTGAAGGGTAGAAAGATAGCTTCGACAGAAGTGTTTATTTGCTAACAATACAATGTAACACTGGGTGTGTCACCCCAGTTTTACCAGTACAAGTAGTATTCTTACTGCTTTCAGGACTTGGTTGCGATGGGAGTTATGAAGTTTCACTCAGGTATATGAACATATGTTCTCGTATGGATAGAGTTGTATAGATATGGTTGTAAACGGAATAAATGATAAAGATATCAATTGTACAGTATGTAGGTAAGATAATCGCTAGCATGCCAAAAGCACTATATGAGGTGATTATATATAAAGGGCACTTATCCGGCCTCGGCAGCCAAGTGCACTTGTGAGGGCCAAGTACGCTTGGGAGCGAAGTACACCTGCGAATGTCAAGTGCGCTTGGGAGCCAAGTGAACCTGTGAAGGCCGAGTGCACTTGGGAGCCAAGTGTGCCTGCGAAGGCCAAGTATGCTAGGGAGCAAAGTGTACCTGTGAGGGCAAAGTGCACCTGGCACCGCCATTACATCATCCCCCTCTTTATCCGCAGACTTCCAGGGCTACAGCATACATATATACACATAAAGGAAGACAGGATAAGGTGCGTATGCCTTTGTACGTCTGCAAAAGTCCCACGACAGATCGGTGCCAGCATGGCAGCGTCACAGCAGATCCGGTTCACGGGGAAACTCTACCTCCAGTTGTGATGGTAAAACCTATGTCGACGCCATTTATATCAGGCCGAGATCCTTGAGAAACGAAGAGAAGAAAGAGAACAGAAGGAAATGTCTAATTGACCCTGGATCCTCCACCTCTGAGTCATCCATGGTGATAACATCGATTATGGTAGTGGCTTCCTTGGGTGCTCCTGATGGAACTCGTTGACTGGTTCTTGAGCATTCTCAAGGTTCTCTGCCAGCTCCAAGCTCCTGCGTAGGTAGTTGTAACCAGCTCACTGAACGAGATAGTAGATCTTCCGATAGCGTCGCTTGTAATCGAGAATCCGATCGACCTCCCACTCTTCCGTATCATTGACAATCGTTGGTGGCAGTTCCGAAGGCAGCTGGCCGATAGCAGGTGGCGAGTACTTATCAAGCAGGGAGACATGAAATATGCTGTAAATACATATCGTCTTTGGCAAGTCTAATTTGTAAGCATTCTTGTTTATGATTTTACTCACCATGTACAGTCCCACGCGCTTGTAATATAACTTCTTTGAAGCCCTTGCCATGTTGACATTCCGAGTTGAGAGCCAGATCTTCTTTCCGACCTCAAACGTCTTTTCTTTGCCACCGGCATAATTCGTCTGGCGGGCTTGGACTTTCAATAAATTCTCCCAGAGGGTGCGATGTGTCTCTTGAAGCCCGGCTGCCAAGGTTTCTGCTTGTGTCTCTGATTTTAGCTTTGATGGATCTTTTGGGACCTTGAACTGTAGTGGCAGATTGTAGTAGTAATTGGCACAAAAGGGAGTCATGCTTGTCAAAGCATGCACAGAGTTGTTGTACCCGAATTCGGCCAACAGTAGGAGCTCCACCCAGCTATCCTGCTCATAGTTGCAGAAGGCTCGGAGGTACTGCTCTATCGTCTGACTCTGCCGCTCCGTGTGGCCTTCCATCTGCGGATGAAAGACAGTCGACAGTCAGTGATCTATAATCATGTTGCTGCAGACCCTCATCCTGAATCGGGTCGTGAATTGGGTGCTCCGATCGGTGATGACGTTGTCAGGGACACCGCGTTTGCAGATCACGTACTCCAAGAATTGCCTGGCCAGCTCCAGTAAGACGATATCCTTTCTGCAGGGTGGGTAGATCGCTATCTTTGTCAGTCAATCAACGATGACTAGGATCTCCATGTATTCAGACGCGATTGATTCTGGCAGGTCTGTGACGAAGTCCATGGTGACGCCTTCACTGGGTGGTGATGGTGGTGGCAGTGGCATGTTGATTCTATGGCGAGCATGCTTTGGGGCGTTGATTTGGTGATATACTTCGCAGTCGCTGATGTACTTCCTTATGTACATGTCCATCGTAGACCAATAGAAATTCCTAGAGACTAGCTCAGTAGTTTTAAGAGCTCCTAAGTGATCGGACTCGGAGTTTTCGTGAAACAGACTTGTCACTTTGCCGCGGGAAGCATCGTCCGCCAGGACATATATCCTCTCCTCGTAGTTCAGAGCTCCAGCAACGACCCTCCACTGGTTCTTGTCTTTGGCTTTGACTTTGGCTGTAGTCATTGGGTTATCGACTAGCTTCCCCGAGACGTCGACAGCCAATGAGTCAGTAGTCTAGACTTTCTTATTCCCCGGTATGAGGTCATCGTAAGCTTCAACAACACCGGTTATAGTCGCTAAGAGACATCCGACAGGCCCCTCAAAGCCGATCTCATAATCGGGCTGTCTCGACGGACCGTCGGCGGGGTTTTTGGTACCTTCCAAGTGTTCGATGCTGAAGTCACATGCCGAGAGAATTTCCGACCACCTAGCTTGTCGCCATGAGAGATCTTTGGACGTTTTGAAATACTCCAGGTTCTTGTGGTCAAACCGTATCAGAATTTTGTGATGGGTGCCCTCCAGATAGTGCTGCCATTGCTTGAAGGTCTCAACAATAGTAAGGAGTTCCCGATCGTACATGTCATAATTCTGCTCAGCTGGAGAGTATTTTCGAGAGTAAGAATTGAATGGCCGAAGGGTTCTGAAGCCATCATACTGGTTCAGGATATCCGCAATGGTAAAGCCGCTCGCATCGGTCTGCAGAACGTTCAGTGTGGCTGGCTCGAAGTGCTGCAAAATCAGTGCTGCGGTGAAGGCCTTTTTGAGTTTCCCGAAACCCAGCTCAGCTTCTCGAGTCCATTCCCATTTCAGCTTCATCGACTGTGATTGATTTGATGGTTTCGCCTTACCGATCTTGCTCTGCCCATTGGATTATAGTAATTCCATGAGCAGGAAGATCACCTTGGCATATTTTCGGATGAACCTCCAGTAGATGTTTGTGAATCCGAGAAGGACTTGGACGTCCTGTACCGACTTCGGAGTTGGCCTATCCTCAATCATCGCGATCCGATTCGTTTCGATGGTGACACCATTGGCAGAGATGATGAAGCCAAGGAATCCTACCTCAGGGACTCCAAATTGGCACTTTTCTGCTTGGCAATAGAGGCCGAACTCCTGCAGCCATTGCAGTACTTTCCACATGTGCTCGTCGGGCTCCTTCCCATCGGTGGAGTAGGTCAAGATGTGGTTGAGGTTGTACACGGTGAAGTGGTCGATGTAAGACCGCAGGCAATCATCGATGTAAGCCTGAAATGTAGCCGGTATGTTTTTAAGGCCAAATGTCCTGACTTTGGACTCGAACTAACCGTATCAGATTCGGAAAGCCATCTTGTAATCGTCACCTTCCTTAATGCAAATAAGGTGATAGGCTCCGCGAAGATTGAGTTTTGTAAATATCCTGGCATTGCCAACACGGTCAAGCATCTCCAAGATCAATGGAAGTGGGTACTGATTCTTGATTGTACCTGTGTTGAGATCTCGATAGTCTACACAGTGTTTAAAGCTGCCATCGTGCTTCTTTGCAAAAAGTATTGGTGCCGCTGCCAGTGATGATAACGGCTGGATGAAACCATTGGCCAGGTTTGTTTTGATGTAGGCCTTTAGTTCTTGACTCAACCTCCGACCGATTATAGATACACATATATGGCAGCTTGTGCCCGGGTTCCAGGTCAATTGCATGGTCAATTGACCAGTGCGGTGGCAGCATCTCTGCCTTGGCCTTGCTAAAGACCTACACGAATTCTTGATATTTGGTGGAGATAAGGCCGCCGTCATCTGTTCACACCATTTCAGGTATAGCTCCAACTATACTTGTTAGCTGTGTGTTTTCAACTTCGTCTGATGGAGGGTAGGAATTCCCAGAAGTAACGGTACCAGCTGGCCCGACACAATGGAGCATGACTGTGGCGTGTCTCCTCCCTTCGTGACTCAGCGAGTTGGTAGCAGTCATTCAAGCAATGTCAATGTGTAACTCTTCTGTCGCAACTACTGCCGCTACTCCTGCTCGCTCATCCAGCTTCTGGTGCCTTCTCACCTTTGGTGGTGATACCTTCCATGGAAGCTTCCCGCAACCCAGTGCAATCACCAATGCATATGGCGAATATTTTGAGGACCTCATTGCTAGCTATGAGATCCTTGAATTCGGTGGCTCCAAGCAGGTGTATGTCTGGAACTTCATCCTCCACCTTTGGAGTCTCTGATGTCACCTGGGTGGCTATCGATCTCACGGACTCATTTGAGTCTGTGAACTTTAAACTGTTTTCTCCGCTAGGGGTCCGCAGGGCTAGAAGTCGACCGGTTATCCAGTCCTCAGGGTTGCTAGCCTTGAACCAAGGCAAGCCTAGAATCAGGTCGTAAGCTATAGGCACAACCAGCACCTCCGATTCATCAACTGAAGCCAAGTATTCAAAATACTGAACCGAGATATTTGCTTTTCGACTCTCCTTCGCAGACATCATCATTTGGCCCTTAAGACCCTGCATAACTGTGAATGCCGGTTCATGTTGTAATCCCAGTCGCCTGAGCAGCCTCGGTGACATAATGATGCTCATCATGCCGCAGTCAATTAGAGCCCAAATG
The DNA here is from genome assembly GCA_014904905.1 of Wilcoxina mikolae CBS 423.85. Classification (NCBI taxonomy): domain Eukaryota; kingdom Fungi; phylum Ascomycota; class Pezizomycetes; order Pezizales; family Pyronemataceae; genus Wilcoxina; species Wilcoxina mikolae. The sequence continues at coordinate 93,892 of MU122125.1, forward strand.
CACTGCATGTCGCCATGTAGATCTTGTACAAGCACTTCGTTAACAATGTGAGACGAATCCGGCTTCTCTGTACCACATAGGTATTGACTTGAAACGAGATCCCAGGGGGGTTCAAGGATAACTCTCGATTTGAGAGCGATTCGGTGGGGCTGAATCTCATCTATTGTCACCAACAACAATCTCATTTCCAACCTCTCGAGCCCTAACTCCTTATCGTCCAGCCTCTCTGGCCTGGGCTATGTGCCGGAAGAGGTATGTGAGTTCTTTGACTGTTGGGTGTTGAATGATCTTTGGCGCTTCATTTGGTGATGCCCGTTTCTGTTTCCGCTGGGCTTTGGAGTTCTCTTGGAGGGATTTGCACTTTTGTACTTCGGGCAGGAGAACATCTTATGCTCTTTGCTGCCACATCGTTTGCACTGCCCATTTGCCCTTCTGCTGTCATAGACTGCACTCGAGACCCACGGAGCAGCGGTCAATATGGCACGAGTGCCTCTGGACTTATCGTTGGTCGACTGCTCGGTCATCGGTTCTGAGATGGATGGCCGATAACCTCACTTCCCACTCTTCTGGTACGATTCCGGCTGCCTTTGCTGTTGCTGCTGCTGCTGCTGCTGCTGTCGGCCTGACCTCGTATCGTTGTGTATGCCCTCTGAGGCTACGGCTTTGTCGAAATGGTCCTTGATTGTCTCGAACCTTCCACAAGTGGGGGTCATCAGTTCGACCTTGTTTGTGAGTGGGTGTTGGAGACCCGCTCAGGCCATGTCGTAGAGCATCTGCTCGCTCCTTTGAATGGTCCATCCGGCCTGTCTCAAATTAGCTTTCACACGGTTCGTATAGACTCTAACCGGCTCATTAGGTAATTGTACGTATTTATCTATCGCCTTTATCACCACTTTCCCGCAGCAATCCTTGTCTCCATATATTCGGGTGATCTCTTGTGCGAAATGGTCAAACTCCTCCAAACAGGGGTCAGAATCTGCGCGTAGATTACTGGCCCATTCGAAAGGGTCTGTCATCGCCATCTGATGCTGCATCAGATTCGGATGGTTGCTCCAGCAGGCGAGGAGCGAGACAGCATATTTGACTTGATCGCATCTGCCGCATGGAAGCAAGTGTTTGTGTGAGTCGAAATTGGAGCGTGATACGTCGATAAACTTATCTAAATCCTGGGCTCTGCCACAGTATCGTATGGGATCGACCATTGCGAACTTTGCGGGTTTCTCACATGTCATAGCCTCGCGTTCAGAGTATTTGGTGGTCCGTTTCGCTAGTTCGAAAGACAATCGTTCTTGCTGAGCCTTTAACCATGCGGTCTGCTGTTCGAGAATCGTCCTTAGCATCTTGTTTTGAGCTGAGTTATCGCTAAGATCCTCGTCACTGATTATGTATCTGAAGCGGTCATCCTGATCATCAGTGTAAACTGTGTCTCCGTCTTCTCCATCGGCATCGTTTTCTGTGTTCCCATCGACTTCGTCATTGTCATCCACGTCATTGACTTCCACCTGTGATAAGGCCGTCAGAGCGGTCCTGGACCCGGTATTTCGACGTGTTTGGTTCTGAGACGCAGCGGTTGCGGCCTGCAAGAAATCCTCGCTGTGGCGATTGTCAGTGACGTGTAATTGAGTTGTACATGACTTCTTTCAGGGCATTGGAGCTGCAATTATATCCAATCGACAAATCGTTTGTTTGTGTAAGTGTCATGATACGTCAAAAAAGTAAACAAATCACGAAACCCCATGAGCGAAATGTATTTGGTGACTGAAAAGCGATTATAGTATAAGGGCGTACGTCTTCGTATGGATACATATATTTAGATACAGTTGCAAACAGAATAAGTGATAAAGATATCAATTGTACGGTATGTAGGTAACATAATCGCTAGCATGCCAAAAGCACTTCATGAGGTGATTATATATGAAGAGAGCTTACCCGGACTCGGCAGCCAAGTATACATGCGAGGGCCAAGTGCCCTTGGGAGCCATGTGCACCTGCGAATGTCAAGTGAGCTTGGGAGACAAGTGCACTTGCAAAGGCCAAGTGCATTTGGGAACCAAGTGCACCAGCGTGGGCCAAGTGTACCTGGCACTGCCATTACATCAGGATGTGAGAGTCACTAAAAAGATTCAAGACAAATGTGTCTGGCTTTCAAATATGTATATTGTTAAGGTTTGTACTCCTTGTCAAGAAGCTTGCCCCTCTACCCTTTCAGATTCCAGAGGTCTTTATATCTTTTTCCAATCACTCTAACAATTACTTCTATCTATGTTTTTCTCATGAGCTTCTCTACTTATTCACCCTTCACACTAATGACCATTACTGCTCTGCCTGACCTTCCGTATCTTTCCACTCAGATCTTCCACTCAGATGGATAGAGTCCCTACTGACATCAGTTCTTCAGACTTCAGTTGACCTGACCTATGATATCCTTTTGATGTGATATCTTTGAGGCGAATGGTATCCTTTTGATTGTGAGGCATATTAATGGCCTCGTCAGCTACAATGAAAACTCAGGTGCTTTCATGATTACAACCTTTCTCCTCTCTTGATATTATTGGTGGCATGAGCTGGCAACATATCGATATAGTAACCATCTTGTATTCCTTGTCAGTGGTGTGGTTGATTGTATAACAGCTTATCTGGTTTTATAGGTTATGATAACCGAATCGATTGTTATCTTGTAGATATTAGATGACGTACAGGAATGGCACTTGTATCATCCTGATACAGCAATCATCAAGTGATCATAGGTGACTCCGCTTCGAGCTTACCTAGTTGTATGTAACATATGAGGTGTAACACCTAACTACTTCTGGAGCCTCAGACTAATGTACAACATTCTACATTCGATTTCTACTGTATCAACAGTCATTACTGGCAATCGCATATCATTCTGTTTGGATCGGTTCCCAACAATTCAGAGTATCTGATACTGCAGATTAATTGATATAGATTATGTCCTTGGTATGCAGTTGATCAAAAGGAATTGGATAGGTATATTGACATACCATTGACATTCGGCAAACATAACGTTTGTCAAGCATTTAATAAAGTTACCCGAACAACCTTGTACAATGAGGAAGATACTCCAGCAAACATTTAGAATCCCATTAATACCATCTAAATTAGAGTGTACCAACCAGCGAAGCAAACCAGATATATCAATTCTTCTATTCTGCAAGTTATTGAGCCAATTGCTCATGACTCTATTGAGGCTAACACCATTCTTCGAGAGTGTGACATCAATTATAGTGACAATATCTTATGGTCCACCAGTTCAATTGATAGTGATCTTCCAAAACAAGATCTCCTTCACACAATGAAGTTGGACATGTTGAACCATCTTCTGAGTTAGAACCAACAATTCATGAAGAAGTTAAAACGACTCACAATATTCAATGAGCTATAATTATCCACACCAGTATACTTGACAATGATGAAACACAAGAAATCATATGAGGAAGTCAACTTGTGGACTGGAAAGTAACATAGAACAATAAGCTGCTATCTGGTTGCAGTCATTACCAATATTCTATATTGTCTGAATGCCTCTTAAGAATCAACCTTTGATGATGCTATCTATTGACCCCAAGTACTCCTTGAGTTTGACAACAAGTACAGATACCAGTCCAATGATAACGATACCTTGATTCTAATGGATGATACTTTGCATCACTTTCAAAACTTTAAACATGTCTTCCTGCAATATCAGAAGTACAAGATAACAAATGAACAATCAAATGAGTGGCAGAAAGAGCTTAATGATAAGTGAGATGCAGATATGGGCAATTACAGAAATTGCTCTGTCAATGAACACAATTCTCAACTCGATGACTGGAACAATTGCATAAAGTCGCAATTGATTGATCATATGGAGGAGGAGAGATCATCATTGAACGTTCCAAAACATGACATAATAACATACTTCTGGTGATGTATCGAGTCATTTGAGGAGTAGAGGTAGTGGTTTCCAGACTGTGAATAAGCAGGTCACAAAACCGAAATCAAAGATAGGTATAGGATCTGCAATAAAATTGTAGATGTCTATTGGCAGATCGTCAATGAATATCTACGCTGAGATACTTTTGCAGTACAGTGAAAAAATATCAATGCTAATACTTTCCGCAACATTACAAGTTGGTCACCTGATCTGTATGCGTCTTATCAGAATGCTGCCCATGGTAGAAGCAGTTTGAAGGGTTTCGAAGTAAGGTAACAGGTATTGTTTGACTCGATAAAGAAGAGAGTAACTACATTCGAAGGTATTTGCAATTCGTATGGCAATTACAAAATTCGCCAGAGTTGTTTGGTCAACTTTACATTATCATATATGAACGCTTCAAGATATACTTTGATATTGATAACCTACAAATATGTCAGGCTGAACTATTCTATACTATTGAGATCTCTATCAAACAATCCAATGGCCAATCAACATCAGAAATATCTGGGCAACTGAAAAAAAGGAATGATATATGGAACCACAGTGAAATGATTGGGTATGGGTAAAGATGGCCTGACAATATCAGATATTCCCTGAACCTACTTATAATATATTGCCAGAATACAAATCATATCAATTACATTGTGTTTTTAAACTCCAGATTTCCAGTCACATGTTATATTTAGCATTTATACTGGTTACAGAACTATTCCATGGAAGATTGCCAAATACCATGTGTTCAATAGTCAGAGTTGTTCCAGTATCAGAAGTGAATGCCTGCAAGGTATAGGCTATTGGCTGTATCTGCAGTGCTGCTTATCTTATACCTGAGATTCCATCCACTTCAAAGGAGACTAACTGTGGCTGCAATGTAAATTATCATATTGATTTGAAAACATGGATTACGATTAATTATATAATAGAGGAGGAGTTAAAGGAGATCGTCGCTGGTGGGGGTAAAATCCTTTGGCAATACAATTCGTTGTTTAGATAATGTCACCAGTTTAATACGTATTTGTCAAATGAATACTAGTTATTGTTTCCATGTACCATTTACATACTCCAAAGACTTTGTCCAGGGTTGAGTTATGATATATGTTAATTTATGATTTCAATTTGCAGACATAAGGAGATTCCTTGACAATATATTTATGCAGAGCCATATCGAATCAACCTGCCAAGCCACCTTGTCAAGCTTATATTATCTTCAGTGAATTTATATATATTTTATTTACACTGCGTATAAGGATAGTCACAGTAGATTGACAACAATAGTGTATAGTTGTCGAAAATACTTTGTAAGGTGCATACACAATGATATATAACTCTCAGACAAAATACATAGATAGAATGTCCATGAACTTGAGCTTGAGGGACTATGAGTTGTCCATAGACCAAGCGAATAGATGCTTAATTATGATAGATAGTTGCTAATAAGGCTGACTTTGCTTATACTGATACTATCCTCCCCAAGTATTACTATGGATACAACTATCAGTGTGATTGCTATCTATATCAGATATCAACCTACGCACTGTTCAGGATACTTATATAGATGAGTATGGTGACTTTCTATGCCGAATCTCTATTTCTGATGAACATTTGACTTCAGAAACAGCATTAGCCATAGATACAATACACTGTACGGTAGCAGCATAACTACATTGATTGATGGTTACAGCATTGATTTAAACATCTATCGCAAAGTATATGCAAGCAATCATGGAAGATCTTCAATTTACTTGAAGCAGTACTTAGAGGTATACTTGTAGGTTCTCTTGCAATCAGAGCACAATCAGAGAAGATCAATACAAGCTCAGTGAAATCATTTGCACTGGCCAGACTCTTGGCTGGTGGCAAATGATTAAGCTTCGCTGGCTCACAGTTGCCTGTACATAGCAGAGCCAGGTTGGCTGCATGCTATTGAGCCAACCTGAACGGAAATATTAGTATTTTGATCAGGTGTGCTTGGAGATTCACTTTAAAGTGAACTTGAAACTGTAGTTTTAGTGGTGGTTACGCATTGGATATAGACTAGTTGGAGACAATCAGGTTTGGCTGACTCTCAGCTGATTGGACAGGATTGGGCCAGTTTGGTCCTTGGATGTCAGGATGCGATCAAGCCAGACAGCCTTTCAGCTGGCTGCAGATGATCGATAAGGACTGGCTGATTAACTGGATTAGAATTGTCTGTTCATCTGTTAACATTGGATATTAGAAGTGACTGTAAGAGAGAGAGAGAGAAGTATCATAGAGTGGAACTTTGAACTTAGAACTCCTAACTTAGAGTGCAAATACGGTTGAAAGCAAGGGAGAAAAGAGACTCAGCAAATCGTTTTGTTTGCAACTATGTCTTGGCTGGATGCAAGCAACCTGATTAGTCGAGCTGATAGCTGGGTAACTTAGAACCGACTAGCTCTCCAGAGGCTGATGATCATTGAACTGGATTACTTCACGGCTTCCCGAATGCGATCGATCCGGCTTACTGGACTCAATTATGTCAAAATATTTCTAGGCTGGCCAGATGCAATCGAGCAAGGCGAGCTGTTACCTTGCTGAATGCAATTGAGTCAGACTGGCTATCTGCTGATTGGATATAATACAATTGCTATAGCCAAATGATGAATACAGTATATTAAGTGAACCAAGATGCTGTGCAGAGTGATATGCGACTGTGTACATACCTAGCACCAAAGGTTGTTTTGGCAGTACCTCACATTATATCATTGCGGACTTACATATTACCCTTCCTACCAACATTCCAGGCACTCCAGGTCTACAACCCACATCTGGGTGTGATACATGCACTCTGGGGAATGAATATATTTCCGATGGAGGCTGTTCAAGAACAGTCTCACCTGGTATATCTGCTTCTCTTTGCCTTTCCCTATTTCTTCCATTGCTTAGCTTTTCCAATAACCATCTGGATAATGGGATGTTCTATCACTACCAGTTATCATCTCTCTGGGCCTCCTCCATATTAACCTTCACCTGCTCCGCTATCAAGAAACTGCCAAGATTGTTCGTGTTCCTATTGTCCCTAGTATTTATGTATATGTTATTCATATTTCCAGTTGTTGACCTATTCGAAACCCCCTGATTGCCACAACAAGTATCTTTGTTATATCCCATCTCCTATCTTCCCCACCAAATGTGGCCCAGAAAGCTTTAATACACCTACAAGTATCTAAAGGTACACTTTTGCGTACCTCATATTCGACACAGCTACAGCAGTAGTAGTAGGTATTTGAATTTGATAATGTAATGTACATCGGTTCAGTATCTGTAGGTGTTGGAATACTGGCAGTATTGGGTGGGACGATATTGTACTGTATGTCCCAAAATAGTATGTTACTAAGTGGTATGATTGGATAATTTGCCAACCATCTCCATTGTATCAGCAATCATGAAAGGCATCCATTGCTGGACTTTCCATTGGATATGACATGAGGTGATGATCTAATGTGCAATTTGTAAAGGTGACTTGTAGTAGACCTCATCATACAGGGAATACTGGTGCCTAATAATAGTCTCTTTCTGTCGTATACAGAGATGATTGGAGAAACATTTGATGAAGTACATGAGTGTTCTGACCCCTTTGGAGTAGAGTAGCATGCAGATCTACTTTTGAGGAGTGGATATAGTAACATTTGGGACGAAACTGTGATGAAAAACAGCTTTAAAGACAGACTACCTTACTGATATATACGAGTTATTTGCAAGTGTGATGACTGTGATACCTCGCTGGCACATTCAGTATCCGAACAATCTTTACACCTCTGCATCCATAAACTACCACAGTGAATTGATATGCCTATCCTACTCAGTAATACTCTTTGGCACACAACTTTACTATACTCAATGTTCAACCTACTGAAGGAATAGATTGATAGTCTTCGTCATACGATCACCAGTCAACAGTGACGGCTAATGCTCTTTAAGATGCTATCTTGATTAAATCTCCCCTCTGCTGCCATTGTTACCACCCATACAAGGACAAGCTGTGATTTGCATCATGTTATCCAATTCACTGTGTGAAGACTCTCATTGTCTGAATATATCATTTCCCATGGTAATATCTTGACGAGCTTAGATACAAGTCCCAGTATGGATTGGTAATAGGTTGGAGATCATTGCTTTGTAAAAAGTAGGTTTGTTAGATTGTGACAGAGAAGTTAGTGACTTGTTGGGAACTAATACCTGTGACATGCCTTTACTGAATCTCCGGGTGTGTGAATAGCTCCTTGAAAGTCATAGATGAGACAATGATAATTAACTGTACCTGGAAGGGTTCAGTCGAAACCTTCACCTTCCAACCTACAGATTAGTGAAAGTTCTTACAGTAACTCTGCAAGGCTATACCCATCAAGGTCAATATACAATGCTGGTCTATAGGAAAGCTTAGAATAAAGTTGGATGTTGTAGGATATGTAGACCAATCATTTGATTGTACATAGGTGCAGAATTTGAATATAATTTTACTATTTAATTATAAGCATAGAATCTTTGTCATATTGTATTACTCCTCACGCACTATACATCAGCCAATACCCTCATAACAGGGTCACCTGTATTTACTCGACGATAACTAATTCGGTATGGTACAAGTGCCATCCCTAAATGTCATAGAATCTACACAAGATATTACTCATTCTGTTGATTACAATCAACGAAATTACATATGCAGTTATGAATTAAACAGCACTTGTAATGATGTATGTCCTTGAATGGGTAGATACGTGTAGATACGTTTGCAAATGGGAGCCAGTGATAAAGAAGATATCAATTGTAAGTAGGATATGCGATATAATTGCTAGCCTGCTAAAAGCACTTCATGAGATGACTATATGAAGTGCTCTTATCTGGTCTCGGCTGCCAAATATACTTGTGGATCAAGTGCACTTCAGAGGCCAAGTACACCTGCAAGCAAAGTGTACTTATAAGGTGAAGAACGACTGCGAGCCAAGTACTCTTATGAGGTCAAATATACCTGTCACTGCCATTACAACACCACATGTAATGAATAGAGGTGGTAATTGGATCGATACTGTGTCAGCTCATTCCACTGAACATACGATGACAGCTGACAGGCCGTAGATAAGGAAGTACCTCAGTATACATCCCAGCTGACAATTCATTCTGACGACCAAACATATGTAGATTAATTTCAATGATATCCCTCATGATCTAAAGGATAATATGTATGTCAGAAACTTAAGAGGTCAAAAGGATATGATAGGTTCAGACCACAGAGGTGGAAAGAACTGATGTAGTAAGGATTTGATTCGTCTGAATAGGATATCCTGCCAAAATGATACAGAAGGCCTGGCAGAGCAGTCAAGGGTGGTTTGTCTAAGGAAGAGTATTGGTTCAAATGGTGATTAGGTAGAAAAGCTGATGAGAAAAGTGTGCATAGAAGTAATTGTTACAGCAAGAAGATAGAGATAGAATGACCTCTGTAATCTCCCAGAGTAGAAGGAAAAGATTCGTAATAAGGAGAGCAAGCTTTAACAATACACCCATTGGAAAGACAAATATCTTTTTCTTGAATCTTCTTAGTGACGTTCACTTCCTGAGTGAATCTTCATAACTTCCATTGCAAGCAATTTCTAATAGCAGTAGGGATACGACATGTGTTAGCAACTTTGGAGTCACACTCCCAGTATTACACATCAACTATCTTCAGAGAATATTCAGTGAACTTTCTGCCAAATATCTCCTTTGCGATATGGCAGAAGTGACAGCTGCCATGCAAAATATAATTATGAAGTGAGTGAGAAGAATAGTCTTTGAGAAGTTTCTAACAATTGAGGGGTCACAACAAGGTTGGGTCAATTTACTAGTTAGCAAAGTGGAGGTTGATCGCATCATCGCAGCAGAGCTGTCCAGAGCAGTACCAAATATTTACATCTGAATCACTGTAAGGACGCATAACCTCGTAAGAATGAATATGTGTAAATACAGTTGCAAACGAGAATAAGTAATAAGAATGATATGAATTAAAAGATATGTTAATCGCTTCCATGAAAAAGCACTTCGCGCTGGGACTATATATAAAGGGTACTACTCTGGCCTCAGCTTTGAGGTATACCGCTGTGCCAGGTGAATCTGCGATCCAAGTAGACTGATGCGGCCAAGTATGTCTGCAAGCCAAGTATACTTACAAGGCCAAGTATATCTGCAAGCCAAGTGTACCTACAAGGCCAGGTTCCCTTAAAGGTCAATTGTACCTGATACTGCCATTACATCATTCTTCTCATTATCTACAGACCTCATTGACTGCATCAAATATACATCTACAGTCACATATGATTTGCTGCCTCCATCTTCGTACGTCTGTATCAGTCACACAACTCATCGGTGCTATCACGGAGGATTCAGTACACGTAGAAAATCTATCTCTAATCACGAAGTTACACCTATTGCTAATACCGTTTATTCCCAGACAAGATTTATAAATGATGAACAGAAGGAAGAGAAAAGAAAAGAAGAGAAGGAAATGTTCTATTGATCATAAATTCTTCAAGTCCATCTTCGAATCAAAGCCACTCCAATAGCAGGTCTCATTTCAAGTCCATGTCTTCAGCAGATTTGCAAGTCAATACCTCTGAATGTCCAAGTGGACTTATAGTTTCTCCAAATACAAGTGATTGATTTTCCCTTGGACTGGCTCAGTCATACTCAAATAGAAAGTGATATTGGCCTCTGCAATTGTTTCTTCCTGATACAATATTGTCGATACATACTTATGTGTACAGATGTCATCTGAGGGGCAAGGTCATTGCAGCTGATATTCTATCTCTGCAGCAGTCAACTAGTATAATTACATTATATACTTATCTTTAGTGTTGGCAATAAACCGTCTGAAGTTCATATCATTGACGAACCAGATCGGTTCAAGCAAAGTGGATCCTTGCCATACTATTTGCCTCAATCCCCACCATTTCGGGCCACAACTGTGAACGAACATGTGTAAGCTAGTTCCTATCTGATCGGCTTGATTTATAGTTCATCATGTAGCTAACTTCATGCGCTATAGGATAGATCAGAAATCAAGCCGATTGGGCAGGAACACGCTTACATATTTTCTTACAAGCATTTATGGTTTCTGAATCAGGTGGTGACAAACCGTATAGTTCGACTCGAACTCCAGATCAAATACGATTCGAACCCTCCTCATTTCAATCCTCTACAAACCGATTCCTTTTGTTGCCAATACTATTTCTCTTGGTCCTAGCTGTTGCTCTTCAGAGCTGTTGAATTCGTAAGTTTTCTCCAATTCCATATCTTGGTGCCTTCATATATATCCAAGTACATGGCAGACCTCATTGGTGATAGTCTCCACTCTCAGCATTTACCATTCTGGTTAAGATCCAGTGGTAGTTGCCTGACAGTTATCAGTCTGTTTGAGCGCTCGATTGCAGTCATCATATATGCATATGCATTCATATATGTACCTTCAAGTTTCGGAATACAACCTGTCAGTGAGTCATACAATCGTACAAATAAAGTAAAGAAGTATGCTTCCACTGCAGTGCATGAAGATATCCAGTTACCGATTTCCATGCCTATTCTATCAAAGCAGTGGGTTTACATATGCCATGTCTTTCTGAATCTAGCGGTAGGGCCCACACGCTACAATCTAGCCCAATACGATTAGACACTACTACTAGTAGTGATGTCATTCAATTGTGGTCATGGTCTCATTCAGTCTTCTCACAACCAAAGGCCAATTGCCAAAGGAATAGTACATTACTCTTTCGAATTCTTATGCATTATGTACAAGGTCATAGTTACCATGTATTTCAGTCCATTCTGGTTCTTGGATGTGAAGCTTCAATCCGTTAGCCTTCTCATACGTCAATTAAGAATTGCAGCTGGTTTACATTCTTACAGCTTGATATCTCTACAGCTGATCTAGCTTGCTAATGGCCGCTAGCCATGAGTGCAGTTGACTCCATTCATATTGTCAGTTGTAGGTGATTGTACATTTGTTGCATTGGGTAGTACTTCTGATTCGGTAATAAAGACCACTATTATAATCAGTGACTTCTCATTCGCTCTCAGATTTCTCAGTGCACTTGTACTTATTCTTATTGACTTACCTCTCAGGTGCTGATATACTTCCATATGTACTCGTCCATAGTAGGACAAAAGAAATTCCTAGAGACTAACTGTGCAGTTTTAATACCTACACAGTGACTCGGCTCAGGATTGACATGAGACTTATTACTTGACTATGGAGAGCATTGTTGTTGGGGACATATATTCTCCTCTCGTAGGTAATATTTCCAGCAATTAAATTCTATTAGTTCTCCTCTGCTAGAACACCTCTGCCTGTTCCTATTGGGTCATGGACTAGTTTCCTGAGAAGTCGACCGCACATTGATCACTCGTCTGGACCTTCATATTTGAAGGTGTGAGGTAATTGTAGAGTTCAACTTTCAGGATCACCAGGAGCCATCCAACAGGCTTCACGTAGCTGATCTCATAATTAGGTCACCACAACAGGGTGTTGGTTGGATTTTGTGTGCGTCTGATGTGTTCGATAGTGAAATTATATACCGATATAATTTTCTTGACTTCCAGGTGCACTTGACATATACACGATGATGGATACATTGCTGTGATAATGTTGATTCTTTTTAGCATATGGGGTGTGCAATTTGTTTTAAGTAGCAGTTTCCACAACAGTCATGTAGATGTTTCTGAGGTTGGTGCTACTTTCACGACTCATCACCATACTGGTGTATATTTGTTAATCCTTATCGATGTTTCCATTCATATTATCATTTCGATTTCCATCAATGCTTTATACTTCTTTATCTGGATTCACACGTGAATCTTGCAATAACACTCTCAAAGTGAGTGTTTCTTGAATAAAAGAGTAGTAATGAAATTTGATCTTATATTACCATATTGATAAGAAGACTTGTTATCCTTCTCAAGAATGTGTACAATTGGACTATGAACTCCAGATATCTGTAGGTAGCGGATTCAGTGGCGCAATAAGTGCCATCCACCCATAGTCATTTCCCATGAATTCATGATTGGTGTAAGGACGTACGTCTGTGTATGGCCTCGTATAAGAGTATAAGGTAGATACGGTTGCAAACGAGGATTTGAAAATGAGGTAGATTCAATAGGTAAGGTTATCGATGACGTGCAAGAGCACTCGCATGAGCTGACTATATACTGGGCGGATGTGCGGTTACCCGGCCGCCATTATATCATCCCCCTCTTTATCTGCAGACCTCCTGGACTGCATATCCGTACATGAAGAGAAGAAGAAACAAATCTAAGCTCTTACACCCTTGTATGCCCTCATAAATCCCACAACCGATCGGTGCCATCACGGCGGCCTCACGGCGGATCCGGTACACCGGGAAATCCACCTCCAGTGGTAGGTGGTAAAACCCGTGCTGACGTCATTTATACCGGGCCGAGATCCATAAGAAACGAAGAGAAGAGAAGATAAGGAAACGTCCAATTGACCCCTATAACCTCCAGATCTCCATATCTCCAAATCCATGACGTTCGTGGCTCGGCAGCACCAAGCTCCATGTCCATATCCATATCCAAGTCCATGTGTCCGTAGCTTCCATAGTGCAGGCTTGGTGGTGCTCGTATCGGTAAACGTCATTGGCTCGTCATCGATCGTATGTGGTTCGTCGATTATCTAACTCGTGAGCATTCAAGAGAAGATCGAACTTACAATGTAATCAATCAAGTGCGAAAGCTTGTGCGCTCTGTAGTCTCTCTCCATAAGTGCACATCCATGCTTGTGTAATCGTTCTCCATAAGTGCACTTCCGTGCAATGCTGATGCTCGTAGGTGTGCTTCGGAGCTTCCGCTCAGATCGGAGGAAGGCAATCGTCAAGTGCGCTTCACATTGTAGGAAGATAATCGTCAAGTGCACTTGAAAGCTTCCCCTCAGATCGTAGGGAGGTAATCGTCAAGTGTGCTTGAGAACTTTCGATTCAGGTGCACTTCTGTGCAAACGATGAGGTGCACTTCTGTGCAAACGATGAGGTGCACTTCTGTGCAAAGATGATCGTGATCACGTCAGCTTGAAATCCGGATCGTAGGTACGGTCATCCCATCGACCGTTATCTCTTCGCTTCGTCCTTCGACTTTCGGTTGCCCTCCAACTTTTGCCCTTCGACCTTGCCCTTCGACCTTGGACTCTCCTTCGCAGACATCACCACCTGTCTATCAAGACGCGGGTGGAGATGAATGCCGGTTCGAATGGTAGTCCGAGTTGCCTGAGCGGCTTCGGGACCATAAAGTAGCAGTAGCTCGCGCCGCCTGAGCAGCCTCGCGACCATAAAGATGCTTAAAACAATGAACCGAAATGCTTGTCTTACTTCGTCTTTGGGCCTTATAGCTTCTTTGGGTCTTATTTCGTCTTCGGTTTCCTTCCAGTCTTTTCAACTTCACGTTGAGCTCGATGGTCTGGCGTGTATATCGACGCGTCAAGAAAAAGGGGTAATGATATCCGTAGGATATCTCGAGGTAATTTCTCGATGATAGGTAGATCGCGTGTGTGATTTCTCGAAGTAATCTTGTGTATTCGTGTGATTTCTCGATGATAGGTAGCGAGTAGTAACGCATCAAAAAGGGGTAATTCACGAAATCCCATGAGAAAAACGTATCCAATTACTAAAGATCGATAACAGTGTAAGGGCGTACGTCCGTGTACGGCCTCGTATAAGAGTATAAGGTAGATACGGTTGCAAACGAGGATTCGAGAATGCGGTAGATTCAATAGGTAAGGTTATCGATGGCGTGGAAGAGCACTCGCACAAGCTGACTATATACTGGGCAGATGTGCAGTTACCCGGCCGCCATTACAATTGGATATATTCAGTGTTCGGTAGTCAACTTCAGATTTTCAATTTGCCAGCCCTTCAATTCTTGATTGTGATCGTGTTGAGAGCTTGATAGTGAACACCAAGTTTCAAGTCATCATCCTTCATCTTCAATATTGTATCAGTATGACCACAGGTGATGATAACTGCGTGAAGAAACAATTGCCCAGTTTAGTCTTGATGTAGGTCTATAAAGTTGTTAACTAAACCTGCAACAGGTTATAGATACATCCATGTAGTCGATTGTACCTGGATTCCAGGTTGATCGATTGCTAAATCAACAGGTAGTATCCATCTGAAAGTTGGTAACTCGTTACTCACAACTTACTATATGCTATATGACTTACCGTTACCTCCGGTAACAGTCATAATGTCGGAAAATGCAAACATCCTCAAGCCCATTATGTCTAACTCAGATTACACTCTAGTAAAACACCCATAATATACAGTAACTTGTGATAATATGTTAATATTATTTCTGATTCACGATGCACCTCTAGGTGCAATATCCAAAGAGTCTGGTTTTGTTATGCCTCAGGTACCAAAGATCTCAGGTGGATGGCCATGATACTGTCAGACCTTACTGTTGCTCGTCAGAGTCCGCGGATATGATGGCTATGATCATGTCAGATCGTATGGTCGCTTGTCAGAATCCAGGAGGGCAATTGCCATAATCTCATTGTTGCATGTCAGAGTTCTCGGGTGTGATTGTCAGACCGTATAGTCCCTTGTCAGAGTCCAGGAGTGCAATTGCTATAGTCTCATGATAGCATGTCAGAGTTCTCAGGTATAATTGTCAGACCATGCTTTTGCTTGTCAGTGTATACGGGTATGATGGCCATAATCCTGTCAAATATCACGGTCGTTTATTAGAGACCATGAATGCAATCAATATAATCTCACAGTAGCTTGATAGTGATCCTGTCAGAGTCTAATTTAAATATATTTCTATCAGAAAGCTCTTTCAATCTGTCCCAGCTTCAGATTATAATTAAAACGAATCTTATCTACAACATGACAATATACCAAATCGGCTGCTACTGCTCATCGACGTCCACATCCACAATCACAGTATTTGCGTCCCACTGAGTAGCTGACAGAGCTTTCCGATTAATACCATTGGTTCTGTCAATTCTTTTCATACGTATTTGAAGGATCTGCTTCTGATTCAGTTCTGGAATGCGTTCCTATGTATATACGGTCAGTGTACGTTCCTGGTAACCTGTTAGATACTGAGAATATCATAGGAATGTAGTTATGTACCCTTGTATATATCCGCTTCAAATGGTACACGAAGACAGCGGCTCGCTGTCCAGTTGTCCAAGAAGTGTCTCACTGCGGTTGCAGCCCGTAATAGATAACTGTGTATCAACTCCTGGGTGAAGTGGTTGGTGTAAGGACATCTAGTAAATTTACGAGGTCCATGGTCAAAGAAGGTCTTTGCTATGATGACCGAGAGCGACCGATTCAGGAACATCATTTCTGGTACCTTATTTGTCAAAAGATTGAAATAAATAGTTG
Organism: Wilcoxina mikolae CBS 423.85; assembly: GCA_014904905.1. Lineage (NCBI taxonomy): Eukaryota > Fungi > Ascomycota > Pezizomycetes > Pezizales > Pyronemataceae > Wilcoxina > Wilcoxina mikolae. The sequence goes on from MU122125.1 coordinate 110,224, forward strand.
GATTAAACCTTACTTGATTCTAGCAATCAGAATGGTAGAATTGATAAGTGCAAGAAGAGATTAACCTTTCAACATGTTTCTGCCGATCATCATTCGACATGTGACGGAAATTGTCAATATATTGCTCTGGTGCAATAATACGAGCTTGTTTGGCAAATATTTTCTGGGCAGCCAATTGGCGGTGTGCAAGCGTGTCTGTTAGTGTCAATGGGCAGTGCTTGGGGAGTGCGGATACTTACCGTATGATTTGCTGTGGTGGATATATCTCCCCGCAGAGTCACTTTCAAATACCAGCACGCTTACTCGAAGCTCTTTGCAGATAACTTGTCCATATCGGTTGGATATGGATCCACGATAAGGATCCTGCAGAAGAATATATCGTGGGCTACATCCCACCAATCCTTTGATACCCCAAGATCACCTACCTTGCGTTTTAGTTGGCAGCCTATATCCACAAAAGATTGATCCCTCTATTGCAACTAGATATTTGCGTGGGTAAGATGTTGCTCAATGTGAAGCTAAGGAAACTTACCAGCCGAGCATGCTATTGGTTGCTGGAAGGAGTAGCGTTGGATATTCGGTGTGACTAGGATTAATTGTCAGAGTTCAATGCCTGAGTTCAATGTCAGAGTCAGTTGCAGAGAGAGTCATTACTCCCAGCCAGTTCCTACACTCGCAGGATGATGTTGTTGAATTGCCATTGCCATTGCCCTCCTCATCATTATCGCCAAAGCTGGTAGACTCTTGTGACTTAGCATTGTCAGAGACCATTGTCAGAGTTTGATGCCAGAGTCTGATATGGAGATGGATATTACCTCCCTTGACATTCTAGATATCAGAATTGTTCTGCAGCAAGACAGTTGTGGCAATTGCTCATCATCGTCATCGTTATCGTCTGCATGCATGTCGGGAGATGATCGCGAATAGGTTATTGTCAGAGTCCACATCAGTGTCCATGTCAGAATTGAATGTCAGTGCTCAATGCGAAGATGTATATTATCTCCCTTGGGATTCTAGGTACCGGAACTGTTCTGTGGCAAGACGGTTGGACTGATTGATCATCATCGGTATCATCTTCATCATCTGCAATATCGGTAGATACTTGCGACTAAGTTATTATCAGAGTCCATATCCGAGCCTGTGTCCGAATTCAATATCAGTGCCCAATGCGAAGATGTATATTACTCCCCTTGAGACTCCAAACTCTTGAGCCATTCTCTGTTGCCATCCATTGTCCCAATCATCACCATAATCACCACCTTGCAGTTGTGACTGGATCCGACGGCTGGAGTGTGGATCATTGCGCCACCTTGTGTCGTGGTGAGATAGATCACGATCAACACCCTTCCTGCCACTGGATTTCAGATCGCTCCATCCGCTACTGGAGTTTTTAGAGTGCTTGATACTAGTATTGGCAACGAAGCGGATCGGTTCGTCGCGGATCGAACCAGGGCGTGATTCGATCCGGATTCGATCCGAGATTTGGACGAAGTTCCGAGGTTTGTCCGAACCGGTTCGCGAACCATCTATCTTCGAACGATAATAGGTAAGCGAGTTCTTGTTCGATCGGCTCGATTTTGAGCGCATCATGTAGCGGGAGAGGTTAGGTACAAGATGCACTAACAATCGAGCCGATCGGACAAGAACTCGCGTACTTATTTTTGTTCGCAGTTGTAGGCCGAAATGGTGGGGTTTGTGGCGAAAGGCTTGGCAAGGATCCGGTTTGCGCGGACCAAATCGGTTCGTCAATTGTACGAACCCTGGGCGGTTCGTTGCCAACACTACTTTCATACTTTTCCAGTACGCTATTTTGTTTTGTTGTAAGTATCAGGTGTGTCGGATTGTGATGGGGGTGAAAGTATTGGCATTTAATGTACCCAGAGACCACGGCTTATCACCATTTATATAGCATTTCCGTCTCTCTCAATATGTTCAGACCTCCATACATTGAAACCCATGTCAGAGCGGTGGAAATTGTCAGAGTTGTAGTTAGTTCGAATGTGGAGTGGTAAGGACCCAGTATCAGAGTTAAAGTTATGCTGTATATGTGGATATCAGTTAGACTGTCATGTCAGAATTGAAGTTAGATCGTATGTCGTGACATTGGGACCGATTGTCAAAGGTGAGATTATGCCGAATATATGTCTATGTCAATGTCAGCCGTCAGAGTTGATATCAGTGAGACTGCCATGTCAGAGTTGAGATTAGACCGTATGTCTTGCCATTGGGACTGCCTGTCAGAGTTGTGGTCATTGTTATACGGTATGTATCCATATCAGATTCAGCTGTCAGAGTTGATATCAGTTCAACTGCCAAGTCAGAGTTGAAGTTAGACTGTATATCATGATATTGAGACTGCTTGTCAGAGTTAAGGCTATGCCGTATATGTAGATATCAGTTAGAGTACCATGTCAGTGTTGAAGTTAGATCGTATGTCATGATGTTGGAACCCCTTGTCAAGTAGAAGTTAGAATATATGTGAGTTGCTTGTCAGAGAAAACATTATAAGTGATTCACCACTCTTTCACTGCTCTTTCTGTTGCTCAAACTTGAATATTGAGCCACACCACCTGACACCTATCTCGCAACTACTTAAGATTCACTTTATGTGGATCCCAACACATCAGCGTCACATGATATGGTACAGCGTGGCATCCAGAATCATGAGAGTTAAAGTGACAGAGGCAATCCAGAATCTTGTACTCATGCAAATCAAGCCAAATCCCTCCATCAATACTCTGTGGGCAATGACCGCTCTCTTGAACATAAGGTGAACTAAAGGAAGGACTTATAACTCCAATGTTACATTGTATGTAGAATATCATCATTAGTCTGCACATAGTTAGAGGTAGCAAGGCTTTGTGGTGCTTAAGGATATGTCTCAGCTTCATATATGTACTTAGGTATGTACTGTAGGAACACCTATCTGGCAAATGTCTCCAGCCACCAAGTCACCTGGGTACAGCCCGGTGCCCTTAATTTAGCAACCCTGCAAGCAGCTTTGATAGTAGCTGACAATCTCTACTAGTGTTCAACACAATGGAGAACTATAGGCAACTCGGGCAGGTGGTTCTGATAAGTGCGTCTGACAATTTCAAAGGCTTATCTTCTACTCCGACACTAGTTTCAGTCTTGCACAATGACAACACAAGACAGTAAGTTTCCCATCAAATGAATCATAACAAACACTGTTTAAAACAACGCTAGAGGAGACGGCACAGTATCAGAGTCGTCACGGTAGTGTCAGTATCAGAGTCATTACAGTAGCCAGAGCAGTGTCAGAGTTATAAAGGTGGTGTCAGAGTCATCAAGGCAGTATCAGAGTCATCATGGCAGTGGCAAAGTTGTCACGACAGTGTCAAAGTCATAAAGTCAGTATCAGAGTACGAATTGCCTTCTATTTGCTGATATCTGAATATAAAATGAACAAAACACAAACATAAACTACCAATCTGATCCGAAAGCCTAAGAAATCCAATCCCAGGAACCCTTACAGTAGATCCCAGGTAATTGGAAAATAAGGGAGATGTACAGGAATTAGTCATTCAAAAGTCCAGCCTTCCATGGCCCAATCACACCCAAGAAACCAAACACAATAACGCCAAGAACATCCAGACCCAAAAAATCCAAAAGGAACCTAAAAGAAGTCTAAAAGAACATAAAGAAATCCAGTCTCATCCCAAGGAAATATTAACTCCCATCCGCTTCAACATCCATCCCATCATCATCGACATCAGACTGACAAATAATTCTTGATTTCAACATCTCGGAAGAGATTTTACCGATCAGGAAATCGTAGACTTTATCAACATCTACATCTGTGATGCATTTGGAGATAACCCCAAATGCATAGAGTACCGGTTGCTGATTCACTCTCATTGCCAATTCAATCAATCAGTCAATTGTGGCCATGTTGATCAAGAGGTATGTGTACTGAATATATTATTGGCCAATCCTGTGAACGCGAGACCATGCCTGATACTCCATGCCATAATTGAATACCTGCTCCAGTATGATTGAGTTCTGACAATTATAGTGAAGATTAAGACCCTCATTGCTTGTCATATACGACAATACTAGAACTCAGACTTCATCCTTTTGGATGAACTTCTCTTTAATTCTGGCGTGGGTATCGGTGTCCATGGCACTCTGGATAGCGAAGCAGTTATAGCCTAAGATATGGCAGTATTATGAAAAGTCAGTGACAGAAGTCAGGATATCAGAGTTGATGTCAGACTTGATGTCAGAGTTGATGTCAAAGTAGAAGAACTGTCATCAAAAGGAGAGTACTGGCCTGTTTGACAAACCACTGTGTAATAGGCCAATACACCCACAGTATCAGCTTCTCACTGTTGTTCCAATTGTTCTTGCCCAAAGGTATATTCTTGCAGAGCCAATTCTTCATCCAAGCCAATTTTGGAATCCCATATCTCATTGCAGCCTCAAAGCAAGCATGACTCATATTCGTAATCTGGTTGGTGGAAAGTATCCAATTGGTCTGCCCTGGGAAAGCGGCTGTCAACATCTTAATGATTTCTACCACCTTGATTATATTGGGCCTTCCATTGTCAGACTTATTGCTCTCTCACAACGTTTGGACTCAGCTGGTCTCTGGAAACATTGTTGCAGGACCAAGGACTGGGGCAAGCGCAACGATTCAAATAAATTGCCAACGAGGATGGAATCTTTTCATTACTATCTTCCCATCATTCGCAACTGGCGGTTGTCCATCATCATCTGCTGTTATGCCAGTAATACTATTCTTCAACTGCTTGTAGTTGCATTCTACTTCTTCCAGATAAACATCATACTGACCTAAGGCTTCAGTGTAGGTGACCAGTTGGCATTCAATGAATATTCAAGGGATATTAATAATCGACTGCAGATTATTGAATAAAATTCTACTGACTATGGTCTGTTGGAGGATCAATGTCCTAAATATGGTAAAAGAACTACCACCAACTATTTGCTCAAAGCATTGCCACTTTGCAACAGATGTCTGAGTTTGACTGATTTGCCTTCGCAATGATCTAATTGATTCGATCAGATGGAGCAAATACCTGTCCCACGTCCTGGTGGTGCAGTGTATAAGAGATCCATACCAAGGGCCTCATTGGTATGTGTTAGCTATTTTCATGAATTTGGTATCAGGTATTGTGCCAAATATGGAGTTCAGTTCATTCGGCTGCCAGTCATCTGCTTGTAGTTGCATTGCTGCTTGGTCAAAAGTATCAGGAGGCAAATTTTCTTCCAACCATAAATTACACTGTTGAAAAGTTAAAACCCAACATAAGTCCTCAATCCCATTAACCAGTGGAGTCGCAATCAACATCTTCTTAAACTGTAGCTCAAGGCGGAACAATATTGCAGCCTGGAAAGGACCATAACTTGCAGATAGGGTGTTGACTATGGTTCTGACAAGCCTTCTTGTTTTCCCAACCGGCATTCCACAGACTCTATATCTATGAGCCTTGTCAATAATATTCCTCCGAAACTGACCAGGGTTCCAAAAACTGCTCACGTCATATCTCACGATACCCTGCCACTGGTAGTAGGTTTCGATAGTCGTAATCACAATATATCGCCATGGGTGACCACTTGTTATAGCTTTACCATAATTATTAGCTCTTCAAAATTTAGATCCATAATGGAGATGTGGTGTGAGCTCAGAATATCTTGTTATTCATTCCAGTACTATTGGTTTTGAGCTATTTCAAGATTAGTTTCAGTTGCAAAAATAAGAAGATATATTTCGATATCTGGCTTACCATAATATCAATTCTGGGATGTGAACCTCCCAACAAGGCTTTGTTGATGCCTTTTTGACTTTTGTCCCTTTTCTTCCTGCACTTTAATATCATCTATCTTGCTCTGCCACTGGTCAAGTCAAGGAGGTGGTTGTTTCAGTAATTGCTCGTACTAATTGACTTGGTGACAAATTAATGCCAAGGCTGCCTGGGTCTGGTAACTGTCTGCATTGTGCTATTGTCAGAGTGTAAAAGGAATACCTTGCTGGTACCACAATCATCGGCCAATAGTCAACCCTGCTCCAGGTCGCTTACCTTATTCGCCATCCAATTAACAGCAACAATTTGGTGTGGGTAGAGCTGGATTGTTATTCTTAGTGGCAAAAATATCCTGCTTTCCATGGTAATTCCTAATGCTTTACACGACTCTTCTACATTCTCTCTCTGAAAATCCTTATTGTTTATTAAATCAGCATGCCTACAAATATAATTAGCGGTGTTCTCAGTTGACAGTACCACATCGGTACTACAGCAGCTCTGACAAAGACTCTGATATTGGTGCTGCAACAGCTCTGACAGATACGATCACAGTGACTCTGGCAGCAGCTCTAACAAAGACTCTAACATCAGTGCAGAGGTGACTCTTATACAGCCTCTGATATTGAGACAGATAGCAACTCACCAGTCTTTATAGATATTGTTCATCGTTTTATCCTTCAGTGCTTGGCTCGCAACGTCATTGTCAGTACCTCCTTCATGTTCCGTTATGGCCATGTTGTCAAAGTTTGAATTATTTTGATTTATATTCTCTGTGTCTTGCATTTCGAACTCCAGATCTACTGGTTCAACAGGCGGAATATATCGGATTGAAGGAGTAGAATTGTTAGTTATCAGCAAGAGCTCTAGTGTATCGTCATCTACTGGTGCAGCTTCCGGAGCTAGCTTTTCATCCTCTTCATCGTCATCGAGGTTAATAACCTCGCGGGCTATGACAATAATCGATTGGAGAGGATCCTGAAAGTCCTAATCGGGGTCAGACTCAACTGCGATGGGTGTTTCTCGAAAGTTGGGGTTGATTGTTGTCTATACATAAATGATATCTATATCACAGTCGTCTATAGGTACGGTCTCTGGTGCAGTGTAGAACTCTTTAAACAGGTGAACACCAATCTAAGCAATAGTACATGCCGAATTCCAAGTATCCGTAGTTAGTCGCCGATTGTTCTATTGGTACCGGGAAATTATGACCCCATCCTCTGGCCGTAAATTGTGGGTGGATACTATGCATCAGTCAAAGGCCCTTGTAAATTCCGGAAGGTGGAATTGTTCGGTTATAAATTGAACAAGTTCTTTGTACAAAGTAGGTGATCCAGGTTCATGCATGAAGTTCTTGATTGCAATAGATCATGGTCGACAGGGAAACCTGATTCGTACCACTGGATCCGAAGATCGATTGCGGCCACTTGCTGTACCCATTGGGTCTTTGAGGTTTCGGTGTTAGATAGCACTGGTGAACCTAATACCTCACGTTTTATTGAATACCTGTCAGAATCTGCGCCAATCAATAGAGGTGAATAATTACGTATAGTGGGTATTGGTGGTAGTTGTGCAAATCTAGATCTGGGTGGCAAGGGTGATATCGATGGCAAGGGCGCCCCCTGGAAGGGAGGTGTTGGTGTTGTTGAGAACGCTTCTGCGTGAATAGTTGATCATCCTCGGGCTGCTGATTCCTCCTGGAGCTGTAATCTGGAAGAGCCTGGCAAGCTGAAATCCACTTGGACAATGGTGGTACGATATACCGGTGTATACGGGCCTGACTTTGGCAATGGCTTTGACGGTTGAGCTGGCTTTGATTTTGATGGCCCAGGTGTTACTGGACTCAGTACTACTAGCTTGGCAGGTGGTATAGATTTAGTTGGAGTGATGCCAGTCTTTGCAGCATTCTGAGTCTCTTGCCTTAACAGGCATGATACTGTATGACCTATTGCTCCAAGGTCATCATCAATGAGGGCAGACTAGGGTGTGATTTTCAGAAGATTCCGAGCCTCCTCTATGAGCGAAATCAAGATGTCACTCAACTCCAAATGTCAAAGTCAGAGTCAGAGTCACAGTCATCCCACGATGTGGAGTAGAAGATTTACTAACCTGGTCATATGTCTTTACCTCCCTGGCTTCAAAGCTGGATAAAATTTTAACAGGCTGTGGGCAGCAATAACTTTGCAGTTATGTCAAGTCTTCAACTGTTTAACTTCATCCAGATGTCGTTTGAATGATTGCCAGGCAAACACATTATATATATCCTGAGTTGACTTGATGAGCACACCGGCAATATTCTCTTTTGTCCAATTACTGGTCGATGACCACTTATGGGGTTGCCCCTTTGGTGGCATAGTGACGTTTAAGATGAGAAAGCTGGAAAAGAGATTGAAGGTAGAGTTGTGGAAGATATGAGTATGAGATTACTAGAAGATGGAATGAGAGATATACTCTACTAGGAGGTGAGATTTAGATGTACGTATCTATTCCTGGTACACCAGATACTGACTTTTTCTATACAATCCGTACTAATGCGCTCGATACAAACCAAACTGAGTTGGAGAGCTGGAAACGTATGGTTAGTTTTGAGAAGGTACATACAAAGAAGATTCTGAAAATCTAGTTTGAAGAGAGGAGTTGATTGAAAATGCAACATTGAAGGTTATGTTGAGACAGACCATGCAGATGCAATTATGCATTACACATCAACACGTTATTCACTCCATGTTTGGGTTAAGGGAGTAAACTGATTCTAACCCGTTCACTATCAAAGTTCACTCATGCAATCCTTCATTTGAACATCTTGCGGGCATTACTTTTCCTGACAAAGTAGTCTCACATGCAAATGGTCATATAATACATGGTCACCATACAAATTACGTTTAACCCGAGAAGTCTGATGCTGAGTTCCAATCTAGGAACCCATGACTCAATACAGATACAGACGCAGATGACATTTTCAGTTTTGATGACAACACACAACGTACGGGAGTTTTCCCAAATGCTGGAGCCTCTGTCGACAATATAGTACATGTACTATCATTTGAACTGGATTACTGGGACCCACTTGCACCATTTATGATACCCAAATAATAGCAACCTTGTCGTTCCATTGTGGACACCAATATACGGAATGTGAAAATCAATAACCTCCTTAAACGACGGCTTATTGTTCCCGGCACCAATGGCCAGCATTCAGATATATTATATCAACTCATTGCAGACATGGAACACATGGACAGGCTTGGATGTGGATGGAAGGAGGAATCAGTCAATGTTGAAGGAAAAGCCATAGTATTCTGGTATCGGAATCTTATTGTGACAGTACAATATATTCCTGGCGACCAAACGTTCAAAGAGCATCTTTCTTATGTCCCAGTAGGGCAAATTGATGCAAGTGGCAAACATATATATGCTGAGATGTGGACTGCAGACTGATGCTGGAAAATACTGGCAAGTTTTCCAAGGTGAGAAACTTCTTTTCAGTCAGAGTGTGTATCACAGTATTGCAGTATCAGAGTGTTGCGGCGTCAGAGTATGCTGTCACAATGTCACAGTATCAGAGTATCCCGGTGTCAGAGTAGCGTGGTGTCAGAGTGTCGCGCTGTCATATGACTGACACATTTCAGGAATCTTTCCAAGATGGATCGACAGTCGTCCCAGATATACTCAGTAGTGACAAAACCATGCTCTCAATATTGAGAGGTGCCAAGTTAGTGTAGCCTGTTTATCTTAGTATCAGCAACTTTTCCAAGGTGAAACGACCATATGTTAAGTCGAATGGATTGAAACTGATTGAGTGTCTGCCGAGATGTCCAAATGGCCCAGAAACTCACACTATTGAGATTGCATATAAAGAATCTATAGCAACAATACTTTATCCTCTACAGCAGCCGCCGAAGAGTGCAATCAAGATTCTGTGTGCATATGGTCACACTCATCACACATATCTCTGAATTGCATCATTCCTCACAGACTATGCAGAGCAATTCAATATAACTGGAGTCAAGCATGGCTGGTGTCCTCTTTGTAAGATAGATCATGATGACATGTCCGGCTTTAACATCAGGCCAAGATGACGTCATTTCCAATGATATGAAGATATGTCAGTAGAGGCTGGAAACAATGTGGGGTGGTGGAAATTTGAAAACTTTCCAACCTTTGCCGATGCCCATGTGGGTTGCAACAGATATGCAAGCATGAATATTGATCAGCTGCTGCAGCTCTGGAAGGGTACTTTTAATGACAACACATGGGAATGGATGATTGATTTTCTGAAAGATATATATAGCACAGAAAGGTTATTGGAGCTGATAGATGACCGACTTTGTGCTTTGCCTTGTTTGTCCGATATTCACCAGTTTGACGACAAATTGACATGAGTCAAACAATGGACCAGTAGCAAATACAAAGATATGTTGAAGATTTAGCTGGCAGCACTGGCCCCTCTTCTCAAAGGACATCCCAATCACCTCAAATTTCTCAAATCGGTTACTGACTTCATACTGAATGCCGGAAACGACTCTAACACAGAAACCACACTCCAATATCTTCAGGACACACTGCATGGTATCAGCAGGAACATACACCTCTTTTTACCATACCACCACAATCAGTCCATAAGCAAAATACCCAAAATGCATTCCCTATTTCACTACATCGAATGTATTAAGGAGATGGGATCCACCAATAACAGTGACACGAAGTGTCTGAAGCCACCAAGATATCGTGCATCGAACAAGGTTGAATGTTTTCCACAGATATTGTGATGGGAAACAGGTATCTTTCATATCAAGTCTACAGTCAGCATTCTGCTGTACATGATTAAAGCTGCCCCACTCTCAGCCAAGGTAGATACATACAGAAAGTTGCTTTTGGGAGAATCTCATTTGTGCAATAAATCAATACGAAGCCTTGACCCCCGCATCAATAGAGTGATGAAAATGTGTAATACAATTGTATCCCTGGCATTTCCCAATGACATCACTATGTCAGAGTTCGTTCAATCTCTGATATCATATTTTGCTGCATTCCGAATTGATCTGGATACCAGTCCAGACATGGGAGCATCTGGGTCCCAAGAATCGTGGATTCTCTATCAAAAGATTTACATAGCAAACAGTATCAAAGTCACTATATAGCAGCAGAACAATCCTGATGCCATCATAATTCAAAAAGCAAGATGCGTAGAGAAATTACACGGATATAGCAATCAATTCGACTATATTTTGATACAAGAGAATCGAGCACCACGAAATAATAGCTGTATTCAGCAACAAGATTATCGTCCTGCCAAGTTACTGTGTACATTTCGTTTGAGCTATCACATTAATACCGGGACAGCCAACGCAAACAGAAGGGTAGTATGGCGCAGTATTCATTATGACCTTTTATTGGTGGAAGAATTAGAATATCTGTCGTCTGCTATGCCAAACATCAATCATAGGATTATAATATATCGGGATGTTCTACAAAAATCATGACAGATTATAAATATGTATTTAGTGGTCATTCCTGTGCATCTTGTGCTGAGTGGTGATGATAAGAACTAATATTATATCAACCAGTATACATCTTTTTGAGACATACAACATGATATAGTAGTTGCTATCATCCCACCGCACCAGCTTGTCAGAGTCTAAACCGTTGTCAGAGTTGTTGTCAGAGTTGTTGTCAGAGTTGTTGTCAGAGTTGTTGTCAGAGTGTTTGTCAGAGTTGTTACAGTTGTCAGAGTTGTCAGCCTCAGCCGTAGTCACACTATCATGTTAGTGAGTCCCTATCAGAGTTGTCAGCAATGGTTGGAGTTGCTGCTATCCACCATATCTGGACCGGTATCAGTCGCCACCAAATACCATGTGATAGTATCATGTCATCAGCCATGGTTAGATTATCTTGGAAGTCATTGAAAGAGTTGTTACATTCTAGAGCGATGTAAATTTAGAAAGATGTAGATTCGATAACACCGTTACAATTTTATATTGAATAAATGAGTAATTTCAAGATCTATATAAATTAAAAAAACTTGGATGCACATTCAATTCTCATAGTGACAAATCATGCTCATATATTTCCATATTATCTTTCAAATCTAAAAACTGTACGCGTATATATCGTAACATCCTTTAAGCCGTGATATGCCATGATAACGTACCTGTGGTGGTGCATTAACAGCCAAAACATCCCATTACATAGTGGTAACTGCGATAACAAATCTCAATTACGGTAATCCAGGCACTAATTCCAACATACTGTAGCAGCCTGACCTTGCTAAAGACCTCGATGAATGGTCGATACTTGGTGGAGGTTTGGCTACCATTGTCTGTAGGTACCGTTTCAGATACTGAAGCTCCATCTATACTCATTTGCATTGTGCTTAATATCCTGAGATGGATGCAAAGGTTATTGGAACCCTGAAGGTCTTGTTCTAACAAGTTATCCTCAATAGAAACCCTTACTATCCAGTACTCCCTTCATTACTCGGCTGGCTAATAGCAGTTATTCAAGCACTGTCAATGTGTACATCTTCTGCCGCTACTACTGTCACTGGTCCTGCTCGCGCATTCAGCTGCAGAATTCTCTTCCACTTTGTCTGGTACCTTTCTCAGAAGCTCACAGCAATCCTGTGAATCATCAGGTCATATAGCAAAAGCTTCAGTAATTTCGTTGCAGGCAAAATGACTCTCAATGATGTGGCTCCAGAAGATGAATGTTTGGATCACTGCCCTACTGCAGAGAACCCTTGCCGTGTACCAGTCGAGTCTCAGACATCACCTGCGTAGCCGCTGGAGATACTACTGGATCATTTGAGTCTGTAGTCGTTAATCTATTTTGTCCACTAGGAATCTGCAGGACTAGAAGTCGACTGAAATTCCAGTCGACCTCAGTATTCCTGACCTTGAACCAAGGTGAGCCTACAATCAGGTTATATGCCATTGGTGCAATCAGTACCTCTGATTCTTCAACTGGAACCAAGTGCTCAAGATACTGAAGCAAGATGTTCTTCTGTGAACTCACCTTCATAGATAACATCACCTGTACATCTTGATCCTGAGTGGAGATGAATATTAGTTCTGGTGATAGTCCAAGTCATCTGAGCAGTTTCAGGACCATAAACATGCTCATTACATTGTAGTCAATTTGAGGCTGAACACACTACAACTTACTGTGTCGATCTCGTATAAGTACTTTGTGAACAATATAAGACAAATCCGGCTTAATGGCTTATCCATCATGTAGAATTACAGAATGAATTATAAGCATTGATCTGCTTGACATGTTAGAACATTCGGAGTTAATATTTCCAATCAGAGCTGTTTCACGATGTGATATCACAGCTCCTCTATCAGCATCTTGAATTCAGTGAATCGGTAGTCTTCCTCTGTAAGTGTTTTTCTATGCTCCTTTAATCATTCTCCAGAAATATACTTCCATGCTTGTATAATGATTCTCGGTAAGTGCACTTTCCTATAATGCTGATGCTTAGTAGGTGAGCATCCTGCTTCATTTATGGATGCTATTCCATCATAGGTACCCTTCAGAGCTTCCATTCTAATCATGGGAAGATAATTGTTATTGTAAAGACGTACATCCTCATACGTATAGATATGAGTGTAGATACAGTTGCACATGTGGATTCGAGAATAAGATAGGTGGGTTCAATAGGTAAGGTTATCGATGGTGTGCAAGGGTACTTATACAAGCTGACTATATACTGGGTGGATGTGAGGTTAACCTACCATAGGCCGGCAGCCATTACATTATCCCCCTCTTTATCTGCAAACCTCCTGGGCTGTATACCTGTATGAAGAGAAGAAGAAGAAAGAATCCAAACTCGTATGGTCTTGTAAGGTCTCGTAAATACCACTGCGAATCGGTACCACTCGAGGGTGACCTTTCGGTAGATCCGGCGTATGGGGAAAGTCCACCTCCAGTGGTAGGTGGTAAAACCCATGCTGACGCCATATGTACTGGGCCGAGATCCAATAAGAGAAGAGAAGGAGAAAACAGAAGGAAATGTCCAATTGATCCCTGTAACCTCCATATCTCCATATCTCCATATCCACCTCGGCATACTGTAACTTTCATCGTGCAGACTCAGAGGTGTGAATCGGTGTTTCGTCGGAAGTCGATGAGCAATTCAAAGGTCTCATCACATATCAATTGTATGTGATTGACCAATTATCTAACTCGTGAGCATTCAGGAGAAGATCGAACTTACAATATCAATCAAGTATGATTAGCTTGCGCAAGGCTTGTACCCTCAGTAGTTTTTGTCCTTTTTCTTGCACACATCATCTCACTGCCGTTGAGGCTCGAGGTTGCGATGAATGCTGGTTTGTCCCGGGCACCAAGCAACTTTTGCAGCTTGGATATCATGAGCCGCTGCTGCCGCCGGTGGTCTTTCCATCGGAAGTTGTCTCAGCGGCCAAGTAGATATCCATCCCGTCCAGAGATATGACTAAGTAGGAGTCCATTCCGCCTAGAGATACAACCAAGTAGATGTCTATCCTGCTTGGAGATAAGACGGAAAGAGAGGTCCGTCCCGCCTAGAGATAAGGCGACTCCGTCGATGTACGAAGGATCGCTCATTGTCGATTGAGAATCGATTTACTGCTCACTTGGATCACTCCCATGATTATAACAATCGGCATCGTGCAGTCGGTAGTCATTGTTGTCTCATATGATATCACCGGTTTTTCGAATGATGATTGGTAGTGAGTAGTAACGTGTTGAAAAGGGGTAATTCACAAAATTCCATGAGCAAAACGTATCCAATTACTAAAGATCAATAACAGTGTAAAGGTGTATATTCTCATACGTGTAGATATGAGTGTAGATACGGTTGCAAATATAGATTCGAGAATAGGGTAGGTGGGTTTAATATGAAAGGTTATCAATGGCGTGCAAGGGTACTCGCACGAGTTTAATATATACTGGGCGCATATGGAGTTACCCTGCTATAGGCCGGTCGCCATTACAGTCATATACGATTCCGGGATTCGGTTTAGCTCAGACGAAGATAGTCGTCAAGTAGATATAATTGAATGTCCTTCTCTTCGCATTGAAATGATCGATCAATATGTTAAGAGATATTGTCAATGAAGGCTTCACCAGCATCTCATACTGCTTAATTGGCTGCTTTCCATGGTACTCTGACTTGTTTTGATCATTCATTCATATGTTAATGCTTTGTTTGAACATATTTCCAGGCCCTCTGTGTGGTTTGGTTATAAAGGTCGGTGATAGATCTCTTGGAGAAATTTGATGGCCACATGATCTCAGAATTATCATAGAGTCATCTTTGCTATTGCCATTTATTTTGATTGAAGGGAATATTTATCAGACTTGACACTTATAGGTCATGACAATATATGTGTAAACATAGAATGATTGCCATCGGGGAAGCGACTCATGGAATTAATTTTCTGCCAAATAGTGAAATGGTCTCTGAAGTAGTCAACTGAGTCAATATAGAAATACTTCTGAAGTTTCGAAACATGTAGATCTCAGAATGTGAGGTCTTATGAACCTTTTGAATTCGACATATTGAGTAGTAGCCTACTTAGCTGGCAACACTACACTCAGATACAATTCACTTCAGAATCACTGGTATGTAAAGGCATACATCATCGTACGTGTAGATATGAGTGTAGATACAGTTGCATACGTGGATTCGAGAATAAGATTGGTGGGTTCAATAGGTAAGGTTATCGATGGGGTGCAAAAGCACTCGCACTAGCAGACTATATACTGGGCAGTTGGGCAGTTACCCTGCCATAGGCTGGCTGTCATTATATGCTGTAGCTGTCAACTGACTTGATTGACAGGTATACTTATCCTGATTCCTTTACCTAGTGATGATGCTCAGTATAGATGGGAAATTGAAATATTCTTCCGATTGTCAGAAGTACCTATTATGGCAGGTAACACATCTCTTTGAGACTGACTGATATCTAAATCATCTCCGAATTGTCACAACTAGTATCAGTCAACTCAATTGGATAATTACATATCTTGTATTGATAATCAAGTGATAGTTTTCAGTATACATCTTGCATGTCGAAAACTGTTAATCATGAAATACTGTTAGTGAAACGTATCTGGTGACTGAAAAGGTGATTATAGTTTAAGGGCATAAGTGTTGGTACTGATAGTTATGTGTAGATATGGTTGAAATTGAGAATAAGTGATAATAATAATATCAATTATTAGGCACGATAATCACTACTGTGCAAAAGCACTCTGTGAAGTGACTAGATATGAAGGGTACTTACCCGGCCTCGGATGTCAAGTACACTTGTATGCCAAGTATATCTGCAATTGAATTACATTCACAAGATCAAGTTCACCTGTTAGCCAAGTACACTTACGAAGCCATAAGTACTTACCAGCCAAGTGCACATGCTACTGCCATTACAATCTCCCATATTTGAAAAATCAGACCATTTAATTTTCACAGAGAGAATATCAAGAAAGCTATAGTTATCTATATATGAGTCATATATATATTTATCTTCAGTACCATTTACATCATTCTGTTTCTGTAGCCTTTAATTCTGTATCTCTGTAAGGTTGTACATGCTTGTACGGATAGATATGTTTAAATACGGTTGCACACAGAAAACATTATTAGGAGGATAACATCAATTATATAGTAATGAAAGTAAGATAATTGCTAGCATGTAAAAAGTTCTTTGCTAGGTGATTATACATGAAGGGCAGTTACTCAGTCTTGATAGTCAAGTGCACCTTAGTGATCAAGCTTCTAATAATATCAAGTACACTGACAAAGGCAAGTGTATTTACAAAGCCAAGCATACCTGCAAGTCCAAGTATACTTACAAGGTCTAGCATACCTGCAAGGCCAAGTACACTTATGGAGCCATACATACTTACAAGCCAAGTACACCTGCTACTGCCATTACAATCTCCCATACTAGAAAAATCAAACCATTTAATTTTTACAGATAGAATATCAAGGAAGTTATAGTTATCTAGATTTGAGTCATATATATATATCTTCAGTACCATTTGTATCTTTCTGTTCCTGTGGCCTTTCATTCTGTATCTCTGAAAGGATGAATACCTTTGTACGGATAGATATGTAAACATATGGTTGCAAATGGAAAATGTGATAAGGAGGATGACATCAATTGTAGAGTAATATAAGTAAGATAATCGCTAGCATTCAAAACGTACTTCGCAAGGTGATTATATATAGAGGGCGATTATCCAGCCTTGGCAGCCAAATGCACTTCGGTGGTCAATTTCCCTTACAACATCAAGTGTACAGAGAAAGACAAGTGCAGTTACAAAGCCAAACGCACCTGTGAGGCCAAGTGTACTTACGAGCCCATACGCATCTGGGACTGCCATTACATCTCGGCCAAGCGCACCTGTGAGGTCAAGTGCACTCATAAGGCCAAGCATATCTGACACTACCATTATAATTTCCTAGATTCTCTAGCTATCTACTTATCAATTGTAAAACTAGAAGAGTCACTTCAGGTTTACAAATACAAGTAGTATCCCCACTGCTTTCAGGACTTGCTTGTAATTAAAATAATAAAGATTTGCTCAGAATGTGAAAGTCACAAAAGACAAAGATTAACAACAAAGATATTTCGCTTTCGAATTGTAAGTTGTTAAAGCTTGTTCTCCTCGGTAAAAAGCTTGCCCTTCTACCCTTGAGGATTTTAGAGGTTAAAATACCTCTATCCTCCCACTACAACAATTACTTTTATTTTGATTTTATTATGAGCTACTCTACCTAACTACCCTATGCATCAATATCTTTCTTTAGACGATCCTTTCTCCACTGATCTGCAGGACCTTCCATTCTTTTCCACTATGATGTGTTACTTGGACGACTTGATTACCTACTGATACCTTCTATCAGTTCTCTGTGATCCACTTCTATTGAATCTTTTTGATCTCTTCGTTTTCAGATAAATAATATCGTTTTGATGGTATTGGGTGTCAATATAAGCAGTCTGCAGATACATAGTCATCAAAGGTCTTATTAGGTATAATTTAAACTCAGGTACTTTCTTATCAACAGTATTTCAGCTGTCTTCTTATTTTTGACAGTTTGAGCAGGCAGATTATCAACACAGTAACCACCATCTATTCCTCATTAGTAGTGTGATTGATTTTATCAGTATTAATCAGATTTTCTTGGTTATTGTATCTAAATGAGTGATATCATGTTGAAATTTGATCACACACAGCAATAGCTCTTTAACGATTCCGATTGAGTTATCAGTTATAAAATGGAAGGTGACTACCCTTCAGAGATACCAGGTGATATACAATCTATAAGGTATAACATTAATCCATTATCATGTTATCATTATACTTACAGTATTTGAATTACATTTCTATTTGTAGTAGATTTATATTTGATTCTACATTCTCCAAATCAAATCAAATCCAATTAAAAGTTCAATGTATATTCTAAGTAAATATTGCACTTTTTTTTGAATTCTCATAAAGCTTCTACTTTTCAAGTATCTAGCAAAGCTGAAACCCTAACCCTAAACATAATCATGCCAAGAGTCATTATAAGTGCCAAACTAGTCATTACAAGTCATTGTAAGTCATGGTTTGGGTTATTGGCTTTGCTAGTTACCTGAATAATAGACGAGTAATCAAAGATCTTGGCATTCGCGTCGGGCACACATTCGAATCGGGTACAGGTTCTCTTCATCTTGTGGTTTTCCACCTTGATCTGCTTTCTAACCTACTTTTCCTGCTTGTCGTCGTTCAACATCGTTTCTACATTGCTGGTTGTGGTAGCTGCTAGTCATTCGTCTTCTTGCGCCGGCTTTCCTCACTCCTTGAGAATCTGTGTCATCGTTAAGTTCTGTGGCAACTGTAATGGCGGAGGTTCTGGCTGTACCTGTTCAACTGGATGGCTGTTCCCAGTCAGTCCAAAATAGATGCAGCTCTCTACAGCTACGAAATTCACGGCACGAAACGACCATACCACGAACGCATCTAGATAATTATGAATTTGATTCATCTACGCCGCACAAACTTTCGCCTGCTACCTCCACTACCTCTTCCACCCAATTGTCAAGTATTTCCTATTCTCCCCAATCCTCTTTGTTTTTGCCATCCATGTCGAGTAATATATGTTTGGAAACGAGGCCAATGCGGGACGATACCTTGTTTTTTCCAATTTATGACTTTGGAACATTGTCACAATCTCCGTCACCAGAGCCATTGCCGTCATCGACTGCGGATGCGGATACTGACTGCCCCAGGCTCAAATCCTCCTCCAAACCTGTCAATTCAGATTCCTTGGTGTTTCTAGGGAAAGCTACCGACGATACTTTTCTCAGACGCGAACCATCGCGACATGTTGACTATCTCTCTCATGACTGGCAAGAGGAGGATATTTGGGCGTCGTGGCGGTATATGGTCGGCAACAGAAAGGTTCATAGTAACGCAAGCCGGTTGGAAAATGCTTCATGGCGTACATGGGCTCAAAAGATGAACCACCTTCGAACCGTCTCAGCAGATAAGTTGAACTGGTGAGTATTATTGTGCTGTGAAATATTTGTAGGGTTAACTAAGCGTCTATAGGATGAAAGATTGTGATGTCACATGGCTCTATGGACCATTGTCTATTGGAAAGGACAAAATATCACCATCTCCGTCTGCCTCACCTGCCGATACGAAGCTACAAATTTATAAAACTAAACCGATTCTAAAAAAAAGAAGCATGTCCGAGATGATGCTTCAAAAGTCGTTATCAACGTCCAGTCTTCTCAAACAGGCGACTGCTGTCATTGAATCCCAACAATTCATTCGCTTGTATCCGCCCTCAAGGCCAGACATCGTTGCACACGCCAACTCCACTAATTCGTCTCTATCTTGCCGATCAAATCTCAGTTCTCTTCTCAATACTAGCGACATTACCTCCGCCTATTCCACAGGATGCCAATCGCCTGCAACAAAAAGACACATTCATTTCAACGATCAGGTACAACAATGTATCGCCTTAGAAACGGATGACAGCGATTATATATACGAAAAGATATATCGAGAAGACGATTCATATAATGAAGAAAAGAAGCCTGCAGAACCAAACTCCACTAGGCATGGTTTTGAGCGAAAAACATACAACGAACCTCAAACAATAGCACATCTTCCATCGACAACGCTCAAATTCAACGACGAACCTCCTAAGAGAAAAGGATATTCGCTAAATTCAATATTTGTAGCATCAAAACCTCCCACATCACCGCCACCACCTACGGACTCATTAGCTGGGAGCAGTTACTTGTCAGAAGACGACGAAGAAATGGCTGATCTTGATTGGGAGCCCAACCGCAGATTTTCAAATCGACAAAACAGCATTCCCAAAACACCCTCTCCTCGAAACGGTACTGCATCATCGAACTTGGAAGTAGACACCTTTCAACTTCCCAATTTTAATTCATGGGACGATGAGAACCCTCCCACAGCAGGGTTATTGGGGAGAGCTGTTGACGCAGTGAATACTGCTCGAGATATTGCTCATGTATTGTGGAATGTTGGCTGGCGAAGATAATGCAACTATCAATTGGATAGGACTTATGTTTTCTTTGCACAGCCGCTTGTCATAGAGTTATACTTCGTCCAGTACGACCACGCGTTGTACCTGTTTGTAGAGCTTTGGTTGTAACATATTGTCGGGATATGGTTGTACATAATTTACCCCTGCTCTTTTGGCCCATGGGTGTTCATATCATACATACATGGCTTTCCGACGTGTACAACGGCCCTGCGATTATTGTGAAGTTGGTTGTTATTCAATGTGATTGTGATTATACAGTACGTACCCTATTTGGATCCGTATGCTGTGCGAATGTGATGCCAAATTTTGCATACCCCATGAAATCGTCAGAAAATTTCAACAAAAATTAGTAAGTCCATGTCTCGCATCAGACAAATATCACGTGATGTTGGGCTGGGTGCCGCGGCGTCTAAAATCCCCTGGCCTCGGCCCAGGCTCTTTTATTTTTGGAGTGGCAGGGCTGTGAATCATGTGATTGGCTGTGAACTATTATCAAGTATATCATGTGATATATATTTGAAAATTTGAATCTATGAAATTATGGCCTTGGCCCAGTGGCAGGAATGGGATTGGCGGTAAACTATTATTAAGTATGTCATGTAATATATACTTTTAAATTTCAAAATTAAAAAGAGAGTCTGAAAAACAAGTCGAGTACATATGATGTAGATTTCAAGTTTTCAACACTAACCCCAGTTGGTCTGCAGAATGTATAGTCTGTAGCTTCTCAACTGTACACTCTTCACTGTAGTATGCATTTGATTGCTTCTTACCTGTATCCTGCATATACAACTAGATTGAAAAGTCCATCTAGTACTCAAAACAAATACTACAGAAACCACATTTCAACCAATACAACTCTATTTTTTGGCAAGCTGCAATATACAATTAAGCCAGCCCAGTACATGTCTAAAATATACTATGTAACTGTGTGGATCATGAAGCTATGCAAAGTCTACATTTTTGTAAAAATGACTCTACCATTGCAGTTCATTAGAGGACTAGTATACAGGAAGCCTTTGAGTATATGCTGGGCTGTTTCAATTGAGTGATGTGAATTACGAAACAGTACAGCTGTATGGATTAGGATTCTCTTGCTGTAACATTTTCTTTGAATATCAAATGACTCTATAAATCTTACTGTACAAGCAAGATCCAGGAACATTTGTGCCACAGTAAGATGTATACAGTTGAGAAGCCACAGAGTATACTCGGTACTAGTATTTGCAATGAACTGTTAGAAGTTAGTACCACTGACCAATAGATTTGGTTTGCGCAAACTGAATCCTTGTGTAATGGTGGTACCAGGTTTGCTTGGCCTTATAAGTGTACTTGGCCTTTGTAAGTGCACTTGGCACTCGTAAGTGCACTTGGCACTCATTAGTATACCTGGCCCTTGCAAGTACACTTGGCCCTCTCAAGTGCACTTGGCTACCGAGGTGCACTTGGCTACCAAGGTGCACTTGGCTACCGAAGTGAATTTGGCTACCGAGGTACACTTGGCTGCCAAGGTCCATATGGCTGCCAAGGTGCACTTCATATTTAATTACCTCGCGAAGTGCTTTTGCACACCAGCGATTATCTTACCTATATACTATTCTACTATATTCACTTATCCTCATTTGCAACTGTATCTAAACTTATCGATCCGTATGGCCTTATACTATAATCACTTTTCAGTCACCAGATATGTTTCGCTCATGGGGTTTCGTGATTCTTTACCTTTTTGATACATAGCAACACCTACGCAAACATAGACGATTAGCCAATTACATCCAATTGCAACTCCATACCTCCCAAGAAGTTGATCACAGGTCAATTGCACTCCATTGACAATCGTAAGGGTGAGGAAACTCTGTAGGTATCGACGACAAGTAGTCAACAGGTCTCAGTCAAAGATGCCACCGCAATCGAAGACAATCACAATGCTGACAGCTACAATCATGATGACGACGGTGAAAATTTGAATCCTGACGGCAGAAAGCTGAATTCTGACGATAGTAATTTCAATCCTGACAGGAAATATTACGATGACGATGACCTCTCATCGATGATCACCGAAGATGATCAGCACAGTATGGCCACTCAGAACCAATTGATACAGAAGCTCCTTTTCAAGCAAGAAGCCGAAATGCGAGTAGAACGACAGGCCAAGTGTGATGCGAGAGTAGCTGAACAAGTAGAATAGGCCCGGAAGAGAGAAGCAGCTTGAGAACGAGAGGTTGCCAGGGAACAGGTTTCGGAGATGGAACACGGCACATCTGGGATCTTTAAGATAGTCAATCCCGAGCAATACTGCGGGGGTACACCTGAATTGGATAACTTCATCAGTATCCTCAGTGGAAACTTCGACTCACACCAATATCATTTTCCGAACGGCGCACCGGATCAAGTCAAATATACCTTGAACCTATTTGGCAGTTGGAGTGGCCATAAGAATCCTTCGCAATGAAAAACGAAGATGGAGGACCCAGTCTCTTAGGGCCAAAGGTTACGGCACTCGAATCACCCTACCATGAAGGATTTCAACCTCTTCGTTGAGCAACACCAAAAGACGTACGGTGACCCTGACCGCATACTGATCACAGTCATGTGGGCCTACCGGGAGTTTGACCAGCAGTTCCATAATCAGGATGAACCAGTGCGGGTATAGGCCAACCAGCTCCATGCCTTGTGGTGGAAAGCTGAATGGGACGAAGAACAGGATCCTAAGAGGTTGTATGAAATGGCCTGGACAGATATGAAGCCTGGGCTATGAGCACGAGTTAAACCCTTGACAACAAATAGAAGGTTCAGAAGCATTGATGAATCTTTTGACCGAGCAGCAGCCGCAGAGGTTCAATCTGTAATGGGAAGAACGAGCGGAAGATGACAACAACAGAAGCAGATTACCGGCAGTTCTGGTAGCAGTACTGGTGACAGTGGGGAATCGTTCCATGACCAGTCGAAACAAACTGACCGGAAATGTAGTTTCAGACCGTCAACATCCGAGCCCGCCAAGACAACTTCCAGTGGAAAGACTACCGGCAGCGGTGGTAAACGTGTCGAATTATCTCCGGCACCATCGGTCTCGAAGGAGGTTCTTGACAACCGCATCGCTAATAAGAAGTGCATCTACTGCAATGGTAGTCACTTGGCACTCGCGTGTCCACAATACAGTCGGGCCAACTTTTCGGGCAGACTGAACCCGGCAGTAGCGGCCCCAGCAGTTCTGATGGCAGCTGCAAAGTCAAATGACAATGGTCATTTTATACCCAGCACGCAAAACACTAGTCTACCTCTCCCTGTATCTGGCTTGGCAAGAAAGGTTAGACGCTGGAGAGGTTGGGAGTGCAGACGTTCATGGTAACATTGGACGGAGTGCAGGCACACCAAATTTTATTGAAAGCAAGAGTTATTTTGGAGAGCTCAAGGGCTCACATGTTGAGTCAGTATCTGTGCAGCACTGAGAGATCTGATACGGTACATATTGTACACGAAGTACGTGTGCCAGATGTTTACAGAGAAATGCAGCTTGTACAAGCTCACATTGAATGTGGAGCAATGAGCATCTTCATGATGCCGAATTTGCAAAGGTGACTCGGCGTCTGGAACGAACCAGCATTCATCCAAACCTCGAGTCTCGATCGTATCTAGATGATGTTTGCAAGAGAAAGTAGAAAGGCTACTCTCTCAGTTCAGTATTTTGAAAGGTTGGTACCAGTTTATGAATCGGAGGTCTTAATTGTCCATATGAAAGCATACAACTTGATTTTGAGATTACCTTAGTTCAAGACCCGAAACCTGGAAATCGACTGGAAGGCCAGTCGAGTCGTAGTCTTGCCAATTCCTAGTGGACTGGAGGCCATGAATGGGAATCAGGATGGAACCCGATATGCAGATACCAATAGAACTTCGCAGAGGCAGAGACGCGGTGGTACGCCTCCGGTTATTTGTTTCCATGAGGCAACCGTATTTAACGACCTCCTTGATGACAACGAGGTCGGCGAAGCATTCGCCCTACAGTTTGGGGAGTGTACTGCGCTACTGAGAGTATCATTATGGAGCAGGACCTTAGGTGAGAAACTCCGATGCTGAATGGGCAAGCAGGGAGCAGCGGCGGTAATTGCAGCAGAACAGTTACCAACAATGTCGGGTTTGAATGACTGCTATTGGCTTGCCTAGTCACAAAGGGAGGATGCACGCCACGGTCATGCTCTACTGTGATGGGCCGGCAGTACCGCTACTCCTGAATTCCAACCTTCACTTCTATTCTCATATAAGAACTTAATACTAACGTGTGCAGATAGAGCAGATGAGACCAGAGTATCGGTACTACCGACTGACGATGGCGGTCATATACCAGCCAAATATAAGGAGTTCATTGGTATAATAAAGTATATGTTGGCAATACTATTCCACTTGGCCAAAAGGCAACTATGACACCTCTTATGTCATCCAACAACCTCTTATAACCGGTATTTCCTCTGTAGCCATTATATCATGCCCTCTTTTAGGTGGACATGTCCTCAGGTCCTAGGCAAGCCAGTCTAACATTATAAGGTATACCCCAAGAGATTAGACCCTGTAAGCCCGATTGTCACATCCCCTTCTTGGCGAGTCTTATCTGCTCAAACTGGGAATTGAACCATAGACTGTGTTGGTATCATACTTTAATAAAATATATGTTGGCATACTATACCACTTGGCCAAAAGGCAACTATGGTACCTCTTATGTCATCCAACAACCCCTTATAATCGGTACTTGCTCAGTGGCCATTACAGTTGAAGTCTTTGGTAAGGTCAAGGCAGAGATGCTACCACCACACCAGTCAATTGACCATGCGATTGACCTGGAACCCGAGTACAAGCTACAATATGGTTGTATCTATAACCTGTCAGAGTTTGAGTTGAAAGCTCTAAAGACTGACATTGAGACAAACCTGGCCAATGGATTCATCCAGCAGTCATTGTTACTGGCAGGGGTGCTGATACTTTTTGCAAAGAAGAAGAATGGTGGCTAGAAATACTATGTAGACTACCGAGTCCTCAACGTAGGTACAATCAAGAATCAGTACCCCCTTCGATTGATCTCAGAGATGCTTGACTGTGTTGGCGGTGTCAGGATATTTACGAAACCTGACCTTTGCGGACCCAATCACCTTATTCGCATTAAGGAAGTTGGCGAGTACAAGATGGCATTCCGAATCGGATACGGTCAGTTCGAGTACCGGGTCATGCTATTAGGCTTGTTGAATCTACGGACTACCTTCCAGGCTTACATTGACGATAGCCTGCGACCTTATATTGATGACTTTGCTGTGTATTACCTAGATGACATCCTGATCTACTCCAACAATGAGAAGGAGCACGACGAGCATGTGCAGAAAGTACTGCAACGGCTGCAGGAGTTCAGCCTCTATTGCAAAGCGGAGAAGTATCAATTTGGAGCCTCGGGGGTTGGCTTCCTCGGTTTCATCATCAGTGCAGAAGGTGTCAGAATAGAAATGGGTCCTATCTCTACTATCGAAGATTGGCGACTCCTAAATCAGTGCGAGATGTGCAGGTTCTGCTTGGATTCATGAATTTCTACTGAAGATTCATCCGAAAATATACCAAGGTAACCTTCCCGCTTACGGAATTACTAAAATACAATGGGCAGAAATCCGATGAACAGCTCAAGAGCAGTAAGTCGAAACAACTTTTAAATCGATCGCAGCCGATCACGTCGAAATGGAAATGGACTCGGAAAGCTAAGCTGACATTCCGAAAACTCAAAAAGGCCTTCACTGCAGCACCGAATTTGCAGCACTTCTACTCAGTCAAGCCGATCATTCTCCAGATGGATGCGAGTGGCTTTGCAATTGCATGCATCTTGAACCAGTATGATGGATTTGAAACCCTTTGGCCAGTCAATTTGTACTTTCGAAAGTGCTTTCCAGCCAAGCAAAATTACGACATGTACGATTGGAAACTTCTAGCTATCATCGAGATCTTCAAGTAATGGTGACATTATCTGGAAGGCGTCCATCACAAGATGTTGGTGCGGTGTGACCACAAGAACCTTGAGTATTTTCAAACTTTCAGAGTGCTCTAATGGTGACAAGCTAGGTGGTCGGATATTCTCTTGGCGTACAACTTCAGTATTGAACACTTGGAAGGCGTCAAAAACCCCACTGACGGCCAATCAAGATGGCCCAAATATGAGATCGGCTACAAGAAGCCTGTCGGATGGCTTTTGGCAATGCTGGCAGTTGAACCCTATAACGACCTCCTGCCAGCGATGAAGAAGGCTCAGGCTACTGACCTATTGGCAGTCAACGTCTCAGGTAAGCTAGTAAATAATTCAATGGGTACAGCCAAAGCTGGAGCTGAAAATATGAACCAATGGAGTGTCGTTGCTGGAGCTATGACTTGCGAGGGGAGGATATACGTTCCTGCGAACGATACACTCTGCGATAAAGTGATAAGTCCGTTTCATGACAACTCTGAGTCTGGTCACTTTGGAGCCCTTAAAACTACTGAGCTAGTCTGTAGGGATTTCTATTGGCCTGCAATGGATACACACATAGGGAAGTACATCACCGGCTGCGAAGTATGTCATTGAATCAAGACCTTACAGCATGCCCGCCATGGAATCAACATGCAACTGCCACCACCATTACGACCCTGGGAGGTATCAACATGGACTTCATCACAGATTTGCCCAGATCGATCACATCTGGATATACGGAGATCCTAGTAATCGTTGATCGACTGATAAAGATGGCAACTTACCTGTGCTGCAGACAAAACATCGATTTACCAGAGCTGGCTAGGCTCTTCTTTGACCATGTAATCTGCATACGCAGTGTTCCTGATGACATCATCACTGATCGGGATACCCAATTCACGAGCCGGTTCTGGACGAGAGCATGCAGTCAAATGAATATGGATCACCGACTATCAACTGCATTCCATCCGCAGATGGATAGCCAGACTGAGCTGCAGAATCACATGATGGAGCAGTACCTCTGGACCTTCTGCAACTATGAGAAGGATAACTCGGTGGAGCTCCTACTATTGGCCGAATTCGCCTACAATAACGTTGTGCATGCTTCGACAAGGATGACCCCCTTCTAGGTCAACTACAACTACCACCCAACAATACAGTTCAAGGCACCCAAGGATATAGCTCAAGTCCGCTTGAAGTCGGAAGCCGAAGCAGATTTCTTGGCAGCTGGGCTCGAGGTGACGTACAGTATCCTGAGAGAGAACCTGTTGGAAGCTCAACCAATCTGACGAAGTATACTGGCGGCGAGGAAATGACGTTCGAGGTTGGAGATAACGTCTGGCTGTCAACTCGAAATATCAAGAAGACGAGAACGTCCAAGAAGTTTGATTACATGCATGTTGGGCCATATACGGTAAGTAAAGTCATCAATGAGAACACTTACAAATTAGACTTGCCAAAGACAATGCGTATATACTAGTATTGGCAACGAAGTGGATCGGTTCGTCACGGATCAAACCACAGCCGGGTTCGACACAGATTCGATCGGAGATTTGGACGAAGTTCGCAGGTTTGTCCGAACCGGTTCGCAAACCATCTATCTTCGAACGACAATAGGTAAGCGAGTTCGTATCCGATCAGTTCGATTGCTAGCGCATCTTGTAGCGGGAGAGGTTAACTATAAGATGCACTAAAATTCGACCCGATCGGACAAGAACTCGCTTACTTATTTTTGTTCGCAGTTGTAGGTCGAAATGGTGGGGTTTGAGGCGAAAGGCTTGGCAAGGATCCGGTTCGCGCAGACCAAATCAATTCGTCAATGTTACGAATCCCGGGCGGTTCGTTGCCAACACTAGTATACACAATGTATTCTACATTTGCCTGCTTGATACGTACTCTCCGCCTGCTATTAGCCAGCTACCATCTGTAACACCGGGAGCGTCACTCCAGGTTTACCAGTACAAGTAGTATCCTTACTGCTTTCAGGACTTGCTTGCGATGGAGGTTATGAAGATTCGCTCAGGATGTGAAAGTCACTAAAGATAAAGAATCAAGATAAAGATATTTGGCTTTCCAATGCGTATATTGTTAAGGCTTGTTCTCCTCGTCAAGAAGCTTGCCCTTCTACCCTCGAAGATTCTAGAGGCCTTTATACCTCTATCCTCTCGTTCTGACAATTACTTCTATCTACGTTTTTCTCATGAGCTCTTCTACCTAACCTTCCCTTCGCTCCAATGCCCTTCCTGCCCTTCAGTATTCTTTCGGACCTTCCGCATCTTTCCGCTCAGATCTCCAAATCAGACGAATAGAACTCCTACTGACATCAGTCCTTCAGACATCTGTGGTTCAGATCTATCGTATCCTTTCGATCTCTTTGCTTCCAGTCAAATGGTATCCTTTCGATCGTGAGCGACATAGAGGCTTCGTTTGCTATGCTGCAAACGCAGGTGCTTTCATATCTACAGCCTCTCAGCTGTCTTCGCACTATCGATGGCATGAGCTGGCGAGGCATCGTCTCAATAACCACTTCTAATTTCTTATCAGTGGTGTGGTTGACTGCATGACAGCTCATCTGATTTCGTTGGGTGCGAGTGATATTCTGTGTTGTTTCAATGCCATCCAGGGATGGCACTTGTACTATCCCGATGCGGCTATTCGTCGAGTGATCGTGCGTGACCCCGCTCAGATGGCCTTTGGTGATGTACAGCTTGTGAGGTGCAACACCATCAGAACCGCAACCGAGGATAGTTGATGATACGGATGAATGGCAGGTCGATCGGATTCGCGATTCCAAGTGATCCTATCGAAACCTCCACTATCTCGTTCAGTGAGCTGGTTTCAACTACCCACGCAGGAGCTGGGAGCCGGCAGAGAACCTCAAAAATGCTCAGGAACTAGTGGACATGTTTCACCAAGATCATCCAACCAAGTCACAGCCATAATCGACGTCATCGCCATCGGGAGATCGAGGCTATTGAGGTCGGGGCTATGGAGGTCGGAGCTATGCAGATAGGAGTTATGGAGGATCGGAAGGATTTGAATAGTTTCTTGGTTTTCTTTCTTTCTTCTCTTCTTATGGATTCGGCCCAGTATAAATGTTATCGGCATGAGTTTTACCATCAACCACTGGAGGTGGATTTCCCCATGTACCGAATCCGCCGTAAGGCCGCCATGATGGTACCGATCGGTCGCATGACTTATGCAGACGTATGAAGGAGTACGTACATATCTTGTCTTCTTTATATGTATATATGTTGAAGCCCAGGAGAGCTGCGGATAGAGATGGGGATGATGTAATGGCGGTGCCAGATGTGCTTGGCCTCGGAAGTGCACTTGGCCTTCATAAGTGCACTTGGCCTTCATAAGTGCACTTGACCTTCATAAGTATACTTGGTCGCTGTAAGTGTACTTGGCCTTCGTAACTACACTTGATCCTCGTAAGTACACTTGGCTCTCGTAAGTGTACTTGGCTTTCGTAAGTGCATTTGGCTCTCTCAAGTATACTTGACTACGAAGGTGTACTTGGCTACCAAGGTGCACTTGGTTGCCATGGTGTACTGTGCTGCCGAGATGTACATGGTTGCCGAGGTATACTTGGCTGCCAAGGTGCACTTTATATATAATTACCTCAAGAAGTGCTTTTGCATGCTATCGATTATCTTACCTACATACTACTCTACTATATTCACTTATCCTTGTTTACAACCACATCCAAACTTATCCATCTGTGCAGCCTTACACCTTGCCAAGACATTCGCCTCAAACTCATCCATTTCGGTACACATGTTGAGAGAAAATTAGTATCTGAGTTTTTGTTCGATCGGCTCTATTTTGAGTTCATCCTATAGTACTTGATGTTAGCGATACAATGAATCAACAATTGAGCTGATCAGATACGAATTCCCATACTTATATTGGTTTGAAATTGTGGTATTCAGTTTGATATTCAAGTCGAAACATGCGGCTTGATTGAACCTCGAATCAAACCTGGGTCAAACTCCTTTTTGGTTCGATATCCCACAAAACAATCTGCTTCATTGTAAATACTACGACTCTGTGCAGACAAGTTAGTATTGATGATGAAAACATAAAATCCTCTTAGCAGTGCAGTTGACTTCTTTTCTAGCCTCTATTTGAAATTATACAGTCATTGTATATCAAATTACATGCTGTACTTCATAGTACTGATGCAGCATATATTTCATCACTTGAGCCTAAACTGAGGACAATGAACTTATACAGTTATCATGCATCACATCACATGCTGTACTATATTGTATGTATCTATCATATATTATTTTACAAAACATTTACTTGGACTTAAACCGAGACCACAAATCTCCAACAAACATTATTTTGAAGATACTCAACACTGGATTGCTTCTGTAATCATGTAACTAAAATGTTCCCAGTTCAGGTGATTGTCATGGATAGCAATAAACTATAAATTGTTGCTTAATTCATGACCCGAAACTATTATATGCAATATCTTAACTCTGTCAGTGGTTTGTGTGTCTAGAGAAGTTCATTGTATTACCTGAGAAATTGTCCAAATTGAGTCCCCGCGTAACTTCATATCTTATCAACAATGTAGTCTTGTAATGGCTATTCTAAGTGTCCTTGACCTTGTAAGTGCTCTTGATCTCGCAGGTACACATGGCTTTGCAAGAGTACCTGGCCTTGCAGGTGTACTTGGCTTCACAAGTACACTTGGCCTTGGTAAGTATAATTGAACTTAAAAATTCACTTGACTGCCAATGTGCACTTGGCCGCCAAGATCGGATAACTGCCCTTTATATACAATCACCTTGTGAAGTGCGTTTTGTATACTAGGAATTATCTTACTTACATACTCTACAATTGATATCATTTTCTGTATCACTTATTCCGTTTGCAACTGTATCTATACTTATCCGCTGTTACACTAAAAATGCTTTTTAGTCAGCACATACATTTCGCTCATGGAGTTTTGAAATTTCTTGATTCTTTTAACACATCACAATATTTAAAAACAAACAATTAGTCAATTACACCCAATTGCAACTCAATACCTCTCAAAAGGTTGATTACAGGTCAATTGCAGGCCATTGACAATCGTGAGAGTGAGGAAACTCTAGAGGAATTGACCACGAGCAGCGAACAGATACCAGTTGAACATAATGCCGTATTCGACAACAATCATGATGCTGATGGTGATAATTATGATACTGACAACAATAATCACAATGCCAACGGTAGAAATCTGAATGCCAACAGTAATCTGAATCCTGAAGAAGGAATTACATGGGTCAGAAAAGATGGTGATCATCATAATAACCAGCTCTCATCGATGATCACTGAAGATGATCAGTGTGACATGGCCACCCAGAACTGATTGATACTAAAGCTTCTTTTGAAACAATAGGTCAAAATGCGAGCTGTACGATGGGCCGAACGTACAATGAAAGTATCCTAGCTAGCAGAATAGGCTCGGGATACTGAAGCAGCTCTGGAATGAGTGGTTGCTAGGGAATGGACCCTGGAGCTGGAGCGCAGTAAATGTAAGATATTTAAGATGGTTGATCCTGAGTGATACTGCAGGGGCACCCTCGAATTGTATAACTTCATCAGTGTCACCAATGTGAACTTTGACTCACACTACCATCATTTTCTGAACGGCACACCCGATCAAGTAAAGTATACCTTGAATCCAGTTGGCAGCTGGAGTGGCTATAAGGATACTTCGCAATGAAAAACAAAGATTGTGGACCCAGTCACCTGGGGCCAAATGTTATAGAATGTGAACTACCCTGCCATGAATGATTTCAATCTCTTCTTTGAGTAACTCCACAAGATGTACAGCGAGCCCAACTACATGCTGAACATAGCTATCTGGGGCCACCAAGTATTCGATCAGGGGATATATGACCTGGATGAACCACTGCTGGTATGGACCAACTAGCTCCATACCTTATGGCGGGAAGCTGCATAGGATGAAGAATGCAATCCTAAGAGGTTATACGAAATGGCCTCGACGGATATGAAACATGGATTACGAGTACAGGTTAAACCCTTGATCACAAACGGGAGATTCGGAAGCATTGACGAACTTCCAGACCATGATGCAGCCCTGGAGTTCGAACCCTGGCCGGTAAAGACAAGCAGATAATATCAACACAAGCATCCTATCGGGAGTACCGGCTGCAGCACATCATTTCACAACTGGTCCAAACGAACCGACTGGAATCGTAGTTTCAAACCGTCAGCTTCTGAGCCTGCCGAGACAACTTCTGGTAGAAAGACCACCAGGGGCAGTGGTAGCAGCAAACGTGCCGAATATCCTCCACCACTATGAGCTTCCAGTAGTGTTTGCAATGAAGCGGATTGATTAGTGAAGAATCACACCAAGGTGAGATTCGCATCGGATTCGATCCGAGGTTTAATGAAGTTCCGAGGTTCGACTCCAACTTCAAACAGAATCCCACAACTGCGATTGCATATCAGTATGAAAGTTCCTGTCCGATTGACTCGAATATTCGTTCATTCAGTAGCGTGTGAAGGTAGCTACATGATGTACTATACATCGAGCCGATAGGACAAGAACTCACTTACTTATCTTCTTTCGCAGTTATGGGTAGAAATGGTGAGGTTTGAGGTGTATGATCTGGCAAGAATCGGCTTTGCTCGAACCGAACCGGTTTGTCAATTGCATTAACTTCTGATAGTTTGTTACCAATACTAGTTTCGTTGGAGGTTGTGGACAACTGTATCACCAATGAGATGTGAATCAGCCACAATGGCAGCCACTTGATGCTCACTTATCCACGATACAGTTGGGCCAACAATCCATACAGCTTGAACTCCTGCGGCCCTGGCGGTTCTGGAATCAGCGGTCATCAAGTCAAACCACAATGGTCGTTTGATACCCAACCGGTAAAACACTATTCTACCTCTCCCGTTATCTAACTCGACGAGTGAGGATGAATTAGATAGAGTTCAGGCTGGAGAGGTTTAGAGTGCAGGTACGCATGACGATATTGGACAGAGTGCAGTCACACCGAATTTCATCAAAAGCAAGAGTTATTATAGAGAGCTCAAGACGTCACATATTGGGTCAGTATCTGTACGGCACAGAGCAACCTGATATAGTTTATATAATATACAAAGTGCTTTTGCGAAATATACATGGAGAAATGCAGCTCTTACGAACCAGCATTCATCACAACTTCAAGCCTCAACCGCAGTGAGATGACATCTGTAAGATAAAGTAGAATAACTACTCTTTCAGTTCAGTATTGCGAAAGCTTGGTACCGGTTGACGAATCGGATATCTTAATTGTGTCCATGCTAACATATAACTTGGTTTTGGATTACCGTGGTTCAAGACTCGAAATCCAGATATCTGCAGGAAAGCCAGATAACTCATGGCCTTGCGAATCCATAGTAGTCTGCATGCCATGAATAGAAATTGCGATGGAACCCCGTAGGGGAATACCAATGGAACTTCACAGGGACGCAGTGGTAAGCCTCCCACTATTTTTTTTATTGGAGCAACTGCATTTCACAATCTCATTGGAAGCAATGAGGTCAATGAGACATTCACCCTACATATTTAGAGAGTGCACCGGACCACTGAAAGCATCATATTGTGTGACCTCAGGTGAGAAACTCTGATACTGGATGGGTAAGCAGGGAGTAGTGGCAGTAGTTGCGATACAAGAGTTACCAACAATATGGAGCTTCAATAACTGCTACCGGCTCGCCGAGGAAAGAAGGAAAATCACCAGCTATAGCAGCTTGGTTCCATTGTAGAGGGTGTTAGATCTATGACTCATGATTTCCGCGACACTTCCACTTCATTATCATATAATAACTTAATACCAATGTGTACTGATGGAGAGGATGAGACCAGAGCGTCTGTAGTACTGACCGACCTTGGTGATCATATACCAGCCAATTATACAGAGTTCATTGAGGTCACTAGTCAGGTCAAGGCAGATATGCTGTCACTGCACAGCTCAATTGACCATGCAATTGACCTGGATCCCAGATATGAGCTGCCATATAGGCTTATCTATAACCTGTCAGAGGCAAATTTGAGAACTCAAATAGCCTATATGGAGACAAACCTGGTGAATAATTTTATTCAGCGGTCATCATCACCGGCAGCAGCACTGAGAAATTTTGCAAAGAAGAAGGATGGTGGCTGGAGACTCTGTGTGGACTACTGAACTCTAAATGCAGGCACAATCAAGAATCGATACACCCTTTTATTGATATTGAAGATTCACGGCCATACTGGCAGTTTCAGGATATTTACAAAACTTGACTTTTGCAAACCCTATTACCTTGTTTGCATTAAGGAAGGTGTGGAGTACAAGATACAATTCCCAATCCGATATGGTCGGTTTGGGTACAGGGTCATGCAATATAGTTTGAGGAATGCATCAGCTATATTTTAGGCATATATTGACGATTGCCTGTGACCTTATATTGATGACTTGGCTGTGTGCTACCTCATTAACATTTTCATCCACTCCATCAATGAGAAGGAGTACGACAACCCCATGTGGAAAGTCCTGCCATGGCTGCAGGAGTTCAGCCAGTATTACAAAGTAGAGAAGTGCCAATTCAGAACCTTGGAAGTCGGCTTCTTCAGCTTTGTCATCAGTACTAAAGATAACAGCATGGAAACGGATCGTATCTCCACGTTCAGAGATTGATCTACTCTTGAATCAGTAAGGGACAGGCAGGTTCTACTTGGGCTCATGATCTTCTACTGGAGGTTCATCAGGAAATACGATAAGGTGATGATCCCTCTGACTGAATTATCAAAGTTAAGTGAGCTCAGGAAACCTGGGAAATGAGACTCCGAAGCTCATTTGAAGTCAACTAAAATGTTAATGACTTGATGGAAGTGGAAGAGAGATACCGAGTGGGCAATCTGGAAGCTGAAGAAAGTCTTTTCCGCAGCACTAATGGTGCTGAACTTCGACCCAGCCAAGCCGATTATCCTCTAGATAGACTAGAGTAGCTTTGCGATTGAAGGTATTCTGAATCACTATAATGGCTTTGGCAGCCTTCCACCAATCAATATATACTCCCGAAAGTGGTTGACGACTGAGCAAAATTACGACACATATGATTGAGAGCTACTCGTCATCGTCGTGACCTTCAAGCAATTTCAATGCTACCTGGAAGTAGTGTTGGCAATGAACTGTTGGAAGTTTATACCATTGACGAACCTGTTCGGTTCGAGCGAAGCAGATGCATACCATGCTATGCGCCTCAAACCATACCAATTTGGTCCACAATTGCGAATGAAAACAAGCAAGCGAGTTCTTATCCGATCGGCTTGATTTGTAATTCATCCTGTAGCTAACTTCCAGCGCTACAGGATGATTTAATAAACTAGCCGAACGGACTAACCTAAGCGCAACAGCATGAATTACAAATCAAGCTGATCGGATAGGAACTCGCTTACTGATTTTTGTTCGCAGTTATAGAATTCGGTTTGAGGTTTGAGTTTAACCTCAGATCTATCCCAGATTGAATCATGATCCATGCGATCCACTATAAACAGATCCGCTTTGTTGCCAACACTATCTGCAAGTTGTCCGCTACAGAATCTTGGTGCAGTATGACCACACAAATCTTCGGTAATTTCTGACTTCCCAAGTACTCTTCTGAAGACAAGTCCGCTGGGTCGAAATCGTATTGGCATATCGCTTAAAAATCGAGCAGCTTGAAGGCAATCAAAACACTGCTGACTGCTCATCGAGACGGTCCAATTATGAGATCGGCTACGAGAAGCCTGTTGGACAGCTTCTGACGATCCCGGCAGGTAAAACCTACAATGACCTCCTTCTTGTGATAAAGCACACTTAAGCTACTGACCCATTGTTGAAGCTGTAAGGTCAGGTGGAGGAGAAAACTCATACAATTGTATATTCGTCTAGAAAACTGAAGTAAAAGAGAAAAGGAGAAAAGGAGTAAAGGAACTAACTACAGCTCATGAGTCACGTGCCATATGGCCGAGATCTCTGACAATATGTGAACCATAATCTATGAACTCATTTGACACTCCCTTTTGGCTAGATCATGACCGGTAGTACATTTAATAGAGAGCCAATATCTTCCCAAAGGAATCCAAACCCGATCTCCATCCATGTTCATCTGAGCCCAATCTCTGCCACAAATTCTCCAAGCTTTACTCCTCCCAGTACTTTTGTTAGGGAATCGGTCCGCATCTCAGTGCCTGGGGTGTACCTAATTTCAAGGTCCTTCTTGGCGATAGCTTCATGAATTGAATAAAACCTCAATGGTAGGTATCGATACTCAGATTAGAAGTTGCTCGAGTTGAGGGTAGTGATGCAGTTAAAGCTGTCATTGAGGATCTGCTTGGTAATGTCAGTGCTGAGTCCAACCTGAGAGATTACATCTTGGAGCCAGTCGTCCTGTACCTTGCCGTATGCAGTTGCAATCATCTCAGCCTGCATTGTCGATTGGGCCACCACGGTCTCCTTCTTTAACTTTCAAATGACAAGAATATCAAGGGCATAGACATCAATACCCGATGTAGACTTGCTTGTGTCAATTTCTTCCCCCAAGTCCGCATATACATAGCATAGGATTGACGATTCCGAAGATCGGCCCAGATGATCGATCGTCAGTCTGTAGTCGGAGCTGCCTCGGAGATATCGAAACAAATACTTTACTGCTTCCCATTGGGATACCCATGGCTTAGCAGTATATCGGCCCATTGCAGTAGTGACGTACGTGATATCGGCCCGAGTGCTGAGTACTGCATACAGGAGTGAGCCTATTGCCTTCTGATAATTTGAGACGTCCAGATACAGCCTCTTACTATCTTCTTCTCTCAGGTGGTGAGGCTTGTAGCCAGCATCCATTGGATTTGAACGCTTTCAGGAATCGGACATCTCAAATCGGTTGAGGATCCCGTTAATGTAGCCAATCTGGTCGATCGTAATTGAACATTTCTCGCGATTCCAGGTTTTGGTCATGCCAAGGTGCTGGAAGGTGTCGGGTACTGGAACTTGACCAATCGCTTTGAATCGATCATGAAGCCATGATACAATTGAGATTACGAGTGCTGAACTTCCGATGAACATAATGTTATCAACGTATACGGGAAGCAGAATATCATCTCTGTCTTTCGATCTGAGCTTGTCTCCATAGAATAGGTTAGGTGCTGCAACCGATGCCTTGAGGCCGAGATCGTCAACAATATAATTGAACACTTCTTCATAGAATTTCCGATTCGCTTGTTTGATGCCGTACAAGGTCTTATTCAATTTCACAATCGGACGGGCTCGGCCATGCAGATCAGGCTTTCTGCATCTGGAAGTCGCAAACATAGGATCTCATACAGTGGACGCCGAGAAACGCGGTCGGAATGTCAAGTACTATGACTTCAAGGTTGTACTTGGCTGCCAGACGGAAAGCAAGCGGAACTGAGGCTCAATCGATAACCGTTGAAGTGATATCATTTTAATGGCCAGGCTTCCGTTGATCACCATGGCCGATGAGCCTAACCTTCTATTTGTCCATCTGCCCATTTACAAGAAGTTTCCTTCCCATAACCCATCTGCTCTGAATCAAACTTGCACCTTCCGAGACCCTTTCCATGAACGTAAACACTTTATAATCTTCCATGGAAGCAATACCCTTTCCAATACCCTCTTTCCACTGATCTGAGTCATCGGCTTCCATCATGGCCTTATATATCTTCGGTCCATGCTCAATCATCATGGTTATGCTAATATTTGCCGGTGGTAAGGCCGTGCTTGCTCCCTTCCGGATCCGAGATGTCGAGGCCGGTCTAGTATCATTGAGGTTGCTTTGAAGCTCTCGCATCATTCGGGATGTCGGTGCTGGAGTTCCATGTTCTGGGGTTTCCGGTGGTGGCATCAGGTCTCCATCCTCGTAAACATCAATAGGGTACCTTTTCAGCTGAAATGTCGCCTTTTGTGGTGGTGGTGGTTGCTCAATCTATGGGTGGTTATCGGGAGGTGATTCGGCAGGCTCAGGAATGACTTCTGTATGATTTTGTTGTGACTTCAGGAGCTGATAGTAGAGAGTTGATTCATCGAACTTGATGTCTCGGGCCATGAAGACCTGACCAGAGGCAATATCGATAACTGCATACTGTGTTGTCATTTCTGCCGAGTAGGCAAGGAGTATACACTTGTAGGTGGGATTATCGAGTTTCTTCCGTAGATCTCTGTGGATCCAAGCAAATGTCAAGTAGCTGAAGGTGAAGAGATGTGAGATATCTGGCTGCTTTCGATTCCATCTCTCGAACGGACTAGAATGCAGAGTTGTTCTGGTTGGTAGCCGATTATTGATCTATACTGCTGTGGATATGGTCTCGGCCTAAAGCTTGTTCGGCATTCCTGCATGCTTAAGCATTGACCATGCTGGGTCCATTACTGAACGGTTTCATCTCTCCAAGAGGCCATTCTGCTGCTGTGAATATGGTGCCGATACTTCCTTAGTGATTCCTTCTTCTGCCAAATACTCAAGAAACTTCTTTCAGCTTCCATACTCCCCTCCACCATCAACTCTAATTCGGTATACCTTGTTCTTCGGGTGTTGGTTCTCCACCTTGGCCACATATTCCTTAAACTTCACCGGGGCCTTGGATTTTACCTTCATACAATAGATCACGGTATACCTCGAGTAGTCGTCTGCGAACATGATAATATATCAGTAGCCTCTTATCATTTGGGTTTGCATTGGGTCGAAAATATCAGAGTGGATTAATTCGAGGAGATGGGTTTTAATCTTATCTTCGGGTTTCAGTGGCTGGAAGGGTTTCCAAAACATCTTTCCCATTAGACAGGCTTCGCAGACACATTGCGATGGGCTCTTGGCATGTAGCTGAATGTTCTTGGTGACACTCAACAAACGTTTCATGATTGGAAGAGACAAGTGTCCAAGCCGAGCATGCTATAGAAGTATGTCCTTTTCATCGGCCATCTGCCAGATATTGGAGTAGACATCCGGGACTTCGGCAACAGGATTCGGCATGTTTAGAGGGGTGTTTAGAGCTGCCACTGATGCTTTCGACATTTTGGTCGGAAAGGTCTGAAGCATAAAGAGGTCATTCACCAATGGGGTATGGTAGACATGTTCTGAATCGAAGGTGGCTACGGCTCCCTTGTCCAGTGTGAAGTCAAACTGGACTCCTTTCTTCATCAGTTGAATCACACTTAGGAGGTTGTTTGTGCCGAAGTCTGATGCATATAGGATATGCTGGAGGATGACTGTGACCGGTTTCGCATTCGGTCTCTTGGTCCAGAAGCTTATGGTGCCAGTGCTGACGGTATCGATAAGGGAGTTGTTTGCAGTCTTTACTTAGTGCTCCCCTTTGGACATTGGCTGGAAGGATTCGAACAGATGACAATTTCCAGTGATGTGATTTGTAGCACCCATATCCTGTATCCAGTAATCTGCAGGTCAATTCGTCGAAGCTATATCGACAGTGATCACCGATCGTTTTCTTAAGCAGTTACTATAAACAGAAACAATTCTGTATTGTTGTTTGAGGCCAGAGTCACCGAGGCCAGGTTCACGTCGTCTTTGTTTTTCTTCTCTGCATATGCAGCCCGCTTATCTTTGCTTTGACATTCTCGTTTCCTGTGGCCCTTTGCATCGCATCTGTAGCATGTGATTTCTGACTGTCCTGTCAAGTTCGAATTCGAGCCCTTCTTGTCCCGACCTTTCTTTGAGACGAACAATGCAGCTTCAGGAGCTAATCCTCGAGCTCGGTGGAGTTTAGCCTCAAAGGCTGTCAGGTGCAACACAATATTTGGTATCATATCAGCCTTATCTGCAAGTTCCAATGTTGATGAAAAGTTCCTGCACTCCTGTGTATTCGGCCGATTTGAGAGGATATAGAACTTTTTTCACTCGTCTTCCATCTTCACCCCGCAGATGGCAAGGTCATTGATGTACTTCTCCTCAGCCGTTTTCCATTCGGTTACCGAGGACTATGATTCGAGTTTACAGGCTGCGAGCTTCGCTATCTGATATCGGGCGTAGAGCTTGATGGCTTTTTCGAAATCGGTCTTTATTGTATCCCAGAGTACTGTTGGATCATCGTACATTTCCGCTGTGAATCGCCTTCTGATTGATAGTTTCAACAGAGAGCAGATGGTGCCATTCAGTTTCTCGTAGTTGGTCTTGTAGGTGCTTCAATCTTGGAGAAAGTTGTTGAAACGGTTTAGGTATACCGAATCCTGCGATTCGAGCTTGAAGTCATACTCGGCATTCAGTGGGACTGGTACCATATATGAGGAGGATCCAGATGCTGCCTATATAGTCGGGGGCACAGGGACGATCTCAGAGCCATCTACTATCCGCCAAATATTGGGATGCTTCAGGAGATCCTTGGCTTCTACCATGCAGGCGCGATAGTGATACTCTGTGAGCTTCGAAATCGGTGTCGATACTGCAGTCGACAGCTTTAACTAATAGGGAGTGCTACTCCACGTACA
The DNA here is from genome assembly GCA_014904905.1 of Wilcoxina mikolae CBS 423.85. Classification (NCBI taxonomy): domain Eukaryota; kingdom Fungi; phylum Ascomycota; class Pezizomycetes; order Pezizales; family Pyronemataceae; genus Wilcoxina; species Wilcoxina mikolae. The sequence goes on from MU122125.1 coordinate 151,045, forward strand.
CTTCGAGAGAAATTCAGGCTTATCTTATTCACACTCTATAGAACTAATAGATGTTGATCTAGATGGAAGCAGCCGAGCTCATAACCTGTTGAAGCCGTAACGTCAAATGGAGGAGAAAACTTGTACAATTGTATATTTGTCTAGAGAACTGAAGTAAAAGATAAAAGGAGAAAAGGAGTAAAGGAACTAACTACATCTCATGAGTCACGTACCATACGGCAGATATCTTAGACAACATATGAACCATAATCTATGAACCTGTTTGATACCCATTGGGATTCGACATCTCGGGTACTCTAGTCGATAACACAATGGATACAGCCAAAGCCAAAGTCAAATTCACAGCCACAGCCGAAGCCGAAACGTGAACCAATGGAGTATCATTGCTGGAGATCTGATCTACGAGGGGAGGATATATATGCCTACAGTCAATACTTTTCGCGGATAAGTAACAACTCTCTTTCATGACAACCTCGAGTCTGGTCACTTTGGAGCTCTTAAATCTACTGAGCTAGTCTCTAGGAATTTTTGTTTGCCTGTGATGGATGTACACAGAAGGAAGTTTATCAGGAGCTGTGAAGTATGTCATCAAATCAAGGCCATACGGTATGGCTGTAACGGAAGCAATATACCGCTGCTATCACCGTCAGGATTATGGAAAGGTGTCACTATGAACCTTGTCATGCATTTGCCAGAATCGACCACATCCAAATACATGGGGACTGTAGTCATCGTTGATCAGCTGACAAAGAAGGCGGCTTACTTGCCCTGCAGCAATGATATCAACTCACCAGAGCTGGCTAGGCAGTTCTTTAGGCATGTGATCTGCAAGAGCAGTGTTTCTGACAATATCATCACCGATCGGAATATCCAATCTACAAGCAGATTCTGAACCAGGGTCTGCCGCAACATGGATGTGGATGACCAACTATCAATTGCATTCCATTTGCAGATTGATGGCGAGACAGAGCCATAGGATCAGACGATACAGCAGTACATCCTAGCCTTCTGCAACTATGAGCAGGATAACTTGGTGGAGTTCTTACCATCAGCAGAAATCGCCTTCAACAACACTGTACATTGTTCCAAAGGGATGACTCCATTCTGGGCCAACTACAACTACTACCCGACGATGCAGTGCAAGGTACCCAAGAATCTAGCTGGGTTGAAGTCGGAAGCACAAGTAGACTCCATGGCATCGGTACTCAAGGACATATACCGTCTTCTGAGATAGAACCTGATGCAAGCACAAGCCTGCCAGATGATGTATGCAGACAGCAAGAAAATGACGTTTGAGGTCAGATATAAGGTCTTACTTTCGACTCGGAATATGAAGAAGACGAGGACGTCAAAGAAGTTGGATTACAAGTGTGTTGGGCCATTTATGGGTAAGTATAGTTATCAACAAGAATAGTTACAGATTAGACTTGCCAAAGATGATACGTATACACAATATGGTCCACATCTCTCTGCTTGATAAGTACTTGCCTCCTGCTATTGGCCAACCAGCATTAGAACCGCAACTGACAAATGTCCATGATAGAGATGGATATGAGGTCGATGAGATTCCGGATTCCAAGCAACGCTAAGTAAAGCTCTACTATCACGTTCAGTGGACAGGTTACAACTTTCTATGTACAAGCTAGAAGCCGACAGAGAATTTTGAAAACAGTCACGAACTAGTCGAGAGTTACATTGCGAGCATCGAACTACGTCCCAGCCATAATCGACAGAGCTATAGGAGATCGGGAGGTATGGAGGATCGGGAAGAATTGGATGGTTTCTTGGTTTTCTTTCTTTCTTTCTTCTGTTCTTATGGATTCCGTCCGGTATAAATAGAGTCGGCATGAGTTTTCAAACCTACCACAGAAGGAGGATTTCCGCATGTATCGAATCCACCATGAGGTCGGTGTGATGCAACCGATTGGTCATTAAACTTATACAGACGCACAAAGGTATACATACCTTATCTTGTCTTCTTTATGAATATATATATTGCAGTTCAGAAGATCTGTTGATAAAGAGGGGGATGATGTAATGGCAGTGCCAGGTATACCTTGCCTCGTAAGTATACTTGGTCTCGCAGGTAAGTTTGGCCTCTCAAGTGGACTTGGTCTTTGTAAGTGCACTTGGCCTCATAAGTGCACTTGGCTGACGAGGTACACTTGGCTTCCCAGGTCAAGTAACCTCCCTTCATATATAATCACCTGGTGAAGTACTTTTTATACGCTAGCGATTATCTGACTTACATACTCTATAATTGATATTATCCTCTTTATTACTTATTCCATTTGGAATAGTATCTATACACATGTGCCCTTACAACTCTTAACCTTGGCTGTTATGCGAACTGGAAAGATATTAACAATATTAATATAAAGCAAGAAGATAATATTCTAGCTAATAAGAATCTAGTAGATTAGCCATTAAATATAATAACAAATAACTTACCACACAATAATTTGGCAACAGAATCATTCTGTTGAGTTATTCTCATCAGTCAGTTGTTATGATATTAATATACAATGAAGATTATTAATTCATATTTGTTTTATCAGTTATTACTACTAATTAATCAGTAGTACCTGAATATTATTATTTAGAACTAACCTAGAAATAATAATGAATAATATCAAAGGTTGAAAAATTTACAGTTATCAAATGTCTGATCAATATTAAAACAAATATTACATTTATTCTGAAAGCTTCCAGTAGCTGTCAGAATATGTTGAAGTATGTATATATATTTGAAGTCTCCTGGAGTGGAAAAGAACTGCTTCAGAGCTTTAAAAATTTCAGATGCTAGATTCAGAAGCTTTGAAGTGTATTATTACAAGATTCAGTATTGAAAATAGAATTGTATGGTATCCAGAGTATACATGAGTCTAGAGTACTTCAACCACTTCAGTCAGTATATATTGTATTTCATTGTGGTGTAATATTATTATAATACTATAGCTACGGATATGATTATGCAATATCCGCACAAAGCATCCTTATTAGTTGATTCTCAGTGTATGCCTACAACAAAAATAATTCTTTCCCAGCAAAATCCGCCAATATTGATCAGAGAATTTAGAGTTTGATAAGTACAATATGTAGCTTCGTACGACGCATCTTTTGTTGGTCTCTGATGTTTGCTATCTTCAATACTCAGTGAGTAGCTTTCAATTGTGATCGATTTTCGGCGACAATACAGGCTTTTTTGATCAGCGCTCAATTAGTTTTAGAGCTATTAAAAATCCGAGACTGCCAAAAGATACACCGTACGAAGCTGCATACATTACATACCAAACTTCAAATTCTCTGATCTATACTCATAGACTTGATACAATGTGTTACATCTTACAAGCTGTACATCAGCAAAGGCCATCAGAATGCGTTCACCTATGATAACTCGATGATAGTCGCATTGGGATAGTACAAGCACCATTCCTAAATGTCATCGAATCTACACAGAATATCTCTCTCACCCAATGAAATCAGATGAGCTGTCATGCAATCAATCACACCACTGATAAGGAGTTAAAGGTAGTTATTGGAATGATGCCCTGCCAGCTCATACCATCGATAATGCAAAGACAGCTGAGAGGCTGTAGATATGAAAGCCCCTGTATTTGGAGTGTAGCTGACAAAGCCTCTTATATCCCTCACGATCGAAAGGATACCATTTGCCTGGAAGCAAAGAAATCGAAAGGATTCGATAGGTCCAGACCACTGAAGTCTGAAGAACAGATGTCAGTAGGGGTTGTATTCGTCTGAGTTAGAGATCTGAGCAGAAAGAAGCGGAAGGTTCGAAAGAGTACTGAAGGGCAGGAAGGGTATTGGAGTGAAGGGAATGTTAGGTAGAGGAGCTCATAAGAAGAGCGTAGATAGAAGTAATTGTCAGAGTGAGATGATAGAGGTATAAAGATCTCTAGAATCTTCGAGGGTAGAAGGGCAAGCTTCTTAATGAGGAGAACAAGCCTTAACAATATACGTATTGAAAAGCCAAATATCTTTGTCTTGAATCTCTATCTTTGGTGACTTTCACATCCTGAGCGAATCTTCATAACTTCCATCGCAAGCAAGTCCTAAAAGTAGTAAGGATACTATTTGTACTGGTAAACCTGGAGTGACGCTCCCAGTATTACACAATAGTTCACTTAACAATTTGTCGATTTTTGAAAGGGTAAGGTTATTGCCACACAGACCTGACCGGTTCCAAAACTGTGATTATTTCTAATAGTCACCATATTAGATATATTGTGGCTGATATACAGTAGCAGATACACAGTGGCAAGATCCGATGGGATATACAGTACATAATAGTCTATACACAGTGGTCAATACATAGCAGTAGACACATCACCTTAAGGTAGCGAAGCCACCTCCAGTACTCATATATCTTATAAATATAATCTCTGATATTATATGTATAACTATGGATATAGTATTTATTACTATTGCTGTATTGCCTGCAGATGCAATATTACATAGAATCATTTCATAATTCAGCTGACATTTTCAGCTCGGCCCTCATTCAGATCCACTTTCTTATCTAGTTTCATAATATATACATCTCATTTTCAATTTAGAGCTAATTTTCACAATGGTTGAATTTATTCTACTTGTACGGTTGTTCCAAAGGCTGGTTTATTCTTTATATATTTTTCTCTGTACAATCAATTCTCTATATTCTCCTCTCTAAACATACAAGCCTCTGTATACTCATCTCAAAAAGCAAGCCTACATATATCCGTTTCTATACAAGTAAGCCTACATGTAATGGTCTCTATACTCATAAGCATAAGGATACTCCCCTTGTGGTATATTATATACAAGCCTAAATAACTCTTCTATGTATACTATGACAATGTGTAATTCATATATGTTGTTACAGGGATACTTAGGTGGAATGTGCAAGGTCAGCCATCTATCCCTTTAAAATCGAAGCTGTATTGAGAATAATCTTCCAAACTGTCTTTGTCGTACTCGGGCAGAAGCTGACCAGTGTAATACCAATTAAAGTATTTGTCGACAATGTTATAGGCATAGAGGAAGGCCATTGAGCTGGGAAAGTCTGTCCCAGTGATACTTCATTCGAAGACAATATGAGTGTATACTACAACACTATTAAGCTTTCGGACATTCATAAAGAGTTATTGTCTAAAGATAGTAGAAGACTTAATAATATTTCAGGATCTTGTCTGCTGGTATGTTTTGATGGTAGATTGCTGCTAGAGTTTGCTGTTTTACTTTGTGGGTAAAGGTGGCTCTTCTTATAGTTGAGGGATTCGTCACCAGCCCTTACCCGATATCATGACTTCTGTATTTGTACTCAATAGCTATGATCGTCGAACTTCATGCTGATTACTCGATTTCGGATGACTGTACACTTATTTCTTTGACTATTTGAACTTCGTATAGTGCGAGACATCTCTATAGTTATTTTCATACCAATAGGCCTTGCTACCTCACAGCATATCGTTTGTTCTCCTTCTGGGACTCCTGTGTGCTGGTGCAGAAATTACGATTTTGACAATATAGCTGAGGTATTCATCGAACCATCATCTTGTCTTGGATCACTAGACTCGATGCTGAATCGGATAGTAGGTTATGTGTATATGTTTAACTCTATAGATTTATATCAGTGATCAGCCAATGTACTATTCAACCATTGTGTCTTGTATTTTCAACAGAGTTGCACTCCTGACAGCTCAAACAGCTGTCATCGGTAGTTGGTTCAGATATATATTCTCAACAGATAGCCATAAGTACTGAGGTACAGTTAATATATAAGCTTTCTGAATTTCAGTCCACTGGCAGTAAAGTCCCACATATCGAATACTATCATCTGCCTGCAGAATTTGCTTCCTGGGATATCGGTCTCTTACCTGCTGTTCCGAATAAGTCCAGATAAGGAACATAATTCTGGTTGGAAGAATCATTTATAGCTGATCTGAAAGTTCCCACACAGGTGCAATCCTATATCAGCAACATGATATTCCTAACCACTGCGGTCAGAAGCTTACAGTAGCATACCACCCGAAGCATTTGGAATGACACCTCCACCTGAGAAGTGCAAAAAACTATCGTTGTCCAAACAAACAGGTGTATCATCCCTATGTGGGTTGATCATGTCGCTTTGCCGGGACACGGTATAAGCCAGTATAGTTTCCAGAGACTTTCTCTACCAAGTGCATGAAGTTTCATGGGTGTAATATCAGCTAATCTCCAAGAGGTGCTGACCATGAGTTCAGCAATTCCACCATACCTCATATATCAGCTAAGAGAAATCCATGGTAATTACAGTCTTTCGAATAGCAGAATTGTTCACAAAATAACAACCCTTGTCTTCACTTGATACAAGATGAATGCATCCCTTGATAGACTTGAGATCTCAAACCCAGCATTCCTTGCTCTGACTGCAGTGAATATGTCTATATAGCAGCCAATAATGTAGTTCTGATTGGCTGATTATGTATCTTTCTAAAAGATATATAAGTGTTAGAGTCCAGCTTTCAAGTTGGTCTGAAACTATTAGTTTGTAAATACAAATAGAGCAACTGATCAGAATCCATTCAGTACCCTATATCTGGTATCTCTTTTTATCCAGACAAATTTATTGTATCCATTGCCATATCTGATAGACATATCAGTACTTGTTATCTTTATTCCTGTGGGGTCAAAATCCTGATACTGTTCATCTGGAATGTTGCTCAAGGTGTAGAGATTCTGAACTTATATCACAAGTTGATTCTATATGTTAGTAGTTCTAAGTTTGATATATTGTACTGTTAAGTTGAGAATACGAAACCTCAAACTATAGTATGATAGGATCTATATAGCAAGGATCATATTGCAAGTCTCAGGAAGTGGGAGCAATTATACAAGATAAGATAAAATAATTGGCAATCTTTCATAGTATTTCTCCATTAATTTGTCTCATTCAGCAAAGTATATGATGAAGATTTAGTCCAGTTCAAGTTTCCATCTGTGGCAAGCAATAATCCTCTTATGCAGTGTTGGGAATGAACTGGATCGGTTTGTCATGGATCGAACCAAGGCGGGGTTCGACAAGAATCCGATCCGAGGTTTGAACAAAGTTCCGAGGTTTGTTACAAATCGGTTCGCGAACCATCTATCTTCGAACGATAATCGGTAAGCGAGTTCTTGTCCGATCGGGTCGAATAGTAGCGCATCGTGTAGCGGGAGAAGTTAGCTACAAGATGCACTAAACATCGAGCGGATCGGACAAGAACCCGCTTACTTACTTTTGTTCGCAGTTGTAGGTCGAAATGGTGGGGTTTGAGGCGAAAGGCTTGGCAAGGATCTGGGTTCGCGCGAACCAAACCGGTTCGTCAATGCTACGGATCCCGGGTGGTTCATTGTCAACACTACTCTTATGTATGGGTTTACCATATAGTCGTAGTGCAGAAATAACATTCAATGATAGTGGGCTATCCTTTGTCAGCTCAGTGAACTGGAGCATGTGGATGAACAGAATATGGTGGTGATCTTGGTCTTACAGCATATGCCCTAAGACTCATTTTTTATTGTAGGATCAGAGGAATACATGCTGCATCTGGTCATAATAAGCTTGTTCTAGAGTTGTACCACTACACCATGGAAATTTGCCAAATCAACAAATAGATTCAGGAAAGTAGGATAAAAGATATAGCATCAGACAATTGAAGTGAACTTCTTGGATGTATACAGTTCGTAGGCTGTCCTCCATCCCCCTTCCCTATTGTTGTCTCACCATATCCAACAGTTAAGCCAAGACACATTTCAATGTCAATTTGAAAATGTTGTCTCTCTGCTATTAGTGCAGTTTCATATGCAGCTTGTTTAATGTTCCTTCTGCAAAACCAGCCATATTGGTATAGCAGTCACAGAGATAGTCAAGCATATACTGAATAGTTTTATCTGTATGTAATAGATAGTGGGAGACATAAACGAAATCAACATAAGTTCAGACATAGTTGCAAGCTTTTTCAAATTCATCCTTGTATTCTGGTATGGGATTTTAATGTACAGATGTGAGAACTTGGACAATATATTTCATATGAGTTTGCATACCGTTCTCTTGCCATTGAGTAACCTGATGACATAACCTGCTGGGTACCATGATACCTATTTGAATGAGTATCATCCAGATATCTCCGAAAAATTCTAGCTTCTTAAGAGTTTTCAAAATGACTTGGATGTATTCCATAAAATGCTTGGTTATTCCTTGAAGATGAAAGTATCATACAAGATACGTTAATTGATTTGAATCATATAACGATGAAGATTGGGCAGTAGATCAGATCTGTGCACCGCATATATATCAACCAGTGACATATTTCAGAAAGTATTTCATCTTGAATGAGCATATCTGGTTCCAGACCAGTCCTGGATTTTCTTGTTGGTATTGTTATTCCTGGTCATATGTTGCTCTCAATATATTACTATATTGATCTCATCATGATATTTGAAATGAGTCAGATCAGTTGGACAGAGCAATCTGTTAGTTGCGGTTGCAGGAACTGCAATCATGGGGTAGCAATTATTCTTGACTGAAAGAAGGTTTTCCATTGACACAGAATGATCCGTGATATTGCTGGCAAGAACTGACTAGTAGTCTCATATTAGCATATTACAACAATTCATCCTGAGACCCATCATATTTCAATTGATCTTGAGGATTTATTTGGAATACATATTGTTTCACCTGAAATTGAATAGTATGAGCTGTACATCTGAGCAGATTATTGGCTGCCTTGTAAATCTTTTGAAATTTTGGTGGTACAGATAACATACCGTCAATGATATACATGAGATATGATAGTAGGTTGTGTTGAATCTAGTTGATATTGCAGATTGTAAAATACAAATGTTACACTGTCTGACATGCTGAGCCATTGATCAGGTGGGTCTTATCTGAACTGCAGATTGGAGGTATGATTATTGCTCAAGTCAGCAGTATAGCCTGCATCTCCCACCTCCAGTCACCAGTATTTCTCTCTGAATGGGTCAGTACTCCTTGTTATTACTCGTTTTCAGTTCGTATACCAAATATCTTCAGCAATATTGTTGGCCAAGTAGGTTCTCCATTCACTTGATTGGATTGCAAAGATAAGATTTCAGTTTGTGAGTTTGGACAACTAGAGACTTTATTTTACAATCTGGAAGATGACTATCTATCTCTTTGGTCAGGTTATTGAGAGTATGAGCTGAGTGGAAGCTGATCTGCAGAACATTTAGCTGATTTCCACTAGTGTTAACAATGAACCAGATCGGTTCGAGACAGATCAAACTCAGCAGGGATTCAATTCGGTTTCGTACAGAGATTTGTCAAATTGAGCCAGTTTTTCATAAAGCGATTGGCGAACAATTGATGTTCGAATAAATATAAGAAAACCCGATCTTATTGGATTTCTTCGATTGTTTGCACGTTCAAAATAGCTTGATCCCAGCTACATGTTGCATCCAAATTGGTGATTCGGATAATAACTCACTTATATATGTTTGTTTGAAATCGTGAGCCGAAATGGTGGTGTTTGAAGAAGATGGCTTCAATAGGATCTGCTTCGCTCAAACCGAACCGGTTCATCAATGGTATGAATGTCCCACAGTTCGTTGTCAATACTAAGTTCCACTAATGAACAATTCATCGATTTGCGCTCCGGATTAATTGATCTGAACCCTCACATTGGCTGCAGTATAGGCAGTTTCGGTGTCAGAAAGATGGAAGAGATAGCTGCAGTATTGTTTGTGACAGTAATCTGAAATGATACCAACTGGATTTTCAGTATTTGAATATAACTCTATTCTTGTATTATCCACTTTAGAAAGTTCTAACTTAGTGATATCCACATCTGAGATACCAGTATGAGGTTGTATATCTGATTCTCAATTGGAAGGATTGTTCAAGGATTCTAGCTCAAAGAGATCCTGACCATGAGTATAATTGTCATTATCATCTACCTCTTCATTTCCACTCTCATGTAGATCTGAGTCTTGTACTCATGCATTCAGAGGGGTAGCAGCTCATCTTACTTGTTCAATATGCAGATTGATGGTAGCAGTAGATGCTTCTGATTGATCTGAATGCCTGGTGGTAATATCCGTAGAAAGTACTCCAGTATGCCAGAATATCCATTGTGGTGAAATGGCGGAGCTGAAAGAGAGAGGACCTATTGGCAATACACCACCGTATCTCTCACAGCATCTAAAGGGAATTCGTGAGAAAGAGCGGTTCTGGTTTGAGGAGCATAGGAAGACATTGAGAGGATATGATGGGATACTCAGCCATGAGAAACGATACAAATTGCGTGAATCTAAGAAATTTTGGAAAGTATGAGTGTGACCAACAGCTGGGAAAGATAGATTTCGTACTTTTCGGTATCAGATAAGATGATATCTATCTACTCCGGGAACTCCCAAATATATACTCATTGTCATTCAGTTAGTCTCCATTATTCCTGTATCTCCGTATGCTCCCACCCTGCCAAGTAGAGTGGCAGTGGTGGTGAAAAAGAGATTCTCCTGCCACAACTCCTCCCTGGCCCTTTGTGCGAAGTACACCTCTCTTCATTCATCCTAGATAACCTTATATCCAAATCCGAAAGAACATAAGAATAACATAAATCTAAAACAAACCATAAACCCAAAGGAAAACTATAAACTCAAAGGAAAGCCATAAACTCAAGGAAAAACTATAAACCCAAAGAAAACCCATAAACCCAAAGTAAAACCATACAGGCATTCACTAGTTGCATACTTGCTTGTTCCTGCTACCCTCTGCATCTACCTGCTTTTTCCTGTGGCCTCTTGCGAAGTACAAGATGTTGCCAAACCATATATCGAATCGAACTATTGTCTCATACATCATGTATACAGCCACCATGACTTGTGCCTGAGTCTCTATAAACAACTCAGGGTCTTCATTTACTGCCTGTTAGAAGATGGTTACAGCTTTGATCCCTATCTTTCTCTCATGGTATGTCAACATCCTTGTTTCATCATCCAACATTCTCTTGAGGTCCAGATCTAGGCCGAGCCATTCTAGGAAGCAGCTAATGTATTCTTCATTCTCGATATCATCATCAAAACTGCTACTTTCGCTGGTAGGAGTGGAAGGCCAGTCGGACTTTTGGGTACCCTTCAGTTTGGAGTTGATAGACTTCTCTGTGATTGTACCGGTGACTTTCCTGCTGGCAGAACTGGCCTCTTCTCTAGACCCATCCTTGGCCAGATCCATCAGGAGCTCTCCAATGTTATTCCCATCCTTTTTGATTCCTGTTTCCTTGGTTGGCAGGGTTCGCGGTGAAACTATCTTGCTCTTATTGAAGAAAGGAGATGGTACAGATATCCCATGGTCAGCAGGTAATACTGATGGTGAAATGGTACATAGTCGATTGAAGTGATTGCGGTCATCCATACCAGGGTGATACCTAAGTGGCAGTACTAACTCCCAGGACCATTTCAGCCTCATAGCTTCATAGTCGATTGCTTTTTCCAGCTGAGGGCAGACATTATGCATCACATTCTTAGCCTTCTGGATGTCCCCAGAAGTATACCACTTGTTGGCTTTCGACTTCCGGTTTTGCTGCGTGAGGTAGTTGCGTATGCTCGGTTGAGGCATCTCGTCCCTAATATTGGTTCTCTGGATGTTTCGGTTGCGATTGCAATTAATCGCAGCGACATCTCACTTCCGCTGCAGTCGCTTAGGACTTATTTGAGTGAAGAATTGTGTTGCCAGAGGTCTCCCAGCTTCATTGTTGCTCGTGTCTTCCTTTAATGGGGGGAGTGGTGCTGCTTGATCATCTCTCTTACCCTGCCGGAGCTATCCATGGCCTATAGAAAGTCATTGTACCGTCTGTATTTCAACTTCATCCAGTCGAGGTTTCTCTCTGCGAAGTTCGATAGCCATGTGACCTGGATATTGACAGTATTGGTAATGTTGCGAAAGACGTCAAAGACCTCGAGCATGAAATATGCTTGGCCTTGAGGGGAACATTACCAAGCGGCAATCTCCATGGCTTCTTGTAGCGATCGAACTGGTCTATTGGGGAACAAATTGCTTCTGAGTTGTGATAGTATCTCAAATGAATGAGATACTGGAGATGGATCGCTAGCAATAGTAGAGATATCCAAGAAGGAGGCATATGTAGTAATGGTTGTGATGGTGACTGCGGTGGTGGTGGCTGCGGTGGTGGTGGTTGTGGTGGTAGTGGCTGTGGTGGTGGTGGCTGCAGTGGTGGTGGCTGCAGTGGTGGTGGCTGCGATGGTGGTGGCTGCAGTGGTGGTGACTATGGTAGTGGTGGCTGCGATTGTGGTGGCTACGGTGGTGATGGCTGCGGTAGTGGTAGCTGTGGTGGTTGTGGCTGCGGTGGTGGTAGCTGCAGTGGTGGTGGCTGTGGTGGTGGTAGCTGCAGTGGAGGTGGTAGCTGCGGTGGTAGTCGAGTCGAGGATGGTGGCGGTCGTGGTGGTGGTTAAGGATGCATCGAAATCCATGGCATCACTGTGTGCTGCTGTAATATCGATGATTGATGTAAAGTTCATGTCACTTATTGGTTGTTGGTTATGGTTGAGATGGCGATATTGGTTGCAGTCGTTGGTGTGCAAAGAGAGCTGAACGGTACAGTGTGGTGGTTATCTTTCCTTCGACATGTGAAAGGGCAAATTTCTTTATATACCTGGAGGGGTATCTTCAAGTTGAGCTGTTTTCTTCTTCATCCAGTTTCTATGTGGTTCCCGATTCCCCTAGTATACTCTTCTCGTATCGCTTCACAACTTCTTTACTTCTCCCCCTCCTCTTTTCCCGCTTGTAGTGGGTGATTGAATATATCTTGCTTGTCGCTCCTGTTATCGGAGGTGAATATTCTGCATATCCCTACGATAGTCATCACTTCTTTTATCTCGAGGTTACTAGATAGTTAGAACACAATGGTAGGGATGGTTGATATAATGTGGGTGTAACTCATCCAATAGGAATATTTCTTTCTCCTCTATCTCGCAAATCCACGCAATTGTGTGGTTTCGGTATTTTCAACTCTCTTCATCAAGATCCATTCAATGGAACACCTCCCTTCCCCCCATT
>MU122125.1:164216-235599 GCA_014904905.1 Wilcoxina mikolae CBS 423.85
GATAGTTTGGACGGCTGGTCTGCGGGCACTGGATATGTGGTATTCCATTCATCTACTAGCTCCTTACACTCCACCATATCCTCCACCCATACCCACAATTGTTTCTCCCAATCTTTCCACTTGATTAAATTCATCTATCTTTCTTCTATATACTTCTGGCCTGTTACTACTTCCACCTCAAATTCTTCAAATTCCTCTGATTCCTCTTCTTGTATAGTGTTAGGCGTACTAATATGTTGAGGACCGTGTCTGCCTTCATTGCAAGTAAAGAACCTCTTCAGTCGGCTACTATCTATCCAGCCTGCGAGCTCTGCTCCACCTAGCTCTGCCAGTTGATAGATCCACAGGATCTGAGCAATTTCTGTGATGTCGTATGGTCCTCGCCACATCACATACAGTTTGGGTGCTGTGAGACTGCTCAAACTTAATTTCATGCACAAAAGCCAAGTCGCCAATTTGAAGATCTTCAGCCCGGTATCAGGCTGCTTGGTCGAACCAATGTTTCTTGATATCTCTCGACTCCTTTATGTTTTGTGTGGCAGCATTGATATCATCTCGCTGTCATTCCAGCTGCCTTGCTCTAGCCTCTAGCTGTGATGCTGTAACGTCTATTTCTTGGGAATAGTTGGCAGTATACTTTGTCACGTTCTCCAGCAGTATTGTAAGTATCGCATCTTGGCCGACCATAATGTGGAAGGGCAGATCTTCAGTCTTATGTTTGACAGTGATCCTGTTTGCCCAAAGAACTGCTGGTAGGTGATAAATCCATATCTCTTTCGGTTCATCAGAGCAGGAAGTGAGTTTGGATAGTACATCTGCAATCGGTCTGTGTCCTCATTCAATTACTGTATTAGCGGCAGCATGGTACGGGATTACAGTGATCATCCAGATATTGTAACATTTGAGAAGGTGGTCTGCGTATTTTTTGATTTCTACTCATTTGTACACCACCACACTCTCCAGGGTTCCGAACTGATAAAATATCTCCTTGTAAAAGACATATGCTACCTTCTCCAATGGATCCTGTATTAGTAGTAATGCGATTGCCCACCCGCTGAGATATTCCGTGGCGATCACCAGGAGGTGATACCCATCGTCCATTTTAGCTATGTACGAAATATCCATTCCCACTCGCTGCCATTGGTAACTAACAGATACAATTCTCAGGAGTTCATCATACTATAGCAGTACTCTATTGTCATACCGCCCACATATTTTCACCGAGTCTCTGACATCAACGTACATTTCGGGTCACCAGTATCGCTCGACGATGTGTCTCAATATTCCTTCCCTTCAACGGTATTCGCTCAGTTCATGTGCAGCTTCCATTGCTTCCCTTGTTTGCTCTGTGCTCACCAATACCATTACATGTGGTTCATTGGTTTTCCGTCTCAGGTAGAGTACCCTATCTGAAACCAGGTATTTTGTGGCTTCCCGCCACAATTGCTGCATTTAGTTTGGAGTCTTTCCTTCTGGCCGCTTCAGGTTCCCCAGATTTTCTCCACCAGTCTTAACCCAACAAATGGTTCATATTCTCCCTACTTTCTATTTCTTTTCGGCCCTTGTTGCACCTGTATTCCACATGAACCCACTTCAATTGTGTCCTCTACATCATCCTCCTCCTCTGGCATGGGCTCTCCTTCTCCTTGCGGTCACTGCGAGAGACCATCAGGACCTCCATTCATCCACCCATAAACGTATTTCACCACAACATTGAACAGCAATATTCAAGTGATCTAGCGGATGACTAGTGCTCTTGAAAGATCGTTAGCGAATAAATTGAGTTGATGCACAAATGTGTTAGTGTCTGTCTCCACAAGGAATCTGACCCCATATACACAGTTGTGAAACCTCTTGAGTGTGTTCATCTGTCTACAGCATTCATATTTCCCCGTATCATATCTGTTCTCGGCTTTGTTCCAAAGCCCACTTTCATAGTGACATGGGTGCTGGTCCTCATGTTCATGTTCGGCTGTAAGATCGCCCCCCATCTTTCTCAGCTGGTATCAACTTCCACCACTATTTGCCTGACGCTGTCACTAATATATGACATCTTCAGTGCAGGAGCATTGTAGAAGACTTCCTTCATTATTGCTATGGCTTTCTTTTCTTCAGTTTTCCATTGACACTCGATGTCTTTCAGCGATATCCAGAACTGGTGGCCTGTAACTATTGTATACTCAGGGATCCACATTCGATAGTATGTGTAAAGACCTAATATTATCCTGCCCTCGGTACAGTTTTCACACCAGTACCAATTCCACAACTTGTTGACCTTTGACAGTTGTAGCTACCTTCCTGCCTCTCCACAGACAAATCCGACTATTATTACTCCATTTCAGTACCAGTCGGACTTCTTTCCGGAACTGGCAGCTCTAGCTCTCTGTACTTTTGCAAGTACGTTATCTATGTTCTGGAGATGTTCCAGTTCAAACTTTCGAACTCCAGTCACCAATGCTACCTGATAGTCCCGGTAATGACTGTTGAAACCTTTCACTCCGATATCGTCAATGCATATTTCCGCAATTGATATCAGGTGGACATTTAATATATTCTGCAGGATACTAGAACAAATGCCGATACCGAATTGGTGGATCTCTATACCAGTCTGGTTGGCAGATCCATATCTTGAGTAGTCTGAAAGGTCATATAGTCCCAGCTATCCTCGTGCAATACTTTCTTGTCGTACCCAGAGTGGAAATCAAGCAGTAAAGAAATGGACAGTCCGTAAGGCTTCGGAAAGCTCTTCGACATTAGGTGGTATCCCACTGTCATCCAGCGGATGCCGATTTCCGCTCATGGCAGAGATGATAAAGTGTTACTTCCTATTCTTCTTCGGAACTAAGGAGTGAGTATTTCTGTAGACATCCAAGTGGGCTCAAATACACCCTGCCGAGCTCTCTCTTCTATCATCTCTTTTTCCATAGGAATGACTTTCTTAGATATGCGGAATATTGAATCCTTCTAGACCTTGTGACAAGGTTCCAGCCGGATATGATGGGATGGTTCGATCTCATGACGAATTATTTCCAATTCCTCCTATGTACCAGAGACAGCGCAGTCTCTATTCGATAGCAGACCCAGGAGGACATCTTTGTCCTTCAGCCATAATATGCTCCTTATCTGTAACTCTGGTACTATCTCTGATATCAATCTTCTACCTAGTTCTCCTTGTGTTCACTTGGAGATATACCACTCATCCCATGAGTCTGATATTGGTACGGTACGAACGATAGCTCTTCCTCTCCAGTCAAGTCTGGCATCTGATGTACTTCCATCCGACAAGAGAACAGGCATCACGTTCTGGGCAACATATTTGTAGCGGGCGTGTATCCAGGCTGCTTTGGTATTGTCGTCTAAGTTGTACTTCACTGAATAGAAGTACAAGGAAAAGTATTGTATTTGATTGAGTTCCGGAACCATGCTATTTAGAGAAATCCACACATAAGTCATGGATTCTGTCCCAGTTACCATCATTTCCTTCACCAGAGCTTCATCTCTCATCGACCACTCCTGTGCTACCATTCTCCTATTCAACTCTCCGACTACTAGTCCCTCTTCCTCTTCCCACTCATACTTTCAATTCACGCCTCTTCCCATCAGCTTCCTCACTACCCTCGATAGTCCCCCTGTTCGGACTGACTGTTTCCCTTCTTCCTTAAATGATCCCTCCACTATTTCATTCTATATGCCTTCCGCTTTCCCTGATAATACCCTCTTCCTATCAATCGACTTCTTCTCTTTTCCTTTTTAACTATTTGGTCCCTTCTCATTTCACTCTCTTCCCTCAGAAAACTCCAACCTTTACTCATTGTGGTGCTGGGCCATATCCTTCCTAGTCATCCTTAGTTTAACTAGGTGTGTAAGTTTCTCAAACTACTGGCGAATCTATCTCTTTTGTCTTCCAGAATGGTAGTGATAACCATCACCTGTTCTGATCCATTAACGGAGGAAATGATGAGGTTGCAACTGCCATCATCTATGATCCTCTCACACTTATGAACATATAGTTTCCAGGGACAGCCCAAGATAACCTGTTAGGATCTGGATTATTCTAGAAGGATAGGCATGGAAAAGACAATACCATAGATGTTGACTAATACGGACTCTACTACCTTTGTGAAATAAGACCTATTGCCATCGGCAGTGATTATCTTGCAGTCGGTATATTTTCACCCGATGATCAATTCTTTGGCGATTTCTTCACTCATCATGCAGACCTCAGATCCCCCATCGATGAGCATGGGGATCTCGTACCCATGTATGTTTCTGACATCTGGTGGAGGTGCCCCGGCATACTAGAACTCAGTGTATCTGACATGACCATTCAGGCCGGATAAGGCAGAAATGTGAGCGATTCTGATCTTCTTTGATATGGCTGGGGTCGTAGCTACAACTCGTTTGTTTATGGGAACTGAGACTGTTTTAGCTTTTGGCAGCAGTTGAAAGGTCAATTTCACGGTTTCTTTCTCCTGACGGGCTAGGATAGTATAATCAGGTTGGCTGCTTCGGAGGACCCTGTGGTTTCCAGTATTCAGAGCTGGTGTCTCCTTTCGAGGTGTTTTTGGAGCCTTCCCGGTCTTTGGAGTCGTGTTTTTGGTGGGATCTATTTTGGCCGGTTGCTTGCTGAAAACCACCGCATTTCTGATAGTTCTTTTCTTCTGGTTACTTGCACTCTTTGAAACTTTCGGAACTTCTTCCTTAATACGTACCCAATTATCACCACCCCTGATCACCTTGTCCATCTTCTTCCATCTCTTGTTCACGAAAGTATATCCTGTCTATGTACGTACAACTGCCGACCTCTTTTCTCTTTCTTCCTTATCTAGACGTGCATCTCTCTCATCCTACAGTTCAATTTCATCTTCCTCTTCCTTATAGCTTTCACATTGCACCTCATCTTGTTCTTCATCATCATGACTGAATTCCTTGATACGGTCTCCGTTATCTTCTTCCTTATCTTTCTTACCTGCAGATTGTCCAGAGAAATACACATCAATCTTTGACAGCTGTCGAGTGATCCCTGAGTAAAAGGTTGTCATCTCAGCGCTGGCCCTCTGAAACAGTTGAGATCTTGCAACTTGCTGCGGCGGAGGCGACTGCAGTGCAGTGGTAGTAACTACTCCCCCTCCTTGCTGTACTTGTCGAGCTACTTCCCGGGTATACTCTTGCATTGATAAAAACCTTCTTTCCAGCTGATATCTGGATATCTATCCTCCATTTCCTCCTCTTTGTCCTAAGGTTAGTCTTCCATGTTCATTCAGATAGACTATACCCTGTTCCTGATCGGTGCACATATCAGGACAGAATGTACAGATGTGTCCTATCTCTACACAATAGATACAGGGTCCTAATTCCTTCCATGGATACTGTTGGTAATTGGGTTCTGCTCAGTAATAAGTGAGTCTCATTGGTGCATTTGGAAGTGGAAAGTTCATTTGTGTGTGAGGAGGTGGATTATCAGCTTGGATGGTGTACTCCTTGATAGTCTGGTAGCCTCCATATCTGTTTTCATTCCCCTTTCTCATCGGGAAGGTTTAAGCCTCAAAGGTCTTCATCATATTGTGTGTTGATTGTATTTTCAGCTTTAATGATAGGAATTTCGTCCATGGCCTGCACTGGTACCGAATTGTCTTTGCTAGGGATTGCTGGAAGGTTCACCACTACTTCTATCTGTGAGAGCGGACCTTCAGCTGGGACTGAATAAGGAGAGACTCCTGGCGCTGTACATACTCTTTCCCAGTTCAGGAGGGTGAGGTCATCGGCGGTCACACATTTGTTGATGACATACTTTTGGAGTGTGTAGTATTTGATCGTCTAGGGGTCTCTAGGATCTAGTTCGAGTTTCATTACTACTTCTGCCTTCAAATATCTTGGGAGGAGTCCAAGCAGCATTTTTACCTGTGGTTACTCGACCAAGGCTTCTTTGTAGATCATAATGCAGCTGATATTGTCATATGTGAGGAAAAAGGCTTTCAGGCCGAAATTCTCATGTTTTAGCTGGACCTTGCACAGTCATTCCAAGTACAATCTCGTATACATATAGACTCGGCTATCAGCATGGCAGAAGGCATCCTTCGGTTCCTCTTTCAACAGCTTCCAGTCTTTCTTCAGATATCTGTTCATCATTTTGATTTTCTTCTGGATCATCTCCCAACAGTAGTATGAGAAGGTAGCAATCACGTCTGCTACTACCAGGTCAGTCCCAGTGCGAGATGTGAGGCTTTCATATGCTTCGATGAAATTGGTAACATTCACTCCTCCGAAGACTGAGGTACCAATGGTTTCCGGATCTGGAATTTGTTTCTTTTACGTAGTGATGGCGAGGGCCAAGGACTCGATGAATTGCCTTTGATTGTGCACATTGTTGGACGAGGTATTGGCGGAAAATCTGGCATTGGTGGAGGCTCCGGTATCGCCTGAAAGACCAGCACTCGAAGAACTGGCACAGCATCTGTAACCGGTGGTGGCAGAAGTAGATCTGGTATTCTAACTTGACATTCTGATAGGTACTGCTGTATCAGTTTGGAGGTTGGATGCTAGTTTAGGTGACGTATTGTGAGTAATTAGTGATCTACAGTCAATTGCTAGTTTTCTGGAAGGGGAGTTGGGTCGATTGGCAACCTTTTTGAGGTCAATTCTTTCTTTTCGTTCTCTTCTTAAACAGCTTTACCACCTCTCACAGTGTTCTCTCTTATCTTCCTGCCACGTTGTCTACCCCTCGTATTCCATTCCCTGTACCTTTCACCCCCCCCCCGACTAGTAGTATCCTCATTAGCATTCGTCATATTTGGACTCTCATGGTCGGCTTCATTTCTTGGTATTCCTTCAGATTAGTAACTGCCTTAGTACTGTGATTGCGTCCTTTTTCGCTTGTATTTTCTTGTCCCAGTATAAGTTCAGTAACTGTTCACAGTATTTGTCCCTTCTACAAGGTCGGTGCCTTTCAAATCGGTATTAGATCGGTGCCTTTCATTCGGTATTTGATCGGTATAAGATCAGTGCCTTTCTTTCTTTGTTCATCCCAGAATAAGGTTGGTACCTGTTCTCAGAATTCATCCAGTCTGCAAGGTCGGTGTCTTTTGTTGTGGTGCTAGGTGGTACCTCTCTTTCGATGTTCGTCCTGGTATAAGGTGTGTACCGTTTAACTTTGTGTGGTCGATGTATCCAGCTTACCGCACCAGACATACCAATCCGACCTTGTCAGCACCACCGCTTGGAATGTTGTTATTTCCTTCAGTATTTGCTCCTCTCGCAGAGTAGGTAACTTTCATTTGTTGCTTCTCTCCATTTGTACCCATATTATTTTGTGGGAGTCTTTTCCACCATTCTGTATTCTGCTTTCCGAACTAAAATCAGTGTTTGGGCTCTATTTGTAGTGAAATGGCATAGCTGGAAGGCAGAAAACCTATCGTCAACACTCCACCATACCTCTCATAGCAACCATATACAATTCGTAAGAAAGAGCTGTTCTGGCTCGAGGAGCGTTGGAAGAGGGTAAGAGGATAAGTGAGATACCTGGATGTGAGGAACAACACAAATTGTATCGATCTATGAAATCTCGGAAAGGATGAGTGATACCAAGAGCTGGGAAAGATACAGTGTGTAGTTTTCATTGTCTGGCAAGATGATGTTTATCTACTCTGGAGTTTTCCAAATATATACCCCTGTCGTTCAGTCCATTTCCATTATTCCTGAATCTGCGTACATCACTTCTGCCAAACTGAGTGGCAGTGATAGTGAATAACAAATTTTCCCACCACACCGTGTACAGTATGGGTATTCAACATATGCTATCAGTCAATAGTCAAGATGTAGTGATAGTTCCAAGTTGAAGTAGCTGAGTTGAGCTGGAAAATAAAGGTTATACATGTTCAATACAATGCATAATATAGAAGGGCAATTATAGTAGTGATTGATATAGAGAAATATCAGGTGAAAAGGAGATAGAAAGTTGTCATAGTATAGATATTAATGGGTATACATATGGAACAGAGGTGAGCTTATTTGATTGATAGTAATCACATAAGACCATTGAAAATACAATGTGGTATATATTTAGATTTCGATAGAACAGTAGTATTTGTTTGCAGGAAGCTGACACAATAGTGTATATATTTATTTTTCTCACTAGCCAATTAAATGATTAAGTAGACGATTAATGTTGTTAGGGTCATATATACCTTTCGTCATCAGAGATTATGCTGATATTTTCCAGTCTTAACCGCTGTGAATACCCTGACGTAATGATGACAATTGAGACAATTATTCAATTTTGATAAATATATAATAATATGTATTTTGTGGCAAAACTTCATATATGTTTATCAGATCCAATACTTTGGAACAGAACTCAAGTTACTCGTATTGTATATGCTATTTTTCAACATTCATCAGGGTTTGACACTACATAATCGATGTGAAGCATACAGCAAGTGTAATTCATATACAGATATAGTGTCAGATGGAGACAATGTCTTGAGTCATGACGTCTATCTAAGATCCAGCTAGGTAGTATTGGTCACTTTGGCTATATCATAGCATTTCTATATCAGGTAAAAATCAGATGAATGTAGCTGCTCGAAAAGTCTATCAAGATGAGAGATATCTTTGTTTGATATACTATTGTACTGCACAAAGGCCTCTCATATGACCTTCAAAATCTACAGATTTTGGAGTTAACTGGTATTGTTCTTTGTCTCAAACAGTTACAATAGAACTTGGTGACATGGATCAATTCTTTGTAGTTGATATATATACCACCTTTGAGTACGTGTTGGTTATGAAACTCATTCTTATATTAAGAGGTATTTGTCTGGAATCTCAAGTCTCTCTCCAGACTCCATATTCATACACTCTCTTCCCATCTCTATACTTATCATACTCATATCTCAGTCCATACAGTCCTTTTCCATCTCTATACGAATATCCAAATCTATCTGCTCTATTTCATCTCCATACCTCTAATTTACATATCTCTCTAAATCGTTTACCAATATATTGTTCCATGTCATACCATATCCGATACAGTACAGTTCACTGTTTGGAATCTCTTGACCAGTGTATATAATTTCCAAGCCAAGGTTCTTTCCAATCTTGATAACGTTGATATTGGTGCCACCTCCAAATCAGAACCACAAGGTACCTCTGGCAGGCTGAACACTGGACAAAAGTAGTGTTGGCAACGAAGGGAATCGGTTGATGGCGGATCAAACTGACCAGGAATCAGTTTCGGGTTTGATCCGGAATTTGTCGAATTTAGCCGGTTTGTCACAAACTGATTCGCAAACCATTGATGTTCGAACGTAAATAGGTAAGCGAGTTCCTGTCCCATTGCCTCGAATAATAGCGCATTCGAAAGAGCTCGATCCCAGCTACAAGATGCGTCTACAATCGCGATATTCGGATACAAACTCGCCTACTTATTTTTGTTTGATATTGTGGGCCGAAATGGTAGGGTTTGAGGCGAATAGCATGGCAAGGATCCACTTTGCTCGAACTGAATTCGTTCATCAATGGTTCCAATTTCCAGTGGTTCATTGCTAATACTAGACAGAAGGAGAGAAAAACAAATAAATACTGTACAAAGCAGGCCCCTCCAGTCCGAGACAATATCCAGAATATCTTAGAGATGGAATACCAAATCAGAGAGTTGGTGTAGAAGTATATCAGCAATCTGATTTTATCGTGCCCTCTCTGATCGTGATCCAGACAACACAACCCTTACCAACTAGCACCCAAACAACTCCTTCCAGATCTCTCCAGATAGTGATTCAGATACTAATACTCCTCCTCACTACTAGCTAATTGTTTGGCCCCAGTAGATCCCATTCAGTGTAAGGGAATACATCCTCGTACAGGTAGATATGAGTGTAGATACGGTTGCACACATGGATTGGAGAATAAGATAGGTTGAATAGGTAAGTAAGCAAGTAAAATAATGGCTAGCAGGCCAAAAGGACTTCGTGAGGTGACTATATATAAAGGGCGATTATCCGGCCACAGCTGCCAAGTGCACTAACAAGACCAAGTGCACTGGCGAGCCAAGTGCACTTACAAGGCCAAGTGTGCCTGCGAGCCAAGGGCACTTACAAGGCCAAGTCAGCCTGCGAGCCAAGTGTACTTATGAGGTCAAGTGTATCTGATACCACCATTAGATCATTCCCCTCTTTATCCGCAGACCTCCTGGGCTGCATCATATATATATATAAAGAAGAACAAGATTAGGTACCTATGCCATTGTACATCTGCATGAGTCCCACAACCGATTGGTACCAACACGGCATCCACACGGCATATCTGGTGCATGGGCAATTCCACCTCCAGTGGTAGGTTGTAAAACCCATGACGATGCCATTTATACCAGGCAGAAATCCATAAGAAGAGAAGAGAAGAGAAGGAAACATCCAATTGACCCTGAATTCTCCAAGTCCACCTCCGAATCCAAATAATTGAATCCGATAGTACTTGCTCAGTGATGCTCGAATCGGTAAATAGCATTGGCTGACTTGCGGACACCATTCGGCATCGTTATCATAGTTGACATGTAATATGCCAGACGAAGTCTCGATTTCCGACTAATTGATCGATCGTTTGTATACGTAGTCTTTCATTCCACACATGGGTGAACATCATCCAAGGGGCAAGGCGCTCATGGCCTGTATGTAATTGCTGCAGCAGTCAACTAGCATAATTGTATCATGTACTTATCTTGGTCATGGCTGCTGCCCTTGAGAGCTTCTCGGATTCGAATAATTTCTCCAATTCCATGTCTCTGTGCTTTCGTAAATCCAAGCACACGGAAGACCTGATCGGTGATAGCCTTCGCTCTCGATATTTGATCAGATACATGTCACCGATTGGTTTCAGATTGACTTGTATATCAGTTATTGGGATATGACTTTCCATTGCTATTCTACTTAAGATCCAGTGGTAGTTGACTTATATAGGCCTTGTTCGACTCTCGATTGCAGTCATATATGGATATGTATTCATCTTGCTCGTTTGAGTTGCAGTATCTAACTCGTAAGCATGCCATATAGTCGTACTCACAAGTAACCAAGTATGCATTCGCTCCGGTACATCAAGGTATCAATTCTACATGCCATCGACTGCCGAATCTACCAGAGTAGCTGTAGAGTACGCACCGTAAATCTAGCCTGATACGGTTTATCACTAATATCTGCAGTGACGTCAATCGATTATCATCATGACTTCGTCTGGTGCTCTCGGAGATAAAGGCCAATTGCAGAGCATATTGGTTCATTTATATATCTAATTCGTAAGCAACTCTCATACAAGGTCATAGTTACCATGTAATTCGGTATGTTCGCGCTCTTGGCTCCGAAGGTCCAATGTCGTAGCCTTTTTATACGTCCAATACCTGAGCATTCTCATACGTCCAATACAGTAGCCGTCTCATACGTCCATTAAGGATTGCAGCCGGTTCGCATTCCGTGCAGCTCAATATCTCGACTGTTGATTTGTCTGGCACTCTGCTGCTGCTAGCATTCACAGCCGCTGGTATACTTCCTTATGTATGCATCCATCGTAGGCCAATAGAATACCCTAGAGACTAACTCAGCTGTTTAAAGAGCTCCAAAGTGATCAGACTCAGGGTTGTCATGAAAGAGACTTATCACTTTACTGCGGGGAACATCGTTTGAAGGGATATATATCCTTCCCTCGTAGGTCAGAACTCCAGCGATAACACTCCATTGGTTCTCATCTTCGGCTTCGGCTTCAGCGGTGGCTTCGGTTGTGGCATCGGCTGTATCCATTGGGTTATTGACTAGCATACCCGAGACGTCGACTGCCAATAGTTCAATAGCCTGAACGTTATTAATCACCTGTAGGAGGTCATCGTAAGGTTAAACTGTCAGGGTTATCAAAAGACATCCGACAGGAATCTAGTAGCCGATGTCATAATCGAGCAGTCTCAATGGACTGTCGGTGTGGCTTTTGTGCCTTCCAGAAGCTCAATAGTGAATTTGTAGGCCAATAGGATCTCATTGACTACCAGGTACTCGATAGTGCGATTGTAGGTGAGGCCAAGTATACTTACGAGCCAAGTGCACTTGATATCTGCAGTATGATGGGTGTGTTGGGGTGGTAATGGTGAGTTATTCCAGCATTTGCTGTGCGGAATTTGTTTGAAGTAGTAGTTTCTCGATTTCCGTAACGATCATACCCATCCTTTTAGATCGGTGCTCTATCGACAACTAACTGTGGTGTCGAATTTCATCGATTCCCAACGATTTTGTCATTGATAAGACAGTTTCGATTGCCATTGGGGCTTTGTGCTTCTGTATCTGCATTCAATTGCAAGTCCCGCACAATCTCTTATAAAGTAAGTATTTAGCAAAGAGAAGGATAGAATTGAACGTAACTATGTATCACCATATCGGAAAGGTATACTATGCACTCGACAAATCTGCATTCTGCACCTCTTCCGTGGTCCAATAAGTACCATCTACTCAGCAACCGTTCCTCATCGCTGCCAACATGGTCAAGCATTTCCGAGAGAAATGGAATAGAATACCGATTCTTGTTTATACCCGCGTTGAGAGCTCGGTAGTCCACACAGAGTCACAAGCTGCCATCATTCTTCTTTGCAAATAGTATCGGCACCAGTGATGATGACCGCTGGATAAAACCATTGGCCAGATTTGTCTCGATGTAGGCCTGTAGAGTTCTTGACTCAACCTCCGACAGGTAATTAATTCGATCATATGGAAGCTTGTACTTGAGGGTCGATCGCATGGTCAATTGATCTGTACGGTGGCCGTATCTCAACCTCGGCCTTACTTAAGACCTCCATTGATTCCTGATACTTGGGGAGAATATGGCCACCATCATCAGTCGGTACTCCCGGTACTCCCTGGCCGATCTTGTCTGCTCCATCTGCACACGTTAGTATTAAGTTATTATATGGGAATGGAAGTGGAAGTGTCGCATAAATGAGGAGCTATGGGTCTAACGGCCATCCACGAGAGAACCAAGGTACTGCATCTGGTGAACTCCCTTCTTGACTCGGCAAGTAGGTAGCAGTCATTCAACTACTATCAATGTGTAATTCTTCTTCTGCAACTATCGCTATTGCTCCTGCTCACTCATTCAGGTTCAGGGGCTTATCTCATCGTTAGTAATACCGTCCATGGAAGCTTCCAGCAACCCTGTAAAATCGCCAGATTGTATAGCGAATGCCTTAAGAATCTTATTGCTAGCTCTGAGATCCTTGAATGCAGTAGTTTCAAGTGGATATATGTCTGAAATTCCAGCCTCTGCCTGTGGAGTCTTTGACATTATGTGGGTGACCTCAGGGGGTGCCACAGACTCATTTGAGTCCACAGCCTGTAACCTCTGTTTTCCGCTAACGTTCTGCAGGGCTAGAGGTCAATCGGATGTCCAGTCAATCTCAGGGTTTCTAGCCATAAACAAGGCAAGCCTAGAACCAAGTCGTATGCCATAGACAATACTAGCACCTCCAGTTGGTCAACTGGAGTTAAGTGTTCAAAATACTGAACCGAGATGCTCATCTTTCAACTCTCCTTCGCAGACATCACTAGGAGTAGATGAATACCGGTTCATGTGGTTGCCCGAGTCGCCTGAGCAGCCTCGAGACCATATAGATACTCAAAATACTGAACCAAGATGCTGGTCTTTAGACTCTCCTTTGCAGACATCACCACCTGCCCATCAAGGCCTGGGTGGACATGAATGCTGATTAGTATAGTAGCAGTAGTCCGAGTCGCTTGAGAAGATTCGGGGTCATAAAGATGCTCGTCGCGCCTCAGTCGATTGGAGTCCCAACGCACTGCATCTCACTGTGTTGATCTTGTATAAGCATTTCGTGAATAATGTGTGACGGATCCAGCCTCTTTACTTATCTGTCTTGTAGAATCACACAATGGAGTATCGGCTTTGATTTGCTTGACACACTTTAGAACATTCGGGGTTAAACTTTCCACTTGGAGCCATCGATAGTCTTTCTCCGCAAGATCACTTTCGTGCAATGCTGACTCTCTATAAGTGAGCTGAAGCTTTGTTCGTGCATGCTAACATGTCATAGGTATGCTTCGAAGCTTCCGCACAGATGGTAGAATGATAATATTGATGTGCACTTTAGAGCTTCTGCTCAGATCGTAGAAAGGTAATCGTCACGTGTGCTTCAGAGCTTCCCCTCAGATCGTAGGAAGGTAATCGTTTATGAAGGCTTCGCTATCAGTTCGAGCTGCTAAATAGGTTGCCATTGATCATTCCTACATATATGATTGATATCCACGAACGTGTTTCGAGATCTTCTCAGGGGTGTAGCTATCAGGCCAATGACGAGTGTATCAGGGTCAATTGACCTCCGAAACGTCTCGGAATTGACTCTGCTCACGTCTATCAATCCAATAGACGGAATACTTATCTCGAATCTCCACCCTAGCGTTCATGATCTGTATGGGTTTCGAGTAGTGACATATTTCTTTGGGGTCAATTGACCACTCAATCGCCTCTCATAGAACAATCGCGGTCAGTGATGCGATTCTTCGAATCAATTGACCTCCGAATTGCCTCTACATGGTCTCCGCAGTAGTTAATTGGCTCGATATAGGAATACTTATCAAATTTCGGTGCTTGTAGGTCTGGAAAGGTAAGGGGCTATGACTTGTTTGAAACCATCATGTGGAGTAGGAAACATCACACTCAGAGTCAATTGACTTCAGAATCGTCTCTGTGGCAGTCAATTGACTCGAGTGTAGGGTATACATATCCTGATTTCATCAATCTAGTGATGATACTCATTGTAGGTCGAGAATAGCGTTTACAAGTTTTCAAGAGTGCCTATCATAGCAGGTGATAGGTCTCTTCAGGGCTGATTGACATCTACATTATCTCGCAATGGTCCCTATTAGTGTCAATCAACTCAATGGGATGATTACTTATCTTGTATCAATAATCTAGTGATAGTTATTGGTATACGTCTGTCGCATCGAAAGGGGTAATCACGAAATCCTGTGAGTGAAACGTACCTGGTAACTGAGAAGCGATTATATTGTTAGGATGTATATCCTCATACATGTAGATATGAGTGTAGATACAATTGCACATGTGAACGCAAGAACAAGATAGATTCAATAGATAAGCAAGTAAGTAAGATAATCGCTAGCGTACAAAGAGCACTTGGTGAGGTGACTATATATTAAAGGCGCTTATTCGGTCTTGGCTGCCAAGTGCACCTACAAGGCCATGTATACCTGTGAGGCCAGTGCACTTACAAGACCATGTGCACCTGCGAGCCAAGTGCACTTACGTGGCCAAGTGTATCTGACACCGCCATTATATTCAGATACAATTACTCCATGTTGACAAAACCCAGTAATCCTCTCATGTGAGAATCGACAGAAAATTATTCATGTAGTTAAACTACCCTGAATGCCCCAACAACTCTTCTGTATGTCTGGTAATTTGTTTAGTATCGAGTGTCTGTCGAGACATACACCTGTGACTGATGTCAATCTTGATGATGACAATAAAGACTTATATGGAGAATTTGGAGGTGGAAAAGTTGGATCTAGAGGGAGAGGATGTTGATGATGATATGAGTTTCAATGCCATCCAAATTTGAACACACCCATAGCTGAGTACTACTCAGACCAGTAGCACTCAGATATGCAACAACCACCATTGAATTTTGATGTTCAGCTATGGCAAATGCAAAGTGTACAATACTAAGCAATTCAAATATAACACAAAGTAAGGTCTAATACCACTACAATGAAATTCTTCTTTAGGGTTTTTGACGTTATGAATTTCAAGGTTTGATTGATGATCACCATGTGAATGATAGTTTCCTCAGCTTCAGCAGGTATCACATACTTCAAAGATCATCCAGATTGACGGCTTAAGGTGAATCAAGCAATCCTATATGACTGGAATTTTCGAAGTTTCTACAGTACAATGCCATTGACCACACGTTATCGTGAAATGATCTACACCACGAGACACAGTAGGATATCACATACATTCCCTGTAAATTCAGCATCATTTGGACAAAGAATCTTTTCAAGAGCAGAACATTTTGCAATATATAGAGAACAACTGTGACAGAAAGGAGGGGTATCAGCCTAATAAACTTGCCACCTTGATTATACATACTGAACAGTATCTGGAGTTGACAGATTATTAGTCATGACCATCTCATCTGGTGCAGAGATAGTACATCCCATCAGTCGGTAATATTCTAACGTCAGACATTTGAATCACCCTTGGTAGAAGCTCACCTGGGAAACTCTATCTCAGAAGATTGGAAATAGGTTGATAATGGACATAATAAGAGTGAACATGAAATAGGTAGCCATATCATATGTTGGATATTCCATTATGCCGTATGAAGGCAAATCTGTGATATAATTATTGTCCAACATGACATGTATATAGTCGACAGGTAACGAGAATATTCATGTTCAATACGACTATCCCCCATGGACAATGAATGAGCAGGTACTAATAGGCTTTTGGTGACCTGTATGAACAATATCTACCATCTGAGTCATATGTTGTTTGTGATATACTGTTACACCTCACAGGAATGTATATCATCAGGTGCTCTGAGAGCCGGCTCACTGACAATCACTCGATGATAGCTGGATCAGGATGGTACAAGTGCCATCCCTCTACGACTTGAAATATCCACAAGATATCACTCGATTCGGTTATCACAACCAATGAAATCAGATATGGAATCATGCAGTTAACTACCCTACAGATAAGAAATAAAGCGTGATTGCTGGATCGATACTCTGCCACCTCATGCCACTGAAAATACAAAGATTGCTGAAAGGATATTGATACGAAATCATCTGAGTTTGCATCATAGCAGACAAGGCTTTTGATTCCCCTCATGATCGGAAGGATACCATTAGTCTAGAAGATAAGAATTTGAAAAGATACAATAGATCTGTACCACAGGGGTCCAAGGGACTGATGCCAGTTGGGATTCTATTCATCCGAGTAGAAGATCTTAGTTGAATGATAGGGAAGGTCCTGCAGAAGAGTGGAGGGCCTAATATGTAAAAGGACATTGGTATGAAGGGTGATTTAGTAGAGAAGCTCATGAGAAAAGCGTAGATAGAAGTAAATGTTAGAGCAAGAGGACTGAGGTATAAAGACCTCTGGAATCTCTGAGAGTAGAAGGGCAACTTCATGATGAAGAGAACATACCTTAACAATATACACATGGAAAAGCCAAACATCATTGTCGTGAATCATCTTAGTGATATTCACACCCTGAGTGAATCTTCATAACTTCTATCATAAGCAGGTCCTGCAAGCAGTAAGGATACTACTTGTACTGGTAAATCTGAGGTGACGCTCCCGGTGTTACATATATGTAACAAACTTGAAAGGTATAAATTCACCTCTACCACCACATATCAGCAATGATATCGAGATGGTGAACTTACCAACTGAGTATTCATGGTCTACTTAACTGGCCTCAGCTTGTTAGGCTGTCACCACTTGCTTGCCAACAATATATGTTGCCACCCAGTCAATAGTCAGAATCAATGAAAAGGATGATGAAGAAGGTGAAGATGGGTACTGGCTTGCAGTCTCATGCAAGGAAACTCAGCGAAAGAGTCAAAGTACGTTGGCTGGCTGTGTTTCAGATTTGTCATACATGTTTTTCGCAGGACATGGATGGTTTGACTGAGTCATGAAAGCTCTTGACTGGTTGTTGCTGATCTGATTCTCATTAGGTTCATATATTCTTTTGGTTGCTTGTCATGGTCATGTAATAGATTTGATCGTTCTATGTCCAAATGATCTAGTTCATTTAAATTTGATTCTCATTTGGCTGGGTCTCATTTCGTTCAACATGATTGTTCGCTGCTCATCTTGGTCATGTATTTCATTGTTTGGATCCTTTTCTGAATATGTATTAGGGTTTTTGGCATTGTAGTGTTTCTTTGGTTGGATCTTCTAAAGCACACAATTCTTATGTCAATCGGTCTCTACTCGTTATCCTATTAGTTCTTTATTATCTTTACTTTGGTCTATTGTACTGGTTGACTCATCTGGTACAGAATAACTGAATATTTTAGTCAGTATGATTCGCCCCAGTCTATATATCTAAGTGAAGCCTATCAGGCTGAATAGCTTCAAACTCTAAGCCTTAACCCAATGCTGTACTTGATCTCAATTTCAATTCCTTCTTGACTTTGAAGATAAATTTCAGCTTTCATACTCAGTTCACTTCCACTATATTTCCATACTCTCAAGACTGATATCTTACTTGTCATACAATCCCAACTTTGTCAAAGCTGATTCCGAAAATAACCCACCCAGAGGACAAGTCTAGTACTCCAATATTGCCCTCTTGCTGACCATCATGGAGACTCAACTCGAAGCTCAATCTCAATGTATATTCTATAAGCTCAATCTGAACTTTGAATCTCTGCAACAGCTTTAACATTTGGGTGGCTCCCCCTATATTCAAATTCACTCTAGACTGGTAACATACTTGTCATATTATGTCAACGTTGTCGAAGCTGTTTTCACAGATAATCCATCTGGATGGCTAGCACAACACTTCAAATTGTATCTCTTGCTGAGTGATATGGATACTGAATTCATAGCTCAACCTTGACATTGAACTTTAGCTCCATATTCTTCATCTTTGGTACTTAGTGTACTCCCATATTATTTCAGTTCACTCTAGAATTGTATCATCTGTAACATACTACCTCAACTTTATTGATGCTGCTTTCAAAGATATTCCAACCAGATAGATTATGTGATACTGCTATTTTCCATCTCACTGAACATCATGATGACTCAACTCAAAGCTCATCTTTATCTGTACTGGTAAAGTATCAGTATCATTATTCATGATATACCACCTTATTGTACTGTGTTTATAACAAATGAAGTGCCAGTAATGAAATCTTACTCATGATAACCTCCACTCTTAGTGTTCTAGTATCTAATATTGTTTATCCTCAGCATATATGATTATTGCCATACGACATTATTCTTGATGAGTCTGAGACTAAAGACCCACCAGTGACATGAGTCTAGATTTATAAGGATTAGATATGCAGCATTCTTATACAAAGATAGATCATATTTTAACTATATTTATATATCTTGATGTTAATATCATGTATCTCATATCGGAAGTCACTACAATTTGGTACTTCAGACCATGATATCCAAATCTGAAGCTGACAGCATGTAAATATACTGCCACAAAAGATTTCATATCATTGTACATGACCACAGTAATCTCATACTCATAGAACTTCTTCCTGATCATTACACTCTATCCATATCACCTGAAATCCTAAGCTCTGATATGATTATCATCAAATTTGAAATTAGTTATTGGTTTTCCATATGACATTATCTGTGAATGACTCTGGAGTACAACTCTGTAAGAGTAGTATACTCTACTGTATCCTTTGTCCAGCCCTTTCTTCTTGTATCCCTCATCCAGCATAGTATTCTCATCTCTCTCACCCTTACCTAGAAACTTCTTCTTCCCAATATCATTCTATCAATACTTAAGCTCACCATCCATTCTATTCGTAGGTACATGTATATCCCAGGCAAAGGCTGATATCATGCCTCAAAAAAACTCCAACCACACTCAAAAAATAATAACCTATAAAACAATACGCTGGAAACAATTTCACTTATATATTCAATTATTTATTCATTATATACTATGCAGGCCGAAGGCTATAGCCACCGAGGTACAAACTTATAACTCTGAATAAGAATAACAAATGAAACCAAACCGAACGACTTCTGACTAGGTAGTACTACTCTGCAGCATCCAGTCACCCATGCCTCAGTTATAAAAAACATTGTCATAAAATCCTAGCAGTTTGCTGTACGCTTGATACAATAGTGTATTATGTAACAGTCTAGTTCTGCCTGGTCATACATATCATGTGAGTTCTCTCTCAGAAGTTTGCACTATATTTTCCTTCTCCCAAAAGAATTTCAAAACGATATTCAGAAATCCACTCAAGAGTTCAAGGTTGGTTGATAGGTTTGAGCTTCCAGAGACTGCAACACCACATCCTATTCTGAGATGAACAATACCGTCCGTCGCAGCTGATCAGAAGGAATTATCTGATTCTTCTCTCATTTCCTCAGATTTCAAGACATATTTGTACCCTCAGGTGATATCATACTCCAAGTCTGGAATTTCAGGCTCAGATATTTTGATCTGGTGATATTGAAACTGCATATAGACCACCCTGAACAGGAAAAGTACCAAGTCACACCCCAGATACGGGATATATTTAGGACAAATCAGAGGCTTCAGATGAAATCACTTCAGCATTGTCGTCCCCTGATACTATAAACATAGAATTTGGATCTGGACATAGCATTTGCTTACAGACATACATAGAGACTATACAAAATCATGGTAGATCTTGGATGCACTTGGAACAGCACTTGGAACAATACTTGGTGTTCGTGCATGGGTGTAAAAGATAGATACAAGCTGGGTGCAAACAGTTGGGCTAGCCTGACTCTCATCTGACAGGAAACTGTTGAACTTGGCTGGCCCTCTTCTGGCTTACGACGATCAAGCTGTTCTGGCACTCGAGCCGTGTAGGGTTTCGGCTGGCACTCGGCTGGTTAGACACAATCGACCCATGCTCGCTTTCGACTGGTTGAAGATGATCGATGAAGATCGGCTCATTACCTCAATTACAATTGTCTGTTCATCAGATAGCATTGCAAACAAAGAGAGTGACTGTGTGTGTGTCAGAGAGAAGTATTATAGAGTTGTACTTGGAACTTAGAGTGCAAATACAGTTGAACGTAATGGGGTGGCAAAGTAGATCAAACTATATATGAAGGATGCAAACCTGAGCTTGCCTGCCAAGCGTATCTGTGGGCCTAGTGTACTTATGAGGCCAAGTGTATTTACGAGGTCAAGTATATTTAAGAGGCCAAGTTCAGTCATGAGGCCAAGTATACCTGCGAGCCAAATGCACTTATAAGGTTAGGTACTATTGCAAGCTAAGTCTACCTGGCACTGCTATTGTACTGGGTCTCGACTGGCTGAATGCGATTGAGTCAGAATACCTCTCGGTTGGCAGGATGCAATTGAGCAAAGCTGGCAGATAGTCGGATGCTGATGATCGAGCTGGGCTGGCTGGACGCAATTGACTCTCAGCTTGCAGGAGGTGTTTGAGTCGGACCAGCTGAATGTGATCGAACCGGACACGATCTCGGTATGCTCGACTTGATCAAGCAAGACTGGCTCAGGTCTGGCTAGAGATGATTGAGGTGGTCTGGTATTTGGCTGGCTGATAACCATTCAATTAGAATCAACAGATGAAGAATATAATATTTTAAGTATCCCAAGGTGCTGTGCAGAGTAATATACGCTGGTGTGAATACCTGGTGATCAAAGTTATTTTTGCAGTACCTCGCATCATAATATCACAGACTTACATATTACCCTGCCTGCGGATATTCCACCCACTCTAGATACTGAATCCACATTTGGCATAACTAGTTTGCCCTGGAGTAGAGATATTTTACTGAAGGTCATAGAGCCATTGAATAATATAATTTGTGTAGTCCTTGTCATTTGATTTTGTATCTGAATTTCCACACTACTACCACTATCTATTCTCTCTATTGAAATCAATAAAAAGCATACAGAAAAATAACATTGGCTACCTCCTTAAGTTCCTCTAAAGCTGATATGTTGACTACCAATTCCAACACCACATCCAGCACCAAGTCCATAATCTAAGACCTTTCAGTTTGATAAGAGTAAGCCCTTGAAGAGGAGAACATGAATCGATGAATGTCCTTACACTCTGAGGTAACTACCCAAGATATACAACCATAGATTTCTGAATTTAACATGTTTTGACATTTCACTTCCAATGGTGATAATGCTGAGCATTGGAATTTGGTTTATTCATGTCAATAATTGGCAGGAGATCAGAATTTGCAATGATGATAAAGAATGTAAGACTATTTCGTACAGTATATACTGACATATTAGATATCTATATCTAACTATCATCTGATATATCTAGAACTAATTCTATTCCTCAAAGCGTATTGATACCAAGCTCTTTCTAACTAGTTTTGGCAACGAACTGCTGGCAGTTTATTCTATCGATGAACCTATTTGGGTCGAACAAAGTGGATTCTTACTAAGATATTTATATCCAAATCCTACCATTTCACCCCACAACTGAAAACAGAAATAAATAAGTGAGTTCTTATCTGAATAGCTCAGATTTGTATTCATCTTATAGCTAACCTTAAACATCAAAAGGTGTTTTAAAGATTGTACCGATCAGACACAAACTCACAAACTTATAATGATTTGCAAGTTCTGCGATTCGGTTCGAAGTTCAAATTAAATCTCAAAACCTCAGAATACAATAGATTGAATCCGCTTCGAATCCTTGCTTTATTCATTTCGACACGAAACGATCCTCTTCATTGCCAATACTACCTTCAACCTGATCTATATAGTGAAAGAGAATATTAAAACCTTCTATTCAGATCACAAGTCTTGAGACCTGAGGAGTGATCATATGTTAATATAGTCTGACTATTCAAAGGTGACAACTTTATATGCAGTCTAGATCTCATAGATATCAGTATCTAGAATAATACTTAATATTTTTGCTGATCAGCTGGGGGCAGGGGATTGAGCCTGTTGGATATTTCAGATACTCAGTACTAAATATACTGATATACAAGTACTTGTTCATCAGTCCCCATAATGCTGGAATAACCAAGTATGGGATTCTCTACAGAATACACTAGATTACAATATGTATTAAAGTAATGGTATTGTGCTGGTATCTGAAGTGCTGGTCTGGAGCAGGTGAGTCTTACCAGAGACATATGCATGATAGCCATATTCAATTAGATAGATAAACCTCATATCGATACAACACATGCTTACTCATATAGATATGTACATACGAAGGAGTAATACTTGAGATGAGTCATTCCTGCACCATGAGGTTGAGAAAGTCTTCCTCAAATGAGTATCAGGTAAGATTGAGCACAAGTGTAATGGCGGTACCAGGTGCACTTGGCTCCCAAGGGCACTTGGCCCTCATAAGTGCACTTGGCTGCCGAGGCCAGATAAGTGCCCTTTATATATAATCACCTCACGAAGTACTTTTGGTACGCTAACGATTATCTTACCTACATACTGTACAATTGATATCTTAATCACTTATTCCCATTTGCAATCCTATCTATGCATATCCATCCATACGAGAACATACATCTTTACACTATAATCGCTCATTAGTCACCAGATACGTTTCGCTCACAGTATTTTGTAATTATCCCTTTTGACATATCAGACCTACACCGAGAACTATTGCTTGATTGATTATACAAGATAAGTAATCATCCTATTGAGTTCATTGACGGTGGTAGGGACGTTTCCGAGAGGATTTAGATGTCAATCGTTCTCGAAGAGACGCGTCACTTGCCATGATAGATACTCCTTAAAACTTGAAAACCCTATTCTCCACCTACAATGAGTATCATCGCTAGATTGATGAAATCATGATGTGTATACCCTTCAATCGAGTCAATTGACTGCTCCAGAGACAATTCTAAAGTCAATTGGCCCTGAGTGGGATATCACCTACCCTACATGACGATTTCGAATGAGTCACAATACCTCACCTTTCGAGACCTATATGCACCGAAATTTCATATGCAATCTATATCGAGTCAATACAATACTACAGAGAACATTGCGAGGCGATTCGGAGGTCAATTGATTCGAAGAGTCATATCGCCGACTGCGATCGTTGTTCCGACGATTCCACGACGATTTCGAGATCATCTGGATGTTTAATGAGATCTATCGCATACGAAGAGATGATCGAGAAGAATCGAGCATTCATCAATGCCAGTCTCACATATCGATCAATTGGTTCTTCGATACCTCTTTTCCAACGTGTCACTACTCGGAACACATAGAGATTATCATCGCTAGGGTGATATATTGATTCCAGATAAGTATTCTGTCTATTGGAGTTGATTGACGTGAAAAGAGCCAATTCTGAGACAATCCGAAGGTCAATCGACCCTGATACACTCATGACCGACCGGATGGCTACACTGAGAAGTCCTTGAAATATGTTAGACGAAAGCATTCATTCACCGATGATAAACACGTTCGATCAAGTGCACTTGACGATTACCTTTCTACGAACTGAGCGAAAGCTCCAAAGTACACCTACGACAGATTAGCATCCACGAATGAAGCTGCAAGCTTGTATACAGAGCGTCAGCATTGCACGGAAGTGCATCTACACAGAACAATTACATGAGCACGGAAGTGCACTTACGGAGAAAGACTACCGATGGGCAGAGTTCAAAACTCTGATAGTAGAGCTGCACAAGGAAGTAATATCAGCGGCTGTGAATCGTCAGAAACACCACCAAACGCATCAAATCCACAATCAGCTGCAATCCTTATTGGACGTATGTGAACGCTATCATGTGTGACCTTCAGAGCAGAGAGCGCGAACGTACCGAATTGCATGGTATCTATGACCTTGTACCGAGAATACTTACGAATCAGATATATCAACGAATGAATATGCTCTGCACTTGGCTCCCAATAAAGACATGATGATAATTGATTGATATTGCAGCATATAGTGGAGATTAACCGTATCAGGCTAGAGTTTAGGGTGTACACCCTACAGCTAGACTCGGAAGGGTATGGTGTGTGCAAACTCACCACGTGTGTGGATTCGAAAGTCGAAGGAATGGGAATCAGAGAATGGATACCTTCATGCACCTGGAGCGGAAGCATACTTGATTGGCCTTTGAATACGAACTTATGGCACACATACGAGTTAGATACTGCAACTCAAAAAAACATGTATGAATGCATGTCGACATATGATGACTGCAATCGAGGGCCGTACGATGCCAGCACAAGTCAACTACAACTAGAATCGCAATGGGAAGTCAAATGCGGATAACCGATATACGGGGCCAATCTGAAGCCAATTGGTAAGATGTATATCAATGCCAAGAGTGGAGGCTATCACCGATGAGGTCTGCCATGTGCTTGGAAAGACGATAGCACAGAGACATGGAATTGGAGAAATCATTCGAATCTGAGGGCTGTCAAGAGCAGCAGCTATGACCAAGATAAGTACATGATGTAATTATGCTAGTTGACTGCTGCAGCAATGCGATACCGGCCGCAATGGCCTTGCCCCTCAGATGAGATTCACGAACGTATTCAACGAAAGAAATTGTATACAAACGGTCGATCGATCAGTTGGAAGTCCAGCAATAATGACATCGTCCGGCATATTATGTGTCAACTACAATATCGATGCCGAATGACACTCACAAGTTGGTGAATGGCATTACCGATTCGAGCACCATCGAGCTAGCACTATGGGAATCAATTATTTGGATTCGGAGATGGACTTTGAGGATTCAGGATCAATTGGACATTTCCTTCTCTTCCCTCTCTTCTCTTGTTATGAATTTCGGTCCGGTACAAATGGCGTCGGCATGGATTTTACCACCTACCACTGGAAGTAGATTTCCCCATACACCGAATCCATCATGAGGCCACTGTGATGGCACCGATTGGTCATGGGAACTTAGGCAGACATACAAAGGTATATGTACCTAACCTTGTCTTTCTTTATGTATATATATACTGCAGCCCAGGAGGTCTGCAGATAAAGAAGGGAATGATGTAATGGCGGTGCCAGGTGTACTTGGTTCCCAAGCACACTTGGCCCTCATAAGTGCACTTGGCTGCCAAGGGCAGATAAGCACCCTTCATATATAATCACCTCACGAAGTGCTTTTGATACGCTAGCGATTATCTTACCTACATACTGTACAATTGATATCTTTATCACTTATTCCCATTTGCAACCGTATCTACGTATATCCATCCATATGAGGACATACATCTTTACACCAAGACTCAAATAAACTCAACACTAATCCATATTGTACCAGAACAGGGAAGTTTCATACAACAATATCAAGCAGTCATGTTTGTGAATAACCGAAGGCTGAAGATATGATACACCAGAGAAACATGCAGAATATGGAAAACTCAAACCAAGATGAATGATCGGATATTGAGTTATATGGGATCATTAAAATTGAAATTGACATATATGCTCTGCTTGGTGAATATATGTCTCTTGATAGGTCATTATATATTTGTTTATATTGTCTTGACATCTTTTGTCTTCTTGTCTGATTTGTGGCCACAATATTAATTCTTCAAGTACTGCCTTTCCGTTTCTTTAATTCAAATTAGCTTTAAATACAATTTGCTTTGTTTTCTGGTTCTGAGTCTATAGATATGTTTTTCTGAATCTCTTCTTAGTTGTTTGATTTCTCTCTTATCTTGTACTAATTCCTGATATCTTCCTCATATCTTCCAATTCCTATCTCTGCGTATGATGTCAAGTATCAAATATTGTTTGCTTCTATGACTAGTTCTGAATCTATAGATGTGTTATCTTAGTCTTTTATTGTTTGTTCATGTATATTGTAGTTTTAGTTAAAACAGATTTTAGGAATCTATATTCGTCATATACTGAATTCATTTGTTTAATCTCCAATATTTCCATCATGAATTAAGCTACTCAAGATATCTATTGAGGTCAAAGTATGATTGCACGAACAAATATCAGATCTCCAAATACAATTATATTTCCGCTCATAGAAATGAGTGGAAAGCCCTTACTGGACACAGATCAATGAGAATGTGGGATAAAAATACACTCTTACATCCAGTACGTCAGATAATTACAAGCTTAATCAAGGTTAATTCCTGACAAACTGTACAGTACACAAATGTATGAAACTTATAATACCAACAATGCCACATTCTCATCACATAGGGTACAATGGATACCTTGCAGGAACATAGTATTTAGTAGAAATTACGTTATTCAATGTTCTGAAATGCACTCATATCTCCTGCGTTTTGTACTACACATAGTAAGCATGGGGTATTTACTATGTATGATGATGTATTACACCTCACAAGTTGTACATCACCAATGGATATCAGAGCAGAGTCACCTGCAATCACTCAACAGTAGTGGTGTCGGAATAGTACAAGCACCATCCCTGAACGTCATCGAAACTATATAGATTATCACTTACATGCAATGAAATCAGATGAGCTGTCATGCAGTCAACTACACCACTCATAAGGAATTAAAGGTGGTTATTGGGGCAATGCTCTGCCAGCTCATGCCATCGATAATGCTAAGAGAGCTGGGAGGCTGTAGATACAGAATCAACTGCGTTTGTAGTGCAGCTAATGAAGTCTTTAATATCTCTCATGATCGAAAGGATACCATTTGCCTGAAAGCAAAGAGATTGAAAGGATATCCTAGATCTGTTAAACAGAAGTCCGAAGGATTGATGTCAGTGGGAGTTCTCCATGTCT
Source organism: Wilcoxina mikolae CBS 423.85 (assembly GCA_014904905.1). Classification (NCBI taxonomy): domain Eukaryota; kingdom Fungi; phylum Ascomycota; class Pezizomycetes; order Pezizales; family Pyronemataceae; genus Wilcoxina; species Wilcoxina mikolae. Next base: position 191,698 of record MU122125.1, read on the forward strand.
GAGTTAGAGATCTAAGCAGAAATATGCGGAAGGTCTGGAAGAGTGGAGAAGGGCAGAAAGGGTATTATTGCATAAGGAAGGTTAGGTAGAGGAGCTCATAAGAAAAGTGTAGATAGAAGTAATTATTAGAGCGAGAAGATAGAGGTGTAAAGACCTCTAGAATCTCCAAGGGTAGAAGGGCAAGCTACTTGACAAGGAGAACAAGCCTTAACAATATAGGCATTGGAAAGTCAAATATCATTGTCTTGAATCTTTATCTTTTACGGACTTTCATATCCTGAGTGAACCTTCATAACTTCCATCACAAGCAAGTCTTGAAAGCAGTAAGGATACTTCTTGTATTGGTTAATCTGAGGTGACGCTCCCAGTGTTACATTATATTGTTAGCAAAGAAATACTTCTGTTGAAGCTATCTTTCTACCCTCCAAGCGGTCAAAGGTTCATGACACTTATGTGCTTTTATATTCCAGATATTGGCTGCCACATCTCACAGGGAGAGTGGTAGTACTACGAACTAGATTTCGAGCTCTATAACAGCTGGGAAAGAGATTCTCTCCCTAAGGAAAGCTATCACTGAGTGCTTGTACGTGAAGAGTACTATATCCAGTTACCATTAGCTGTCACTATCACTCGATCAAAGACAGAACTCCTGCACCGCACACACCTCCGACAGCAGCGATAGCTCGCATATCTTACGATAGTGATCTTGCTAGCCCTTAGCTGAACTATCATCTTTCCAGACTTGTAAATACCCCACGCACCAGACTATGGGTCATCTCTACAGTTAAGGAGGTAGGTAGATACTAGACTCCTTATTGATTGGGACCTCGATTTAGTCCCCTTTTTCGGAACCTGGAACTTCTACCACGGAATCTTTTAAGGGCAGATTTGGGCCATACTTTGAACAATGATGGATGCTGGACCTGATATGACGATGGGGGAGGTAGTCACACTTGTATGACGAGATAGTACATTGGTAATCGCAGGAGATATACGGAAAGTAGTAGCCTGTTATGAACCCATTATACGGAATCATATTTCTGATTGGGTAGTATCTTTGATAAATATCACAGAGTCAGAGTTGAACTGGATGGATGCATTGATTATGCAGACTTAAACAAGCAACATCAATATCAGAGAGACATTGCCTGAGTTGGTCAAAGTATACGAAGCCCTAGTGTATAGGCAAAACAAGATTTATGATGCTGTGGCTTCAGCAGTCGATAACTTACTGAGACACTAGCTAGAACATTACTCAGATATCATTGTCCAGTCCCAGACGATTGCCGCTAATATTAGTGCTGCACTTGCCATGGCGAAGTCACAGTCATCCAAAGCATATGAAGAGTTACGCTTGGCCTATGGAAAGTAAATACAGTCCTCTTCAGCAGTGTGGATCTCTCTCTCTGACGTGTTGGAAAAGAGGGAAAGAGTCCAAGATAGGCTTGCTCTCCAAGTACACAATGAATCAGAAGAACTTACCAGTGTCAAGTGGAAAGCCAGCGAAGAGGCTAAGAGAGTAATGGAACTCAGGAAAAAGGCTGATGTTGAGAAGAACCAGAGAGAAAGAGATATAAGGAAGACTCAAAGGGACATGGAGAAAAGATTTCAGGAATGTACAAGGACCTGTATGACTAGGCTATCGGATGAAACCACCAAGAAACCTATCAAGTCCCTAGCAAGATCAGTCCTTGGATATCAAGAAGGAGATATTTAACCGAGTAACAAAGGATTCCACCTTCATTACTGTACAGGTATCAAAGGAGAAGGATATTGGGTTAAAGAGGCCCTTACTTCAGACTCTGAGGGAGCCCCACCACCACCAGGAGGTGCTGGTTCAGAATTCAGCTTGTCTGGATCCAAGAATGAGGAAGGAGGAAGAGGTGGTGTTAGAGATAGTGGTGGAAGCGTAAGAGGTGGAGGAGGCGGAGGAGGTGGAGGAGGCAGAAGAGGTGGGGGAGACGGAGGCGCAGGAAGTAATGCAGGAAATTTACATCCAGATCAGGTACCTTTACCTCCTTCTTGTGGTACAGACTATTACATGCCACCTTTCAACTGTCACATACCAGCAAGGTCCTCCAAGAAAGGCAAGATGAAGCTGCCTCCTGTTTTTAAAGGGGATAAGAAGTACCCCAAAGAAATATATTGAAGACAGATTCAATCAGTGGAATATTATTTACAGTATTTCTGTGATAAATTCGATGATGACATCGATTACATCATCTGGATAAGAGGGCTCTTGGAAGACAAGGCCCTAACCTGGTACGATATCTGTGAAGAAGACATGAAGAAGTACTTTCAGGTTGATAACTGAAAGTCTTTAACCAGTACAATGGAAGAATGGTTTGTCGATAAGTAAGAGGAAGAGAAGTCCCTGTGAAAGATGAATGATCTGAAGTACACTGGGGATATTGAGGACTACCTAACGAAGATGGAAACCCTGAACTTCCGAGTATATCTGAGAGGAACCTCATACATTCATTCTCTTAAACAAGAAATAAACGAGGACATCTTGGATTGAATGTTAAGTGCAGAAGTATCAGCCAAGGACGACACAGCCTTCATCGAATTACTGAGGCAAGTGGATGTATCATACAAAGATCTGTTGGCAGAAAACAACAGGTCTCATCAGAACTGTGACAACTCCCAAGGAAAGAAGGGAAATAAGCGGTAGAGAGATGAGCACCAGGGCAAGGATAAGAACCAAGAAAAGAATCCAGAGAAAGATAAAGGTTCTAACTCCAAGAAACCTCGAACTAAAAAAAATGGACCGAAGCCTATTCACACTGATTAGGCCAAAGTCCTTAAGGGTATTCCTGAAAGTCTGCTAGAAGAAAGAGCCATACACAATGAATGGAAATGTTGTGCATCCTCTGAGCACAATCGATGGATGTTCTGTAAGAATCCTATCAAGCCTTCGTCTAGCAAGAAGAACAAGAAATCCAAGGATAAGGAGGAAGATCTGAAGCAGGTTACAACAGCATCCAGTTCGAAAGTCAGACAGAGGAGGTTGGCTGATACACTAACAGCATCTGTAACTCATGTACCCTCAAGAAGATTGTATGAGGTAGACTCTGATGGTGTGGAAATTGACGATTGAGAGTGTGAGAGAAAACCCGTGAAAAGGATTCTCACACAACAGCGACCAATAGGAAGCTGCAAAAGTGCGACTTCGTTTCGAGGAGTGTTGGGAGAGAGTAGCCCCATCGAGATGATGCTTGATTGGCTCTTAACCAAGAAACAAAAGAGAGAAGAAGAAAAGAGATGAGATAATTATTGGACACGTGCTACCCCCATCCATATAATATCTGAACCCCTGGCAATGGCATGATGCCGTACCTCAACAACCCTAACCCACCAGCAAATCTACTCCTTTCGTGGGTTTGGTGGGAACGATTTTCCCACCACAGAGAGATGCTGGGTTTCTGATATCTTTTGTTAAGTTCTAGATTTGCAATCGTTCCTTTCGGGTAAAGATACTTACGGTTGTTGTATCTTGAGTTTAGTTTAAAGAGAAATGACTTCCTTCTGTTCCTAAAAAGGGTGTCTGAGAATGAGTTCAGTATCCAGAATATGCTGGTCATATAGTACCCAAATGCAAACGTATGACTATTATATCGTCTTCGAAAACACCCTCATACTCCATACACTAAGTAAAACCACAACCCATTGCGGTTGAAGCTGTGTCAAAAGGCAGATCATTATGGTTTCCACATGAAAAGAATAAAAACACAAGGTCTTTGCCGAAGCACCTCAATCTGAACCCATGAAAGTAAAACAATTACCTTCAGAACCAAAGACTGGTTCAAGGCCCTCAGTACACATGTTTGCATTATTCAAGGACAAGAAAAATGTCCAGATGAGAGTCCTTGTAGACACAGAGTGTGATATACCTATGATGTCAAAACAGTGGGCCGAGTCTAATGGAGTTCCATTGGTAGCTCGAATGGAACCAAAGTCAGTTGAGAACTTCAATAGCAAGTTTTTGAAGGAGCTGAATGGCAGTATACCTTTCCAGTCACTCTTCGGTATGAAAATCTTTATACCAAAGAAACCTTCGAAATTGGACCTATGGAATCAGTAACGGATATGTTGTTACCTTACTGGTGGATCGTCAAGAATGGAGCACTCAGAAGAGTCACAGAAGAAGGTGATAAACTCCAATTAACATCGAAGCATTGTCATCAGCATTGTACAGAGGCAGCTGTTTGTACATTCTGGATTGAATATGATGATAGTTTTCTCAGGTTTGGTACTAATCCCCGATGGATCGGAGTGATTGGGTCTATTTATATTAATGCAGAAACCGAAATGGAAATCAATTGGATCGAGCGAATTCCATGGCAGTATTGATCCTTTCAGTCAGTTTATAATGGAGAAACTGCTAACGCTCTACTGCCACATCGATCATTTGATCATGCAATAGTCTTAAAAGATGGAGAGAAACCTCCATGGAGTCCCATCTACGATCTTTCTGAAAAAGAACGTTCGGTCCTTAAAGAGTATCAAAAAGAAATGCTCGATTCTGACACGATCCGTCCAAGCAAGTCACCTGCTGGAGTATCAATACTGTTGGTCTCAAAGCCTCATGGAAGGGGTTTAAGGTTGTGTGACGATTACAGAGGACTCAACTGTGTCACAATTATGAACCAGTACTCTTTGCCACTCATGAATGAACTTAGGGATAGCATCAACAGCTCCAAACTCTTTACTGAGATTGACCTAAAGGCTGGTTATAATCTTATTCGAATAAATCCTGGTGACGAATGGAAAACACCTTTTCGTACAAGATATGGATAGTATAAATACCTGGTGATACCCTTTGGATTGGCAGGTGTTCCAGTCTCATTCCAAGATATGATGAACGAGATCCTGAGAGATCTAATCGATCATGGCGTAGTTGTTTATATAGATGATATCCTTTTCTATATCAAAGACGAAGAAGAGCATGTACAATTGACAAGAGAGGTCCTTCGTAGATTACAGGAAAACAATCTGGCTATAGCACCAGATAAGTGCGAATGGCATCAGAAACAATTTGAATTCCTGTGATATATTATATCCGGAGAAGGTATCAGTATGACAGAAGACAAGGTTGATACTATCCTGAAGTAGGAAATGTCATACTCTGTCAAGGACATTCAATTATTCTTGGGATTTGCCAATTTCTAACAACACTTCATAAATGACTTTTCGAGAATCTGCAAGCCATTGACAGACCTAACAAAACAAACTGGTGAGCGGTTCAATTGGAAGGCAAACTCACGCTGTCAATAGGCTTTCGATTTATGAAAGAAGTGTTTTACTGATGCACCAATCCATCCCCACATTGAACCTATACATTCTGTGGTGATTGAGACTGATGCTAGTGACTTCACTTTTGGTGCTGTCCTTTCCCAGGTGGTTGATGGATGGTTGCACCCTGTGGCCTACCACTCTCCAATGATGGATAAGGCAGAGATTAATTATGAAATCCACGATAAGAAGATTTTAGCAATAGTATCTGCCTCCAAAGTGTGGAGATATTATCTCGGAGGAGCAGCCCATCCAATCAGTGTGTTTACCGACACAAGAATATTGAGTACTTCACCACAAGTAAGATACTGAATTGGAGAACTGCCCATTGGACACAGCAACTAGCGGGTTATGATTTCAGAATATTCTACCGACCAGGCAGTGCAAATGGAAAACCTGAAGTATTATCTAGGCATTCAGAGAACCACTCTTAAATGGAGGGGGAAGTATCGAAGAAAATGAAAATCAACCAATACAGCACGTTGTAAGACCCAATCAGTTGGTGATAATGGATGGGGAAACAGTCCAGGTATCAGCAGCGAATCTACAAGGCGAACAGATTATGATTTCTTCTGCTAAGTTGAGGTCAATCCCAGTAGTCAAGTTCAATTCTTGATTATTAGAGGCAGTGGTAGGCGCTGCAAATAATGACACTGCATGGTAGGACGAGTATATTAGAGCAATGGAAGGTAGTCCAAGCCCTATTATAAAGGCAGACTGTGGGTCCCAGATGATCTGCAGTTATGAAAACAGATACTCGAAGCAGAGTATGATTCGAAGGTAGCCAGGTATATGGGACAAGATAAAACAATTGAGTTGGTTTGAAGAAACTTCTTTTGGCCAGAAATGGAGAAATTCATCGAAGATTATGTCCGCTCATATCTGCTCATATCATTAGAACAAAGCAGCTTGACACACTTGCTACAGACTTTTACAACCTCTCGAATTAGCATACCATCCATGGAATTCAATCTCTATGGATTTTATCATCGACGTACCTGTGTCAGATAGTTATTCATCGATCTGGATTATCATGGACAGATTCACAAAGATAGTACACTTCATACCACAGAAAGATGGCGAGAAGAAAGCCACAGACATGGTCAAGATCTTCCTGAAACAAGTATGGAGATTCCATGATGTACCCTCGAACATAGTATCAGACAGATATTCTACATTCACATCAGCATTTTGGTCTTCCATAGTTGACGCTCTCGATATTTAGTTGAAGATGTCTTCACCATTTCATCTACAGACTGATGGTCAAAAGGAAAGAGTAAACCACACGTTGGAGTGCGATCTGAGAAACTACTGCAACTATGAACAAGATAATTGGTCAGAGATGTTGCCAATGGGAGAGTACACCTACAACAACAACTCATTTACCACTACACCTAGCATGTCACCTTTCTTTGCATATTACGGACTTGATACTCGAATGGATTGACCTATGGAAGCCCATACACAGAAGCCGACATCAAGGAACAATGTTCATTGGATGTCTAGTGTGCATGACCTATGTCGAAAAGGCTTAGACAAGGTACAAGAGACAATTGAGAAGTACCATAATGAACGTGCTAAGGACTCTCGGAAAAATTCCATCGGTGATCTAGTCATGCTATATGGCAAACACCTCAAGACCAGACATCCATATAGAATGCTGGATGCGAAGCTACATGGTTCTTTACTATGCTAAAGGTACTTACACCCACAGCAATTAAGCTTGAATTGCCTAACCATTGGTGAATCCATGATGCTTTCCATGTCTCTCTCATTGAACCTTACTGGACGGCCACTATTCCAATCAGACCTGCACCAGAACTTGCTACCAGCGAAGGAAATGTACCAGGCTACAATATCGAAGTCTACGAATACGAAACAGACTATGAGGTTGAAGAGATGATAGGCAGTCTATATAGCACAGAACGAAAGAAGGTACTATATCTGATTAAATGGAAAGGGTATCCGGATGAAGCAGATAGGACTGAGGATCCTTATGAGAACTTCGATGACAAGAGAGTATTGAAGGATTATCATAAGTGGAACCCTCAGTCAGCTCGGGACAAGAGATTGTGCTTGTACCTTTTCCCCACGAAGGCTTTTTAACAGCTAGCAAGACACCTATGAAATGGAATTGACTTTTGGATACAAGGGGTCATATTCAACCAAGGAAGTAAAGAAGGACTTTGGATTTTGGACACAAGAGATCATTTATTACCAAAGCAACAAAGAGCAGATTAGAATGATAGTTTAGGGACGAACTCTGTAAGGAGGGGTGTAGGGTTACACCTCACAAATTGTATATTACCAATGGCCATCGGAGCAGAATCAGCTGCTATCACTCCATGGTAGCTGTGATGGGATGTTACAAGCACCATCCCTGGACATCATCGAAACTATATAGATTATCACTCGCACCCAACGAAATCAGTTCAGCTGTCATGCAGTCAGCCAGACAACTGATAAGGAATTAATAGTGGTTATTGGAGCAATGCTCTGCCAGCTCATGCCATCGACAATGCAAAGATAGCTGAGAGGCTGAAGATATGGATGTACCTGTGTTTGGAGCTTAGCTGATGAATTCTTTAATGTTCCTCACAATCGAAAGGATACCATTCGCCTGGAAGGAAAGAGATTGAAAAGAAACCACAGGTCTGTACCACAGAAGTTCGAAGGACTGATGTCAGTTGGAGTTCTATTCGTCTGAGTTAAAGATATAAGCGGAAAGATATGGAATGTCCAGAAGAGCGGAGAAGGGCAGGAACGGAATTGGTGTATAAGGTAGGTTAGGTAGAGGAGCTCATGAGAAAAGCGTTGATAAAAGTAATTGTTAGAGCAAGTGGATAGAGGTATAAAGACCTCTAGAATCTCCAAGGGTAGAAGGGCAAGCTTCTTGACGAGAAGAACAAGCCTTAACAATATACGTATTGGGAAGCCAAACATCTTTGTCTTGAATCTTTATCTTTTAGTGACTTTCACATCCTGAGCAAACCTTCATAACTTCCATTGCAAGCAAGTCCTGAAAGCAGTAAGGATACTTCTTGTATTGGTAAATCTGAGGTGAAGCTCCTGGAGTTACATGATGTTTGCTATTTAAATTTAATATATACAATTTCTGATTCTTAATACCATGCTATATATTGCAGCTCACTTGCAACATCTCTTCTCAGCTATTCTGATCATAGCTGTCAGTATCTTGCTACTTCTTCTGCACAACCTGCTCCTGTTCCTTATTCTCATTCCTTATTTCCTCTATATATACCTTCTTATCCTTATCCGTATCCTTCTCATTACTGCCCAAATTGTTATCCATCTGAAATCTATTGTAGGGATGAATATGACTTCTGGAATTGTGAACATCATTAATGTTATTGCTTCCATTGTCATCATTGTCCAACTCATCTTCAATACTCAAATACACATCTATAGCCATAGGAATATTCCTAGCAGTTATGTTTTGACTATCTATCTCTAACAAGATAAACAAGGCTTAAATTACCGACAGGAAATATGTCATTACATAAGCAATAAATATCATAGCAAACATGTCAGTCCTTCTTTTGGATATACAATGTGATTGTTGGCTACTATCCCAATCGAATTGACTATTCTCTGCCTGAAAAGAGTTTGCAAATTGTTCCAAGTATTTCTGAACTGAATTAATATTTCATCTCATCATTTGTACAATTGCATATATCATGAAAGTATAGTTATCACCGTCATTATCTTGATTGATGTAGTACTTCTATACAGATCTTGTCAAGCAATAGTTTAGGTTCTTCTATTTAGTGTTGGCAACGAACCGCCTGGGATCCGTACCATTGACGAACTGGTTTGGTTCGAGCGAACCCAGATCCTTGCCAAGCCTTTCGCCTCAAACCCCACCATTTCGACCTACAACTGCGAACAAAAATAAGTAAGTGAGTTCTTGTCCGATCCGCTCGATATTTAGTGCATCTTGTAGCTAACCTCTCTCGCTACAGGATACTCTACAATTCGACCCGATCGGACAAGAACTCGCTTACCGAATATCGTTCGATGATAGATGGTTCGCGAACTGGTTTGTGACAAACCTCGGAACTTCGTCCAAACCTCAGATCGGATCCTTGTCGAACCCCGCCTTGGTTCCATCCGTGACAAACTGATCCGGTTCGTTGCCAACACTACTTCTATTTGATTTTTGAAGAGACATTACTTCAATTTCCTTCCCACTCTGTAAGTATATGATATAATACTATATATGTCAACACAATATGTACTACAGATGTCTTCTCTGAATCTATTGGTTGAAGCTAACTGAATAATTGCCACATATTTCCTGCCAGTCAAAGAAATGACCATTCAGAAATCTTGGATTCTCCCCATAAAGAAAGTCGCTGGCTGATTTATGATAATTGAAGGCTGTAAGTATAACTCTTATCAATCTTATTTGTATAGTCGTACCAATGTACAGAGAACGAATAATATGCAATTATTGATCGATTTACATGCAACCTTCATGAATATCTTCGAAACAGTACTGAATGAGAGATTGTGTTATATAATCCTAGACTGTTTTGATTATGAGAGACTAAACCATATTGTACCTGTTCTTAAACTGATATATTGATAGTTAGTCAATGAAAATAGAATTCTGCAAGATGTTTAACAATCTTGAGGCACTCCTTCAGACACTCCTGAATAGAAGTATTCAATCCTTTCCACATGTATACCTTTTGCCTGTAATATTCAACTGTCTTTATTGTATAAGAATTGATTTGTTAGTCAGTATTTATAACTCTTAGAATTGACCAAGCTATCTTCACAAAAACTTTCATTTGATTGGACACGATTGCTTGCAGAGTAGTTGATTCTGAATCGTTACATACATGGTTTCAAGTACAGTAGTAAATTAAAGATCACCTGATTCAAGAACACTTTGACTTCAAAATTGCTTGGTGCTGGATGATAGACTTGTAGGTATGTATCGCATCTCAAATACCTCTGTGTATAATAGGGACATGGGATGTTGTAAGACAGATAATAATTGATATAGACTCCAGAGATGACTACGGTTTATTGCTAGATGCAGACTGATAAAAAACAACAAAGAATACTGCAAAACTCTAATTCAAAAGATCATTTGATAATAGTCATGGCCACTGCTCAGTTGCATTAGATATACATATAATAGATATAGATATTACAATGACCTGAGTAGTTATACAATTGATATGTAAGGCTGTAGCCATTGTGTATATTTGCTTCTATATTCAGTCACCCAAGTCGATTTGTATCTCTTAGTGTTCACACCATGAGATATTGGGAATACAATTCCAGAAGTGGCTGTAATTGCTGTCAGAATTGAGGATAATATCAGCTGCAGAAGTATTGCCATTCAAGTCACTTGTAAGAAGACAGGAGTGAAACTGGTAGAAGAGATAGAAAGTAAGAGAAACAAAAGACATATAGAAAGATTGACGAGTACAGTTTTAGTATAAGAGCAGTCTAGCTGCAGTGGATATACTTGCTATATCATGTTCAATGTACAAATTAATATTGATGGTTTGCATAAATAGACTGATATATCACTGTACATTTAAGCTGAAAGGGGTTATCAAAAGAAGAAGATATACACTATATTGTATGAGCATGAAACGAAATTGTCACATACTAGTATCAATAATGTAGAATAAGTAAGAATCAATGTCAACAGATGCAAATACAATACCAACCAGTCGAAAAACAATATAAAATACAAAGTCTATATATCAGAATATCTGAACTCAACCTCTTATCAATAGTATTGGCAACGAATTGGTTTGGTTTGCGCGAAGCCATTTCTTGCTAAGATATTCACCTCTAACTCCACCATTTCGCTCCACAACTTCCAAAATAAATAAGTAAGCGAGTTCTTGTCCAAGTGGCTTGATATGTTGTTGATCTTATAGCTAGCATCAAGCACTAGAAGATAAAGGAAATATAGAGCAGATCAAATAAATACTATCTTACTTACTTTTGTTTGCAGTTGTAGGATTTTGTTCGAGGTTTGAGTCAAATCCTGCAGTTTGAGTGGAATCTCAGGTCAAAACTGAATTGAATCCCTAGTCAGTTTAATTCTCCACAAACCGATCCATATCATTGTCAGTAGTACTAATCAGTTAGTAGCATATCAGATCTTTGAATCAATGATAAGCAATATACTGAATTAGTTATTCAAATATAGGTCTCTCACAGTCCAATCATACCCAATTAACCAGACACAATAATACTTTCAACATTGAAATATGATTCAGCATAGTATAGCAAGTTCATAAGATATAAGTATGACTCCTCCAAATGTTAAGACAAGATGTAAAGATCAAAACTAATCTAACACATCAATTGTTCCCAAAAGTAAACCTTACATATATATCACTATACTAGTCATTTGTCATACTTATCAGTTAGATATACTCAAAGCCCTCCGTTCAATGTTGCTCCTTGGTGAAGTGAAATATAACATTTCAAGTTACCAGAAGTCTGTACTGGTATTGACAATATTGCTTCATATCAATTGTTACCAATACCGATTACTTCTTAACTTACTGCAATATCAATTACTCCTTCATATCTTCAAGTACAACTGCTTCCTCAATATCACCAATGGCTTAATCCAGCAGTTGCAATAATTATTCCAGTACTGATGATATCTCCTCTACTACTTACAACGCTTCTCCACAATTCGCAATCTCTCCTTCTCAATTCATATTATTAGTTCTCATGACACATTTAAATAACCTAGTATCTTTTCCACTATTGATAATAACTGCACTCCATATGATACATATCTATATGAGAAATATCTGGATAATATAGCTTCAAGTAATACAGCTGCAGGTGATATATCTCTCTATCAAGCTGATATTTCTAATCAAGAGGTTGATATCTTATTGTAAGTAGTATTTACTGCTGGTCATATGTCCTATTAGCTTTCTTCTTAATTGTGTATGGCAATAAGCATGGGGGCAAATATCAAGATCTTGGACAGGGACGAGATATTGAGTATGTCCAGGGAATACAATTGTAGTGGTAAAGTAAGCTATGTAATTCTTGGAGGTGTAACTTCAATAGCCTTCTGAATAGGTACCCTGATAAGAGGATTGTAAGCTGTGATGGAAAACATGCTGACCTCAAAGTCATATTTAATAGGTAAAAATGTATCAAATAGCCAAAATCAAGACTGAAGATTTGTACTAAAATGTTTAATATCTATCAATGTCCAAAACAAACAAGATGAAGAACAAAATTACTAAGATGAATTGAAGGTTACAATAACTTCAAGGTCATACTATATTGTTGTTTACTCGAAAATGAGTTAAGAGGAAAGAGAAAGACAATTCAGATCTTCACTGTAATGCTCCAATTATTTACCATCTTCTATTGACTCACAGATCATTTCATATGACTCACATGTAACTTATACTTCTGCACACTCCTATTATTTTCTATGTTATATATTGTCTATAGCATGAGGTTTTTAGTTATTGAATGAGTTATTGTTCATACCACATATATTGATGTTTGTGATTCTAGTACTGGCACAATTCTTGCATTCCAACTAATCTTTCAAGTTTCATTTCATTCTGATTCCCCCTGAATTTCAATACTAATTTCGATACATAACATCCAATTCATCTCCTAACCAAAATGCTTACCCTACATCATTTCTGTTACAGTAGTTTCCTCCTGTTGAAGTTCTGACAGATACCTTTGTTATGTGCTGGACTTATTGAAATAATATTGATGGAACTTGTGAATAGCACTGAGCCTGTCGATGTTCCTTGCTCCTATTCAACTCAGATCTATACAACCCTTCCACTTTATCCGGTACTGTATTTGTCACCAAAACAGACAAAATTCCTGTATCGTTTTGACTTCATATTCTGTTTCACTATTAACTCCAACTGGAAGTGCTGGTGATAGTGGTGGAATGACTGATTGTGGAAGGTGATTTTTTGATGCGAATTTCGATGATAATACAGGGAGAATATTGTGTATGGAATGAGAAAGTAGTATCTTGAATCAGTATATATTCGGCCTTGAAATCCTTATGCTGGGATATAATGGAATTCATTTCCAATCACATTTCCGTTACTCTTGCAGAGTTGTTAAACCTTCAGTATCGAGCAACATATATTTAATAATATTGAACTTGACTGCTGAGGTATAGTACTTGTCAGCTTGTTCTGCTTGAATAGCTTGAACTTTCACCATTTCCATCAGAAGATATTCTTGAAATTCCGCCACAGATCATCCAATCTTCTGTATGTTGATTAATAGTATATGATGACAATTAAGTAAACGATGTTAAGTGAACATTAAAAGTCGATTGTATTGAAAGTTCTCAGGAAAGGAAAGTTATTATGTCATTTCAGAAATATAATTGTTGATCGTTCATTTTGCTAGGTATAGTCCGTATGACCCTTCATCCTGTTGATAATTGGTAACGTAATTTACCAAGTGATTGTCCATGACTGGGATTCCGCTCACGCACACTGGCATCATATTAATTGTAAATAACACAACCAGCCCTTCTCCCTGACATTGTAACTACTTCAACCCTTCTCCCTACTATCTCAGCTTCCTCTCCATTATCTCCTGCCTGCATATACTCTTGGGAACCACCAGTACGTACCAGGGGGTCCTCCTCATCCCCACTTTCCTCCTCAGAAATCCACACTTCATCCATTGAGTCTTCTTCTCTTTTGCTCCTAACCCCCTGTAAATTTACACCAGCAGTCTTTAGTATGTGGTGCTGCTTTCTCGCCTGTCCAGTAGTGTTTGAACCTTCCGCTTTTATTGCAGCAGCTGCTTCTTGCTTGATCTTTCTGAACTCTGCTCTGGCAGACTTTTCTGCTTCTTTCCTCTCTCTCTCTTCTCTTAGCTGTACTACCTCCTTCTGTGTGATTACCCTGGCCTTGGTGAGCTGGCAACAATCCTTGGCAGCAATTGCTGAAAGATCTTTGGCTTGAGAGCACAGGTTTCTGAGTATTTCTGCCCCCAAATCTCTATCTGCAAGTGCTCCTTCTGCAGACTTGCCAAGTTGGCCAATAATAGGCTTCAGCTTGAGAGAGGAGGGTGTATTTCGCTTTAACAGATGTATGGCAGTATGCTGAAAGTGGCTGATCTCTCTGGAATTCCTTGGAGTTGTGCCAATGGGGTCTACACTGTTTGCCAAGATGGGCCGAGTGATCACTGGTGAAGTGGGTGGTAAAATCCGTCTGGAATTGAGTGGGGAGATTCCGGTTGCAGCGAAGGCACTTCAGATGTTCTTGGGTGTATATGTATTCAATCTGGCATGTGTGACAAGTCTGATATGATTAGTATTATATACTCAATTGCAGAGACTGGACACTTAGGACTGGGGTTTGCAGTACTCATAAAATTGACTCTTTTTGATAGCATTCTCTCCCTGCCTCATCCAATTTTCAAGCTCTGCACTGTATGCTTCCTGAAGGGAGCCAAATAGACCTACATCCAATAGTTGAAGGATATGGGTGGAGTGAGCTGGCAAACAGAGTGGATGAATATCATTGTCAAGGTAGTACTGAAAAAACTCTGTAGTGCAATGAGAGTTATGCCCATCAAGAATTAGAAGCCGATGCTCTCCCTCAGCTCTGGTAGTATAGTTAGAATCTGGTAATTGCTAGGAATATACTACTACCTACATTCTTCTGGTAAAGCGGTCAAAATTGTGTTCTACTCACTCTAATCCAAGTTCACGGTCTGTCCAATCTTTTGGTGATCAAGAAAAGGTTGCTTTACACTCCTTTTGCACTCCTGCATGCCATCCCATAAGGTGTGCTCAGCCCTTGTAGATATACATGGGAGGAAGTACTCGGCCATCAACAGAAATAGTTTCAATTACAGTTACCATTTCTCGGTTTCCATCCTGTCTATACGGGGAATTTCTTCAGCCCCGTCAGACAATCACTTTGACCTTCAAGGCTTGTCCTAGTAGAAATCCCTTTTCATCCATATTATAAATATTCTCTGGCCGAATTTTGAATTCCTTTATAAGTTTTCCAAGCTGTTTGGATGTTACTGATAATCATCTTTAAGATAAGGAATTTACCTTGCGGAAATAGTCTCTGACAAGTACTGGGTCACTTGCATTGGCTCTTTGGCGATCCAGGTGCTGACTAAACTTTGATCATATCTCTTGATGGCGATTCAAGAAGCGAGTGACCCAGTGTTTTCCCACTTCTCGGCATTTGGAGCTTGGCAATCATCCTTTTGCAAATCTCTTCAAAAGACTTAAATTAAGTGGATAGCCAAGATCATCTAATCTATTGCACATGCGTACAATTGATTTCTCCTCCTGTGGGGTAAGAAGTTGTTGATGGTGATGGGCAGTAGATGCTGCTTCTGTACTCCAGAGCCGGTCTGGAAGTATGGAATATGGTATACCATAAGTTGCTGCAGCAGACCTGATTGATAGCTCAATACCAGAAAGAACATCCTTTTTTGCAAGAAGAATAGAATTTTCACACTCAGAATGTAGTCGGAGCTTCACTTGATCCATTGTTGATACTCAACTGCTGCCCCATCGCAAGTTCGTAGATAATAAAAGTTCGGCCGAGTGATCGGAATCCCTGTCGTGGCTGGTTACCCAGACAAAAATGTTAAATAGCTTCGGCATTGTCGTATGACTGTGTAATTTCATTCGATGTACCTTACAGTTTGAAGATTGAATGCTGTGGAAAGTTATTGTTTGACTTTCAAGGGTTTACAGATATGATACCAAAATTCAGAAGCAAACTGTAGTCCTGAGCCAGACAAAATTGTTCCAGATGATCTGGACAGTATAAAGACTTCTTATAAATATAAGTCCAATATTCCTATTCCATTAATATCATTATAATAGGGTATTGAATGTTATATCTTTTACTCCTGATATACTGCTTTCCATATGATATCCTAGTACTTGTATTTCAGTACCCCTGTTATAGAATTGTTTGATAGATCATACCATGATTGTTCAGAGATAGATATTGATTGAAAAGTATTGAAGGACATACCATATATAGTGTATAGATATTGATAGGTTTGACAATTTCATACTTACAGATCAATCTCCTTTGTCATATATTTTCAGTATTACTACCCTGACAGCAGTTGCAAGATTTTCATACATCCTGAGTAACTTGCCAGTTCTCTATCACCATATATTTAGATTAGGTACATGTAGAGTTGTTTGCTATTGGATATATATAGGTGGTTGTTATACAGTAGCCATCTATTTTCATTTGGTTATTGAGCTAGTATAATAAGTTGGATGTGGTTTGTACGATTCACTAATATTATTAATATATGTTTTGGTAATGATACAGTAATGAGAGTCTGTTTGAAGATAACTCAAATAAATGGTCCTCTCCCTATGGGTGAATTATCTGCCAATGAATGCAAGTTTTTCTCCTTGCCATTTAATATTATGACTATTGCCTCTACTGTTCATAGTTCCAGATCCATATTTTATTGCTTTAAAACTACCTGTACTGTTTGTTCCACCTCTTCCTCAAGAATGTCTCTTGATCTTTGTGTAAGTGTATTATGTTGTAACTCTTATTTGTCTGGTTAATATGTAATCATGAATTTGAAACAGGATAGAACTTCAGACAGCATGTTTGTTGACAATTTAATAACTTTGTGATTATAAACTTTTCGAAATTTTTGTAATCAGATACTATTTGAATTGGATGAGCTTAGTTTTTGCATTGCGGTTTCCATTCTGCCAGGTAGTTTAAAATGGTATCCAGTTGTTGATTATAGCTTTGAGAACTCTTTTAAGCTGATGAATATTTTTGAAGAAGTGTACAACTTGACGGAATATTTCTTGTTTATTTTTTTGGGATAAAATTCTGACTAATATATTACTTGAGATATCTTTATCAACAATTATTTTGTAATCATTGTCAAAGTGGGCAAGTACTGACTCTGTGATGAATATTCTTTTCAAAAAGTCAAAAGTAGATTGTTAATCCTTTCTCTAGCTAAATGGTTGAAACTTTGTAGTCAATATGTTAAGTAGTCAAACTATCTTGCTAAAATCTCAAATCAAATTTTCAAAGAAATTTGCAAATGTCCAACAGGTTTGACCTACTTTGAGCTTGATCAGTACCAATCATTCCTGCACAGTTTTAACCTATATACTATCCAACATAATATTGTCTAATCTGATGAGTAAAGAAACATATTTAAATTCTGTTCAGAGGAATTTGTACTTCTCAAACATCAACTGAAGTCCTGATTTTAGTAATGCAGATCTTACCTTCTTTGTATGTACTGTATGATATTGAAAGTTAATACTATGAATCAATTGGTTATTGAGGAATACTGTGTAGAAGACTTCCAGAAATTGTCAAAGGATATAAGTGATAAATTGTGGGAAGCCTTCTGATGTATTGATAAATTCAAAGTACATGACAAGAGATTCAAAGAGTTCATATCATCTTCTGAAATTTATTTTCCATTGGTGATCTTGCACAATCCCTATCATATTATAAGTACTTCTGATATTGAGTTTAATATAGTTTTCTACTTTAGCTAATTACAGTCATGTTTCATTGATCTTCAGCAGTGGATATCAGATTCAAATGGTTTCTCAAATTAGATCTCTACAATTCACTTACAGAACATAACCTCATCCGACTTTTGGCATTGAAATAATGGGAAGTACAAATAGTAATAATGATAACCAGATCATATCCTGTATCAGACACCCTTTGAAATATTCCTGAAGTGCTATGTAGTCGTCATAGAAATGGGACTATATTGGACAAATGGGATATACAAAGTCTCCTTCGAATAGAACCTTGTGATTATATAGCTGATGACATAGTAGGTAGTTGCCAATAATCTATGAGAATACGAGTAGGTAATCATAGTATTCTTTTCGAAATAAATCCTTGATCAGTATTTCTTGAATATTCCTGACTTCACTGACTTTGTTGGTATCATAAAGGGTGGCTGAATAGACCTTAGATTTCTCTTGTTTGACTTAGTATAGCTGTAACTATGGTAATATCTAACATTGATATATTGGATAGGCCTATTGGTTACTTTGTTCTGATAACTGTTACCTTGGAAAGAATTTTTGATTTCGAATAAGTATTGTCATATTCACATATGAAAGTCATATTATTACAAGAGACCATATTGGTTAGGTTATGAAGGAGTAGCCATAGAATCTTCAAATCCTCAGAGTAATAGCTGAGACTAAAAGTAAAGGCAGATAGATTCTCCTGATATTTACCAATTGATATGAGGAATATTGATATCCGAGTGATATCTCCTGATGCAATAGGTTATCCATTGATGACTTCAATAGAGTATGGTTTTTTTAATATAAATACATAACTTAATGAAAACTGCCAACTTTCATATCCTTGTAATATCAATATAGACAAAGTTGATTCATTTACGACCATGAATCCATTCTTATTTGATTGGCTTGAATCTTGTCTTGTTGCTTAACATCCACCGTAACCTCAATAATATTTCCTGATAGAACAACAATGTTATGGATATTGATGGCAGCAGCATGTCAGATCCGATATGAATAATTGACTACAATATGATTTGTATCTCCACAATACACATTTCTGTTATGATCACTGCTGCTCTTTTCTTCTTCTTGAATCGATGTACTTGCCTTAGCTGCGTAACAATTCATAGGTAGAAGTGTGTAATATCAGGTAACAGTACTAGTGGAGATGCGTTGGGAATGATAGACTTGGCTGATTGATTTCTGAGTGTAAATCGACTAGAGGATATTGTGCCAGCTTGAAAACATATCTCAGACTCTCGTTTCAGGCATAAGACCACAAAATCATGGAGGAAGTTGGAGATGTCTACATGCTGAAGAGAGTCAATGAGTTCTTCTAACATGTAGCTCTGGGGGCTATTATTTTGGTAAGGTTCGTTTCAGTCAATGTCTCAAATAAATAGTTGGAATTCTATGTAATATTGTAATTACCTTCAGTTCTGCTGTTATAGTTTCATCAACTCTCTCTTAGCTGTAGCTTATCTATCCATATCTCAATATGCTAGAGGAGGTTTTCTGTGCAGAACTTCAAGGTTGGTGATTTTGAGTTCTCCCATACATCTCACATCATACAGTTGGATACTCTCAATATCGATACTGTATAGGCAGTTTACTTCATTCTAAATTTGTACTTGCTCTGTATCATACCCTTAGAATTGATCTGTGACCGGAATGGCTATCTGGACATCCCATCCTATGAGTTTCCATCTGTCGTTTTCTGAGAATTACAAGATATCACTACCTTTATTGTCCATTATTCAGCCAGATTTTAAAGATCATGATGACTTGATTTGAGATTGGATTCACTAGATGTGAATACTGAACTGCTTAACTTGCTCATGCTGTCATTGAGTTTGATCTTTCTCATCAACCTTGTATAGTCAGATTTCTGCCACAATGGTAGATTTCTATTGTACAAGTTGTTGTCAAAGTATAGTTATAATGTTTTCTGGATTGGTATGATTATCATGGCGGCCGGCCTATGGCAGGATAACCATCCATCCACCCAGAATATAGTAAGCTCATTCAAGTGCTCTTGCATGCTATCGATAACCTTACATATTCAACCCACCTATCATATTCTCGAATATACATGTGCAACCTTATCTATATTCATATCTATATGTACGAGGACGTATGCCTTTACAATGATCTCAAGTAGTTGCTGTGTATAGTGAGCATAGAACAGATTGGTGATTGAGATTTGATTCTTGTTGAATCTGATTCGACTCTGTTGTTATTATAGCTAGTCCAATTAGAAGATCATTTTCTCCACTTGAGTAGTATTGGCAATGAACTGTCGAATGTTTGTACCATTAACAAATCAGTTTCGTTCGAGCGAAGCGGATCCTTACCAAGCCATTCGCCTCAAACCCTGCCATTTCGGCCCACAATTTCAAACACAACTAGGTAGGCAAGTTCTTGTCTGTATCTCGCGATTTGGGACGGAATGTATTGCTGGGATCGAATTCTTTTGAACGCGCCAACAGTCAAGGCAATTGGACAAAACTCACTTACTTATTGTCCTTCGAAAATGAATGGTTCGCGAATCTGTTTCCAACAAACCGGCTAAATTCGATAAATTCCAGATCGAATCCGAATTGAATCCGTAATCAGTTTGATCTGTCTTGAATTGATCTGGTTTATTGCTAATACTACTCTACAGTCTACGATTGGTTCTATCATATTTACTTGTTCAGTCAGGATATTCTTTATTTCTTGAATACATATCCTTCAATAGAATGTTGATAAAATTGTTATGTTAGTCTCTAGAAGTAGTATCATCTGAGTTTTTTTAATAGCCGATAACAAGATCTGGCAGATGATAGCATTACTTATATTTCAAATATATCCAATTCCAAAACAATCAAAAGTACAATCCAGATGACTTTATTGATAAACTGAAGTGTGGATGATTTGTTTTCAGGGTTGAAGTCCTCAGGTACTATTATTTCTTCAACAAGAAGTTATATTTAATCTGTAATTTAAAAAATAAAACCTATCAGTCTGGATCATAAACTAATAGGTATTTGTTGGAACGAAAGACTTATTATTATAACAAGCTTCTTATTTACAGTAAGATATTGTGCTCCAGAAAATATCTGAAACAAACAAGGTGAAGAATACAACTATTGTCACATATTGAAGGTTATAATAATCTCAAAGTAATATAGAGACTTGTTCACAAGAGAACGAGTGAAGAGAAATGATGCAGCAAATCAAACTCTTTACTTCAAAGTCCCTATTATAACAAACCTCAGTTCTTGACTCATGGATCATCTCCTATGACTCTCATATGACTCATACCTCTGAATGCTTCCATTATATTCTACCTTTCATATCAATCATAGAACACCATTGTTAGCAATTATATGATTCAATGTTGAATGTTTCTGAATTGCTGTCCCGATCATTAGTAACGCTTTGCTCCATATATTACAACTCATTTCCCAATTTTCGGTGTATTGTGATTCACCTTGATCTTCCATATGATTACGGATCTATAATATCTAGGGTATCACCAACAATATCGCTTGTTGTAAACCTGCGCTGGAATAGCTACACACAGATTTTTCAAGTCATGACTAGACTCAGAAGAATACAATATATATCTCTGGTGGGATATCTATTTGCCTCACATCATAGTGTATAATCTTTATGATAAGCTACTGAACTTATATCAAGGTATATTTATTCATGGGATGGTAGACTGAGATATTGTCTTAACAGTCATAGTTATCAGAGTTCACAAAATAGATTCTTAAGGTATATAAATATCCTGGGCCGGTAGCAATATACTTGGTGGAGATGTCATTGAGTTTTCATTTCTTCTGATGGGTGGTAGATATGATTGTTGGTCTAATAGCATATTTGTA
Source organism: Wilcoxina mikolae CBS 423.85 (assembly GCA_014904905.1). Classification (NCBI taxonomy): domain Eukaryota; kingdom Fungi; phylum Ascomycota; class Pezizomycetes; order Pezizales; family Pyronemataceae; genus Wilcoxina; species Wilcoxina mikolae. The sequence goes on from MU122125.1 coordinate 213,436, forward strand.
GAAGTTAGACTTTAGCCTCAGTATTCTAGGATAGCATACACTATTTATTGAATGGTAGTTGCTAGGCAGAAACTTATCGACGCAGTTCATAGAGTTGTCAGAGTGTTTGTAGTTGGCATCGATTGGTACAGTGTAATGGCGGTGCCAGGTGCACTTGGCTCGCAGGCGCACTTGGTTCCCAAGCGCACTTGGCCTTCTCAAGTGCACTTGGCTGCAGAGGCCGGGTAACCGCCCTTCATATATAATCACCTCGCAAAGTGCTTTTTGCACACCAACGATTATCTTACCTACACATTTCACAATTGATATATATTACTTATTCTCGTTTGCAACCATATCTACACGTATTCACTCATACGAGGATGTACGTCCTTACACTATAATCGCTTTTCAGTCACCAGATTCGTTTCGCTCAGGGGATTTCGTGATTTCTTTACTTTTTCGACACGTCAGACCTACACTGAGAACTATCGTTAAATTGTCGATACAAGATAAGTAATCATCCAATTGAGTTGATTGATGGTAGTAGAGATGATTCCGAGATAATTTAGATGTCAATCAGTCCCGAGAGATACGTCACCTGCCATGATACATAGGTACCTTTGAGAACTTGAAATGTTTCCATTCACGACCTATTCCGAGTATCATCACTAGATCAATGAATCAGGATGAGTATACCTGTCAATCAAGTCAATTGACTGCCGTAGAGACGATTCTGAAGTCAATTGGCCCCGAGTGTGGTGTCACCTACTCTACATGACGACTTCGAACGAGTCGCATCACCGACCGCGATCTTCATACGTTCACACACATACTCTCATGACCTATAAATATCGAAGCTTGATAAGTACACCTAAATTAAGTTAATTGACGATGCAGTGACGAATCAGAGATGATTTGGAGGTCAATTGATCCCGAGGAACACGTCACCAGCCCTTATGGCCACTGCTGAGAAAACCTCGAAACGCATTTAACGAGATCCATCGCATATGAACGGTTGATCGAGATGAATCGAACTTTCATCAACGTCAGTCTCACATATCGATCAATTGGTTCTTCATTACCTCTTTTCCAATGTATCACTACTCGGAACCCATAGAGATTGTTATCACTAGGGTGATGATTCGAGATAAGTAATTCCGTCTATTGGAGTTGATTGATGTGAGTAGAGTCAATTCCGAGACGATTCGGAGGTCAATCGACCCTGATACACTCGCGATCGGCCTGATGGCCACAATACCGAGAACTCTTTGAAATATGTTCGAAGAGATCAATCGCATACATACAGACGATCGATGGCAACCCATTGAGCAGCTCAAGTGGTAGCGAAGTCTTGATCTACTTCAACACGCATCAATTAATCACTCTAAGACAGTTATCCCTGAACGGGTCGGTTCATTGACAGTCGAGTCTGGCGAGAAGTCACCGACGATCAATGCGTTCGATGAAGTGTACTTGACGATTACCTTCTCCGACCTGAGCGGAAGCTCTGAAGCGTACTTGACGATTACCTGCCTACGATCTGAGTGTAAGCTCTGAAGTGCCCCTATGGAGAATGATTATACGAGCATGGAAGTGCATTTACGGAGAAAGACTACCAATGGGCAGAGTTCAAGATCCTGATAGTGGAGCTGCAATCGCAGATCATGAAGCAACTCAGAGTGGAAAGTTTAACCCCGAATGTTCTAAAAGTGTGTCTAGCAGATCAAAGCCGATACTCCATTGTGCAATTCTACAAGACGGATGAGAAAACAAGCATCATTCACGAACATATCAATCGATACCTGATCGCAACTACAATCATGATTGCCCCTCGTTAAGACTCAATCGAGCTACCGATCAACCTTCGAGAAACCGGCGATGCCATATGAGACAACAATGACTACTGACTGTACGATGCCGATTGTTATCGTCATGGGAGTGATCCAAGTCAGAAGTAAATCGATTCTCAATCGACAATGAGCGATCCTTCGTATATCGACGGAGTCGTCTTATCCAAGCGGGATGGATGTCTACTTTGTTACATCTCTAGGTGGGATGGACCTCTCCTTCGTTTTATCCAAGTAGGATGGACGTCTACTGGGCCGCCGAGACAACTTCCGGTGGAATGACTACTGGCAGCGGAGACTCATAACGTCCAAGCTGCAAAGGCAGCTTGACATCCGGGACGAACCAGCATTCATCGCAACCTCGGGCCTTGAAGGCAATGAGATGATGTCTGCAAGAGAAAGTAGAAAGGCTACTCTCCCGGTTCAGTATTTTGAATGCTTGGCACCGGTTGACGAATCGGATGTCTTAATTGTGTCCATGAAGGCATACGACTTGGTTTTGGGACTCGGATTATCTTGATTCAAGGTACGAAACCCCGATATCGACTGGAAGGCCGGTCGACTCGTGGCCTTGGGAAGCCCTAATGGGCCGCAGGCTACGAATGGGAATCACGATGGAACCCCATACGTGGATACCAATGGAACTTCGCAGGGGTACGGTGGTAAGCCTCCGAACATTTGTTTGCTTGGAGCAACTGCATTCCACGACCTTCTTGAGTGCAACGAGGTCGTCATGCCATTCACACTACAGTTTGTGGAGTGAACCGGGCTGCTGGGATCATCATGGAGCGGGACCTCAGATGAGGAAATCCGATGCTGGATGGGCGAGCAGGGAGCAGCGGTGGTAGTTACGGCAGAAGAGTTACCAACAATGTGGGGCTTGAATGACTGCTACCGGCTCGCCGAGTCATGAAGGGAGTTCACCGGCTGCGGTACCTTGGTTCCATCGTGGACGGCCGTTAGACCCGTGGCTCCTGGTTTCCGCGACATTTACTGCTCCATCTTTTGCTTTGATCAAATTTCCTAACATGAGTGGAGCAGAAATGGCATTGTATAAGATAGACTGGCCGATACAGCGGAGATGATGGGTATACACCGATAGCACAACTGGATATCAGGAATGACAGATGCACTGATTGTGCCGCTGGAGAAATGACGATTCACACGCATACAATTGATTAAATATCGATACCATGTCAACGGGTGACATCTCGAAATACGCAGCGGCGATACATGAATTCGGATCGGAATGGCCGAATGATTGACTTTGTAATTCATGCCGAGATGGCCAGATCACCGACTGATTTTGTCCCGGGAGGATCGGTTAATTCATTAACTGATTTTTTGCCCGATGGTGCAAATCAATGGTTAATCTGGAGTGATTTCGTGCCCTGGTGGCCGGATCAATAACGGATTTGGAGAAAACTTGGCCTGATAGGCCGAATCTTGGATTTTGAATTCGACATGGAAATGGTTTTAACATCACGATATGATGCATTTCGGATCTCGGATATGCGATTTCAGGAAAGGCTTGCAAGGTGCAGGATGAGGGATGACGATTGTGTGGAACTTGACCTTGGATCAACTATTGTGGAGGTCAGTAATGAAAACTCGACAAAGCTTACAGAATCTCAGGAGAACCCACTGAATACAGGTTGGACGAGTGCAAATTGCACTTTCTGAATCAAATGGCCAGAATCAAATGGCTGAATTGGATGACGATTAGTCCACTTGAATGGATGGCGATGTCCAAAGTTATGTTCGAGACTCTGCTCCTTTTCTTTAAGAAACACTTACTTCATAAGAGATTCTGCGAAAACTTGCAATCAAAAGTATCAGAATCGACGAGATCGACGACGCGTACGAACCGATACGACACCGGCATGACATGATTGTCGTCGACGGAGTACCGACCTCAAAAAGAGGGGAATGACCATTCCGGAATCCGAGAAACCACTACAACGACAAAATCCGCACCGGAAGTGCTGGTATGATAATCCATCATGCTGCAGAGGTAAGTACACTTGACTCGCAGGCACACTTGGCCTCGCGAGTACACTTGGCTCGCAGGTGCGCTGGAAGTCAATGAGATCTTATCGGCCTACGACTTCACTATCGAGCACCTGGAAGGTACAAACAAAAACCCTGCCGATAGCCCGATTACGAGACCGGCTACAAGAAGTCTGTCGGATGGCTCTTGGCGACCCTGACAGTTGAACCCTACGATGACCTCCTACCGACGATTAAGAAGGCCCAGACTACTGACCCATTGTTGTGTGACATCTCGGGCAAGCTAGTCGATAACCCAATGGACACAGCCGAAGCCAAAGCCAAAGATGAGAACCAATGGAGCATCATCGCTGGAGCTCCGACCTACGAGGGGAGGATATAGGTCCCTGCGGACGATGCTCTCCGCGGTAAAGTGACAAGTCTCTTTCATAACCCTGAGTTCAGCCACTTTGAAGCTCTTAAAACTGCTGTGTTAGTCTCTAGGGATTTCTATTGGCATATGATGAACGCGTACATAAGGAAGTACATCAGCGGCTGCGAATCGCCGGAAGCACCACCGAATGCTTCGAATGCACAATCAGCTGCAACCAACGATCAATGAAGTCAATCGCACCCAGTGCTAGCGGCAGAGAGCTATCCAAACCAGCAATCGAGATATCAAGCTGCGTGGAATGCGAACCGGCAGCAATCATTAATGGAAGTATGAGAAGGCTACCGCATTGGAGCTCCATAGCCGAGAATGCAAATGCACCAAGTAACTATGACCTTGTACGAGGTTTGCTTTCTAATTAGATATATCAACAAACGAAGATGCTCTGCAATTGGCCCTGAACGAAGCCTTGACGATAATCGATTGACGTCACCGTAGATAGTGGCGATTAACCGTATCAGGCAAGATTTCAGGGTGCGCACCCTACAGCTGGGCTCGGAAGGGCATGGCATGTGCAACTCACTACTTTCGTGGATTCGGAAGTTGATGGCATGGAGAATGGATATCTTGATGCACCTGAAGCATACTTGGTTACTTCATATGTACGACCTTATGATACACTTACGAGATAGATACCGCAACTCAAATGAGCATGTACGAATGCATGTCGACATATGATGACTGCAATCGAGGGCAGCACGAGGCCGACACAAGTCAACCACCACGTGATTTGAAGCAGGATGGCGACCGAAAGTCAAATCCCGATAACCGATATACGAGTCAACTTGGAATCAATCGGTGAGACGCATATGATCAATGCTGAGAGCGGAGGCTATCACCGATGAGAGCAGCAGCTATGATCAAGATAAGTACATAGTGCAATTATGCTAGTTGACTGCTGCAGAGATGCATTACTGGCCACGATGGCCTTACCCTCAGATGACGTTCACGAAAGTGTCCAACAAAAGAAATTGTATACGATCGATCGATTAGTCGGAAGTCGAGGTGTCAACTACGATATATCGATGCCGAACGATACCCACAAGTCGGCCAATGGTATTTACCGATTCGATCACCACCGAGCTAGCACTATGGAGATCAATTATTTGGATTCGGAGATGGACTTGGAGGATTCAGGGTCAATTGGATATCTCCTTCTTGCTTTCTACTTCTATCCTTCTCTTCTGATGGATTCGGCCCGGTATAAATGGCATCGGTACGGATTTTACCATCTACCACTGGAGGTGGATATCCCCGTGCACTGGATCCGCCATTGAGGCCGCCTGGATGGCACCGATCGGTCGTGGGACTTATGCAGACGTACGAAGGTGTACGTACCTTATCTTATCTTTCTTAATGTATATATATGTTGCAGCCCAGGAGGTCTTCTGATAAAGAGGGGGATGATGTAATAGCGGTGCCAGGTGTACTTGGCTCGCAGGCGTACTTGGCTCCCAAGTGCACTTGGCCTTCTCAAGTGCACTTGGCTGCCAAGGCCGGGTAACCGCCCTTCATATATAATCACCTCGCGATGCGCTTTGTGCATGCCAGTGATTATCTTACCTACAAATCTCACAATTAATATATATTACTTATTCTCGTTTGCAACCGTATCTACACGTATTCACTCATACGAGGACGTACGTCCTTACATACAGATAGGTTGTTCTTGTGATATCCATTTATTTGCACCTGTGTTTAATAGAAACAGTCTGAGAGAAATTTGTGGAATCCCTTCTACTACATAATATCTTGTACTTGGATTGATACCTGCTACTTACACATCCCTTGAAACTGTGCAAAGTATCATATAGTTAGTGTATCCAAATCAAGAATATTCTATATCAGATGCACCATATAATTATTCTTGATCTAATAAATATCATATATTAGAATGAGGCCCTGAGTCCCTGACTATGCACAGTCATAAACTATTTCGTGAAGCTATCTAGATAGAGGATATTATCAATCATTCAGCTTTGAAGGAAATGGATGAGATCTTCTTTGATGGTATTGAAATATTTTAAGCTATATATAAGATACTAAGTATACAGAATATTGCAGGGATAAAGCAGAGATATATTGTCAGACCAGAATTACATTTAATTTGTCAAAGTGTAAAAAATGATGTCGAGAGTAATAAATGGATGAAAATGGTATAGATAGAGAAAATAGAGATGAAATAGAATTGAAGAAGTGTGTGAAAGTATATATATAGAGTATAATGAGCACTCAAGGTGCTGATAAGATCCAAAAAGGTGTAGAGCAGTACACAAGTGAGTTGCAACTATTGGAGATATGAAACTTCATCCTTAAGTAGCTAGTTTTAAGTAGCTCTCATTATTTTCTTGTTAATGCAAGCTATACACAGCATGTACTCTATGACTCTCAGTGGTGAATGATCAACCTCTTGAGTGATAAATATTCTTGTCATGTGGTAACGTAATTTACCGAGTGACCGGCCATGACCAGCAGTCCACTCACGCATGCAGACATCATATTAATTGGAAATAATACAATCAGCGCTTCTCTCTGACCTTGTAACTACTTCAACCCTTCTTTCTATTATCTCAGCTTCCTTTCCATCATCTCCTGCCTGCATATACTCTTGGGAACCACCAGTAGATACCAGGGGGTCCTCCTCATCCCCACTTTCCTCTTTAGTAATTAACCCTTCATCCATTGAGTCTTTTTCTGTTTAGCTCCCACCCCTGTGTAATTGTACACAAGCAGTCTTTAGTGTGTTGTACTGCTTTCTCACCTGTCCAGTAGTGTTAGAGCCTTCCAATTTTAATTCAGCAGCTGCTTCTTGCTTGATCTTTCTGGACTCTGCTCTGGCAGACTTTTTTACTTCTTTCCTCTCTCTCTCTTCTCTGAGCTGCACCATCTGCTTCTGTGTGATTATACTGGCCTTGGTGAGCTGGCGATGATCCTTGGCAGCAATTGCAGAAAGATCTTTGGCTTGAGAGCACAGGTTTCTGAGTATTTCTGCCCCCAAATCTCTATCTGCAAGTGCTCCTTCTGCAGACTTGCCAGGTTGTCCAATAATATGCTTCAGCTTGAGAGAGGAGGGTGTATTTCGCTTTAACAGATGTATGACAGTACACTGTAGGTGGCTGATTTCTCTGGAATTCCTTGGAGTTGTGCCAATGAGGTCTCCACTGTTTGCCAAGACAGGCCAGGTGATCACTGATGAAGCGTATAGTAAAACCCGTCTGGAATCGATTTGGGAGATGCCGGTTGCCGTAAAGGTACTGCAGATGTTCTTGAGAGTATATGTATTCAATCTGACATGTGTGACAAGTCTGAAAATGATCAGTATTATATACTCAATTGCAGAGACTGGAGACTGACGAGGGGTTTGCAGTAGTACTAAAATTGACCCTTTTTGATAGTATTCCCTCTCCATCTCATCCAATTGTCAAGCTCTCCACTGTATGCTCACTGAAGAGGGCCAAATAGGCCTATATCCAATGGTTGAAGGATATCGGTGGAGTGAGCTGGCAAATAGAGTTGATAAATATTATTGTTAAGGTAGTACTGAAAATACTCTGGAGTGCAATGAGAGTCATACCCATCAAGATTTAGAAGCCGATACTCTCCTTCAGCACTGGTAGTATAGATTAAACCTGGTACTTGCTGGGAATGTACTAGTACTTATACCCATATTGTTCTAATAAAACAGTCAAAATTGTTTTCTACCTACTCTAACTCAAGTTCACAGTCTGTGCAACCTTTTGATGACCAAGCAAAGGTTGCTTCGTTCTCCTTTTGCACCCCTGCATGCCATCCCATAAGGTGTGCTGCGCTCTTGTAGATATACATGGGAGGAAGTATCCGACCATCTGCAGAAATAGTTTCAATCACAGTTACCATTTTCCGGTTGACATCCTGGCTATACCGGAAATTCTTTTTGCCACATCGGACAATTACTTTGACCTTCAAGGCTTGCCCAAGTAGAAATCCCTTTTCATCCATATTATAAATATTCTCTGGCCGAATTTTGAATTCCTTAATAAGTTTTCCAAGCTGTTTGGATGTTACTAATAATCATCTGTAAGATAAGAAATTTACCTTGCGGAAATAGTCTCTGACAAGTACTGGGTCACTTGCATTGGCTCCATTTGGTGATCCAGACGCTGACTAAACTGTGCTGATATCTCAGGATGGCAGTTCAAGAAGTGAGTGACCCAGTATTTTCCCACTTCTCGGCCTTTGGAGCTTGACAATAATCCTTTTGCAAATCCCATCAAAAGACTTAAATTAAGTGGAAGGCCAAGATCATCTAATCTATTGCACATGCATACAATAAATTTCTCCTCCTGTGGGGAAAGAAGTTGTTGATAGAGATGGGCAGTAGATTCTGCTTCTGTACTCCGCAGCCAGTCTCGAAGTGTGGAGTATGGTATACCAGAAGTTGCTGCAGTAGACTTGATTGATAGCTCAATACCAGAAAGAACATCTTTTTTGGCAAGAAGAATAGACTTTTCACACTCAGAATCTAGCCAGGGCTTCATCCGATTCATGGTTGATACTCAACTGATACTCCATCATGAGTTCGTAGATAAATAACAGTTCGGGTGAGAAATCAACCCAGTGATTGGAATCACTGTCGTGGGCGGTTACCCGATCAAAAACGTTAATTGTGTTAACATATCTACAGGTGTCAGTTTGAAATTCTTCTATATTATTGTAATATAAGGATTCGATATTATGATAATGTTTAATGTCACAATCAGTCAGAACCTATTTTATAAAGTGAGAACAGAATTAATGATATCTCCAACAGTATATAGGCCACTCCAAATACTATCAGATAACTCTGTACCATTGTATCATGAGCTTTTACCTCACATCTTGGCACCAAATTCAGTAATATTACATGATTTCACCTGTTCTTCATATTATACACTCAGTTCAATATTCAAAAAGAAAGTCCAGATTTGCATTCATATTGTCCCGTCAATATGAGTATCAATCGAGTCACATCAGGCTGTGTATGTATGGCTGCATTGTGATAGATTTGAGTTAGCATGCAAAGAATATATATGATGGTTCTTGGTATTGTATACGCAGTTCTGCGAGTTGTGTATGTCATGCGACCAATACAGCTTACTAACAACTGTGCAAAGTGTACTTTCAATTCAATTACACTTGAAAGCCAAATATACTTGCACATCAGGTACATGCATTAGTATATATGTGATAAGTGGAGGTGAATATAATATTAACTTACTTGCAACTGTGCAAATACACTGGCTATCTGTAGAGGTAAATATGTACTTAGAAGTGTATCTGTATGAATTGCCTGATTGTAAAACTATACTCAATACTACTATCAATGCATTGCAATAATATATCAATTCTGTCAACTGCATATACAGTTCTCCCAATTACCTTTGCAATCTGTACTATGACTTTCATATGAACAACAAACAGTTATAGGCATGTGTTCTTGCAGTCTTACCACTCAGTTTTCGGGCTCAACAAATACCTTAACTGGGACAATTGTTGTCGACAAGGAGATTCGGTTCAAGTCAAACCGGATCCAACAGGAGCTCGATAAGGATTCAACTCGAGTTCGAGTTACACTAGAGGGTTTGTCAAATACCGAGTCGGAAACTATTGATGTTTGAAAGATAAACAGACGGTGAACGAGAGGTCCATCCTGCATAGTTGGACTAAGTAGACATCTATTCGACCTAGTGATTAGATGGAAACAGAGATCCATTCCATCTGGGAATGCGCCTATGTAGATATCCATCCCGCCAAGGAATAAGTTGGAAAGAGAGATTAATCCTGTCTAGGAATTTGATGAAGTATTCATCCATCCCACCTATAGATAAGACGGAAAGGGAGGTCCATTTGGCCTAGAGATCAGACCAATTAGACATCTATCCCTCCTAGGCATAAGACAGAAAGAGAGAGATCTAATCAGCCTACGGATACAATCAAGATAATATCCATCCCATCCAAGGATAAAATGAAGTAGAGGTTCATCACGCCCAGAGATAAGAGGAAGGAGAGAGCCATCTCGCCTGCAGATACAACATAGGTGTTGTCCATCACGTATAGTAATAACATGACTGCATTGATGTGCGAATGATCGCTTGATATTGATTGCGAATAGATTTACTTCAGACTTGCATCACTCTCACGATGATTGAAATCGACATCATGCAGTCATCAACGGTTTGTCAAATGATGATTTGTAACTGGATTCATTATCACAGCAGGGTTATCGCAAGTATAGTTGCAATGAGAAATCGATTGATATGTTTCAATATATCATCCAGCTTCGTAAGAATGTATTGATTCTCCATAAGTTCACTTCTGTGCTTGTATCACCATTCTTCATTGATTCACTTCTGGGCCATGCTGATGGTATATAATTGAGCTTACAGCTTTGGCTATCAATACTAATGTATTCTGCGTATATTTCAGATCTTACACTCAGATTGTAGGACGGTAATTATGAAGTGCAGTTCAGAGCTTTCCCTCACCTTGGAGGAAGGTAATTATCAAGTGCATTTGATTGAATGCATTTATTGTTGGTGATATATAGTCAGACTCGGCTGTCAATGAACTGATAAATTTCGAGGTGACTATAATTGAACCGATAAGTCAGTACATAAAAGGTATTATTGGTGAAGCTTTCGCTTACACTTCGAGCTGTTTATTAGGTTGCCATCAATTGTTTGTACATATATGCTTGATTTCGTCAAACTTATTTCAAGGTCTTCTTGGTGGTATATCTATCAGGCCGATCACAACTGTATCAGGATAAATTGACCTCTGAATCATTTCGGATTGACTCTTCCCACATCAATCAACTCCCATAGACATAGTACATATCTCGAATTATCACCCTAGCGATGATAATCTGTATTGTTTATTAGTAGTGACACTTTGAAAATGAGATATTGTATAACCAATTAATCAATATATGAGTGTGGTTGATGAAGGTTCGCTAGCAGATTGTACTCAATTACGTTCGATTGGTGTCGATTATATGTTCGTATACGATAGATCTCCATAACGCGGTTCAAGGTCTTCTTTACAGTGGCCATAAGAGTATTGTAACACATTTCCCATAGTATTGGCAATGAACTATCAGAGGGTTGAACCATTGTCGAATCGATTTGGGTTGAGTGAACTGAATCCTTGCCATGACATTCCCCTCAGATCTCACCATTTCAGGCCACAAGTTCGAACAATAATAAGTAATCGAGTTCCTATCAGAACCTCGCGATGTTAAGTACATCCCGTAGGTAAAGTCGGGATCCTTTGAACGTGCTAAAAATCGAGGCAATCAGATAAAGATGAGATTAATTATTGGCGTTTGAACATCAATGGTTCGCGAATCAGTTTGTGAAAACATGGTTACATATGACAAATTCTGGATCGAACACAAACCGATTGCCTGCGTGGTTCCACCTATCTCAAACCGATCTGATTCGTTACCAACAGAATATGCTGAGGAACAGATGACATCCAGATGATCTTGGAATCGTCATAGAATCCTTTACTGATTCATTGATATAGTGATGATACTTGGTGTAGGTCATCTATCATGGCAGGTGACGTGTCCCTCGCGACCAATTGATATGTAAATTATCTCGGAATTGACTCTACTACTGTCAATCAAGTCAATCGGATAATTACCTGTCTTCTTTTAACAATCTAGTGATAGTTCTCGGTATAGGTTTGACATGTCCAAAGGTGAAGAGATCATGACACCCTGTGAGTAAAACGTATCAAGTTACAGAAAAGCAGTTATAATATAAGGGGATTCATACTCGTATAGATAGATACGTGTTGATATGATTGCGAATATGAATAGGTAATAAAGATGATAATAATTGTAATGTATGCAAAGTATGATAATCACTACTATAAAAAAGCACTTTGGAAGGTGACTATAGATGAAGGGCACTTATCCGGCCTCAGCTGCCAAGTATACCTGTGTGCCAAATACTGCTGCTATCCATGAACACTTATAAAGCCAAGTGCATCTGTTAGTGCAGTATACTTATCATTCCAAGTGTACCTGGCATGGCTATTACAGAGATGAATATTTATTCAAACAATTTCTGAAGTAGTTCTGCTATAATACAATATTGGTTGCAGGTTAATCAATGTTAAATATATGGCAAATACCAGTATATTATTTGAAAGCTTCCATATCAAGAAGATAATTGATAGAATTTTAGTGCTGCCTGTTTTAACTGCATATAGATTCAGATATTGCCGTATCAGGAGGGTCAGAAGCTATTGTATAAGGTACTGCAGGGCCAAATACCATATTGATTGTTGCATATATTCAGGTTGCAAATTGTTTATTAGTGCAGCAGGAATACTGTTCAGCTATCAGATATTCAGCTTCGTGTTGATGACAAACCATCAGAAGTTCGTTCCATTGACAAACCCATTCGGTTCCAGCAAAGTGAATCTGTGCCAAGCCATTCACTTCAAATACTACCATTTCAGCCCACAACTGCGAACAAATATAACTAAGTGAGTTCCTCTCTGATGGGCTCAATATTTGGTTTATCTTGTAGTGCGTGAGGTTAGCTACACGATGAACTACAATTTGAGCCAATCGGATAAGAATTCACCGACCTATTTTCATTCGAATATCAATAGTTCAGGAATCAATATGCCTGAAACTATGTAGTTCGACTCGAACCCAAAATTGAATCTGAGTCGAACCCCTTGTCAGTTTGATCCATCATGAACCACTCTGCTCATTCCCAACACTAGTTCAGATCATTGAACTTGTCATTAATACAAAGCTGGAAACTATATTGCATCCGGTCAGTATAGCACAACCATCTTCTCAAGATGTATATGGAGTTATGAATACTCAACATATTCTCAGAGATATAAACCTGATTGGAAAAGCATCCATTTTGTCGATGTTGCAGAAGACAAGAAGTACTTTCATAAGTTGAATAGATTTTGTTATCTGGATCAATATTTATTATATGCTTCAAAATGAGTTAAATACATCAGGAAAAAGGATACAAAGAATTTTCAAAACAGTACATATACTTGACAGACTGTAGATTCTATACTATTATCAATATACAAGTAGATTATATTGTAATAGGTAGAGTACCATGCAGAATCAGTACAATATACACAGATATCAATACCAAGGATGGGGTACATTCTAACTGTGAAAACCAGATGAATAGAACATGAAACGTAATGGCAGATTCAGATGAGCTGTCTCATATGTGATCATCGGGCTTACTTTATTGTTCTGGCACTGTGTATGGCGAATATAGTTCTGAGTATTGTACCTCCACTAAATGAGATTCTATTTGGACTACTAATATTATAGATGTACTGGACACAGAAAGTATATTCAGGTACAACTAATGTACCTGGGAGCATAAAGTCGGTCCTGATGTGAAATCTTCAGAAGTATTGGTATGAGATTTTATAACGTTTGGAAGTATTGGCACAAGATTCTACAATCTATAAGAGTACTGAAATAAGATTCCGGAATCCCTAGGAGAACTGATTGATATTCTTAGGCTTCCAGAAGAATTGGTACAGTAATCATGGATGTTGTGGGATTATTCATATTAATGCAGTATATATTCTCTGTTCTTGGATAAACAATCACTTTGAATACTATATGGTTCGAAAGACAATCTATTGTGTATCTATTCATACTTAAATGTCACTGCTTGAAATTACTCTACATGTCTGCCAGAAATATTGAGATGTTAAAAGAGAACAAGTTGAAATTCAATGGTATGGAATAATACACATAAATAAGGTAATATAAAACCTACACATTAGAAAGATGATCAACTCAAGATTTGTCTCACTTTCAGAACCTATTAAGCCATTCAATCATATATATTGTTGATATCACTATCAGTCAACTATTTCGTTTGTTTCAAAATAAAATGAAATGTCTTGATTATTCCATAGCCATAAATACGTAATGAGGTAGTATCATCAATTTATGAGAATTGGTGTCTTGTTTGTAAATTAAGTTCCAGTGATTTTGGACTCAGAGAAATATCTGTCAAGCTGATAGACTAGTCATTCTAGTTCTCCACTGCATATATTTAGAAAAATAAAAATCAATTTGTACCAAGAATGAATAATATAGCAGATAACTTGTTAATACAAATGATATGAGTTCAATCAAGAGACAGGATGATATCCTGTTAAATGTTCAGGAACATACCACTCAGAATTGCACAAGATGCAATTTTAAGAAATATGTAATAGAAAGATTAATTACTGTGGTAATCATTTTGTGTTAAACTTGTAGTGAATTATGTATCATGACTATCCTCTGTCAAAAAGTAGTCAAAAGCCGATGCCTTAACTGCTAATCCTCATAGAGATACCAGATCAATACAATTGGCATTATGTGGAAGACATCTGAATCTGTTCACTATTAAGAACTACATTTGTTCTAAAATATCAACAATATCGAATTAGATTAACCCACAATTTTTGTTTTCAACAATCTTTGTTTGCTATCAGTTGTCAGTGTGTACATATTATACTTGGAATTGTAACTGTTTATGACAGTATACATACCTACAGAAGCTTTTCACTATCATATATCATGTTGACTAATATTGCCAATAAACTGTCAGAGATTCGTTCTATTGATGAACTGGCTTGATTCAAGCGAAGCGGATCCTTGCCAAGACTATCCATGTCAAACAGCACAATTTCTTCCCACAACGTGAAACAAAGACAGGCAAGCGAGATGCTGACCTATCGCCTTGATTTGTTATTCATCTCGTAGTATAATAGTGGTATCAGATACGCTTGGTCTTGTAAGTTCACTTGGCCTAGTAAGTAGACTTGGCCTTGCAGGTATAGGTATAATATCCCTGCCTCAGGATGTATTAGTCATGCTTAGACAACAGTGGTGCATCTGAAGCCCCTGTAACGTCGGAAGGCAGGGTAACATGTATGTTCGCCACGATACAATGTGAACTACTACAACAACAACACTTGGCCTCCGCTATTCGCACAGATGCATATTGCTCTGCACAGCACCTTGGGATGCTTAATATACTGGGTTCTTCGTCTGGCCAGTGCAATTGCAAGGTACTTGGTACTTGGTGGCCATGCTGCTCTGGATATTATAATAACAATGCTATGTACTGCATATAATACAATGCTACGTACTGCATAACACACTATTTGGACTGCCTATCTTCCTGAGCTGTTTTTCATGGAGATGTCCGATCAGGTAGTAGCAGCAGCAAACCACTTTGCTTGCATCCATGTGTTGGCTGGACGCAATCAACTTGAAGCTCTGCCTATCACAGAGTAATATTTATTACGTCTATTTACAGTTCTTAAAACCGTGTATACCCTGTTCACCGCAATATTCAACTCATCCTCCAGCATATAATAAACATCATTCCAAGTCACTAGGTCTATATGACTATTGACTATCCATTCTTTATTCTTCGACTTTGACGAGATGGGCTCCCCTGGAATTAAGTGAGCTGCACCCACAATATGTCATACACTAATAACTATACATACACATCTGAAAGGTGGTTTCACTATCCTGCCTAGCTGCGATGCACTTTCCGGCATTTCATTGTTAACAGGTATCGTCACTTCCATGGATGCTAGATAAAAGATATTCGTACTGTGCAAATGGATGGCTCGCAGCTTTACTAGAAGAAGCATACGGAATGGTACATGTCTCTGCAGTATACTGTGAGAACGCTCCTGCCACACCTTACATTGGAAAATTTGAACCTATACCCAGTCGTGACAGGCAGCCTCAGAATATCATTGTTTATCTACAGTATATCTGAGCTTCTGTATGATGTACTCGTCATGCATGTTGTGTGATTTCTACCTACAATCCATAATAAATTGTGGCAGCGCTGCTTAAGAGATCATCCTAATCGATATTAAACTGCTTGAAGTGTAAGAAATCATAGGTGGCATCGTACAGACCATTTCGGAGGACATCGTCACTGCTTGTTTTCAAGTGACTTTCAAAGTCCTTGACTTTCTCTTTGGCTTTATGCTGCTGCAGAGAGATAAACCTCAATAATTGATATTTACTAGTAGTGGTTGCTTCCGCCTTCACTTCCGTAGTCACTTCCATGGTCACTTCTGTATTCATCTGTAGAGCTGCTCGTTTGCAGATCCATGCATCGCTATTGATCTTTCTGACAGCGATTGCATCACTCTGAAGGTCGTAATTGATTTTCTAAATATAGTAATGACCTGTCTTGTGGGAGGTATTGAACCCGTGTAAATCTGCTTCCGGTAGGAACTCTTTCCGATCTCCATCGACCACTGTTCAAGCCAGATGTACCGTTGTACCTTCCCTCAGAAGTGCTGCATGAGATGTATCTTGGAAAAGCTTAAATCGCTATCCTCTTCAATGTATTCGGCAATTTCTGTATCAATAATACCGTTTCAGACCTCATGAATGCATTGTCGAAAGGCCACCATTTTATTATTATTTTCCTCGCAATTCAACTTGGGATTTCTCTCATCACACAATTCTGTTCATCTCTCTATGGCCTCTGCTGCAAGTCATGTGCCACCATGAATTGTTGAAACACATCTTTTGACTCATGAAAGTAATATAGAGTAATATCCATAAGGTCTAGGGTTTGGTCATCATTAGAGATATACTGGCAAAAGAAATAGGACTCAATAAGAGAGCTGGAGCAATAAACTGCAGGGTCATAATCACTGCACTTAGAGGGGCTTGGGTTCCTCAGAGTAGTCCGTATGTTACTCACAAGGAATCTTGTCAACAGATTGATTTCTCCTCCATTCCTACATGAAACCTTCTCATATGTACAATCTGGCTTCGTCATATCAAAGTATGAAGGCTCTGAGAGCAACATATCATTGAACTTGTCAAGCCACTTATGCTGCTTGAGATATTCGCGAAGCCATGTCAGGAGGTACTTCAACATCCCAATTTGCATCGTGTGAAGTAGATCTGACTTGGATAGTTCGCTTGAAATTAGATCGATATACTATAAGATGTTGAAACCTGGATTGACATTGTGGCGTTTGAGATAGGCAATGCTCAGTGGTGTTATTGAATCTGAGAGTATATGATATATATTATGATCTCAGAGGTTGTATAACTCATGTCGGTGGGGTAGAGTACCTATTTTCTTCCAGAGGTATTCGCACCAGTACTATACACCATTCTTGATATTGTGAAGGTCACGGTGCAAAGAGTAATCGGCCATCCATGCAGCCAGTATCCAATAACAATACCTGAAGTTGCTGTTGGCACAGCGAGCATAGAAGTTGCAGGTCTCGGAATTGAGAAGGGGTTACAACACATTCTGTAGTACGTTCTGAGAGACCATTTGGTTATGCTCCCTCTGAGCATTTCTTCTTCTGAGGGAGACATCGCATATCATGATATGAATGGGCAAAAGGGTGACCAACAATTCATTGTGCATTGTGTGCTGTGTTCATGGTGCTGCAGATAGATTGCAGATCATCATATATATCGGTTATGCCTTCTTGTCGCCAGGAAAGTTTGTGAGGTGGGTGCTGTGAGATATGAATATTATCAGCACCAGCATATCACTGACAGGTAGTGTTGTTTTCACAATTGTAAGTATTGTAAAGGGTATAGAGTATTGTAAAGGGTATAAGAAGGAAGCTTACCTCCTTATCCCACTACCAGTCTCCAGTATACATCTCATTGTAGAAACGATACCCAGTATCATTGAAGCAATATTTTGGAGTCTATATAAGATGTTCTTCGTATGCTACCTATCCGAGCTAGTAGCCATTTTATATACTTTATAAGATCACTGTATCTATACTCAATTGCATCTGAATGATGCACATTTCAAGCCATCTGAAATGTAGCTTTCTTCGAGGAGCCCTGATCAAGTCTATCGTCTATCACGTTGATATTCAGTTGAATGTTGTAATTTGATTTCAGAGAGTCGTGCACATACACTTTAAGATCACAGTTGTCCTTTCGGAAGTCATTAATGACTTTGGTAGGAAAACCTTTCGATGTGACAAGCTCTGTGAAAATGTTCTTCTCCTCACTGTTGAACGGATAGAAGGGTTTGTCTAAGGATTGGTCAGAATTGTGTTCAGCATTATGGTTATCGTTGGTCGGAACTTATGTGACAGAGACTCCTGCATCAGATTCTGAGAAGCTTTTTGAGTCAAATTCAGATGGTTCTTAAGAATGTGACATGTTCAATGGAGGAGATACATTAGGATCTTTAACCTTGTCAATGTTGGAAAGAAAACCACTGTGATAATCTTTGACATATCGCTGTGAGGTTTTTCGTCCACGTAAAGGGTACTTAATATCTGACTTCGTCTAACGAAGATGGATGCAATATCGAAGATGGTTGCTGTTGATGTATTTATAGAGTTATAGGACAGACCTATAAGGTTGCAAGCAAACAGGACAGAAACGATTTGGAGTTCATATGGGAGCCATGGTATACATGGTGTAGACAATGCTGAGGACTGTATATACAGTTGCAGAATATCTTAAACATTGCCATGCATGGGTTATTGCCATGCAGGGGTAGTTTAATTAGGTCGCATAGTATACAATACTCACAGAGCTGTGTATACAATCCAAGACTCTGGAATATACTGCAGACACAGTTTGTCAGGATGTAGCTACAGCCACAGCCTAATTTGGTATTAATGGTAATGCAAATACAAGAAAGAATCCAGGAAGTGCTTGATTGCTTGCTTTTTTGATATTTGATCGGGTGGATTATATGAAATGCAGATGAAAACATGTGATATCACTCATTCTGTGTGTCAAGACACAAGTTCAGAGTTCATGACACCACCACACAGACTCAATTGGTAGTGCCTCGAGATGATTATATATTGCCAGTGATACCGGTAACACTTCTCTCACTTCATATGTCAGGTTCTGACTATTTGTGATATCACACTGCATCATTGTGTTGGAACTTGATGTCACTGCTATATGGGGGAACCCAAACTGATAAACTTCAACACTTTGACTCAACATTCATATGAAAAGTGAATATCATGCTTGAGAAGTGATTCAAACAACTCAGTGAGTCGAATAAAACATGCGGTACATCTTTCAGGCCAGACGAGAAGTGCTGACGGAAGCTCACAATGAGGAATGCTCCTTTTCAAGTATGATCTTTGATATGACCAATGGTTTCGACTATTCTGCGAGATGCTCCACACAATTGTAGGACCCCAATTGTTCATTCTGCATTGAATATATACCGCTGTATACTCCTTCCATTTTGATTCTTCTAAACCATCTCTATTTAGTTCTTCTTTACCTATTTACCACTCTCATTATCGTTTGTAGATACATTAACTCTAATCCTGAGTGACCTCTCAAACACCTTATATACAGTTCAGAAGATTGCAATGCTACCTACGTAGATCCCATCTACCACCTCCAAAACCAATGCAATTAAGGACTCTCCCCAGCTAGATGATTTCGCGAAGCAGTTTATAATTGAGCATATTCAGGGCCTCATTCGTATAAATGCCATTCACAGTATCAAGGATGATAGCACCATTGACTTGATATATGATATCCTTTTGTTGGACCCTGTCACTATACAGCACCTTCTCCAGTTTCAGGAAATTTGAAAGGATCGGGCATTGACTCAATCACGATACATGAATTAGTGGAGTGGATTCCAGGTATTTCTCTAAGACTGTTTTAATACAATTCGAGTGCAGATGAACCAATCCCACCAAGAAAATCCACCTTTACCTAAACACAACGATACTGACCCTGATACCGATGAATCCGACGACTCTGATGACTGCGACAACTCTATATGTAACAAAGATAATACCAAGCAAGGTATCTGGTATTGTGGGACATCGAATCTGCAGCCACCCTCCTACAAATATTCAATGCCACTTACCATCATTGCCTCTACTCTCCAGAAGAAATGAAAACTCGATGAGATCTCCGCCAATACCATCCCTATCAGCACAACACTTATATATCCCTTCAGTATTTGCGTTATCAACCCTGGAAACTACAGCTCAGAACGATACAACCGTTTGGATAACATCTTCATTCACTACAGCTCTCACAGATAGCGCCTTTCACAGGTCAAGAAGCTCACCACAAATGCCATACACCATGCTGTGAGTCCTCAATATCCTCCCAGAGATGTCAGTTTTATTCTTGGATGTCTCGTCATACCTGGTGAAGTATCTCTACAGCCATAGTATGTGATTCGACTCAATAGCAACGACTCTGTAGCCACCTTCTGTTCCGATACAGCTTACAACCCTCTTATTATTGTATCTGTTCTGTACTTCTAAAGATTGTATGAGCTACTCCACTATCACTACCACCACAACCAACACCACCATCATAACCATCACCACCACCATCATAACCATCACCACCACAACCACCACCACCACAACTATGATCGTCTCCACCAGAAATACCTGGTGCCTGTGAAATGGCCCAGAGTCCGATACCTGATCCAAGGTTCGTAGCAATGAAATACCTGGCAATGACACAACTGAACGTGACTGCTACTCACTATATCGAGTGTGCCTCTCTTCAAGATACCAGGGTTGTACGAATGGTGGAGTCAGTACAAATTGTGCAGGTGACATTGCAAGTGGTGGTGGAGTTACAGCAACAGTGGGAGATGAGATCACGTATGGCAGAGGTTCTGGTGTAGAAAAAGATAATGTGTGATGTTTCGTCAGTGTCAGTGGGTGTTGATGAGTAGTCAGAGTAGGTGGCAATTGGTATGAACCAAGATTTCAATATCGGTAAAGGCTTCACACAGCTCGCGGTGTCACAACGGACTCTACCATTGATGGGGTAGCAATCTGAGTGATCATTATCTGTACATTCAATAGTGCTGCAAAGGTCTGGCATACTGAAACATGTGTTAGGTTCGCATTTGGAGTTGGATTAGATAGGAATTTTGCCACTCCTCTTTGGGTTGGGTGGAGTTGTTTGTGTATTTAACAAAGTTGTGTTTAGTCTCGTTTCGATTTTCTGGGCAATATTGTACTTAGTTTTGTAGGTGTGATCGGATGCCAGTATTTGATTGACTCATCGTAGGTGACACTGTCCTGACTAGCTGATATCAAATCCTGTGAATTTTCCCTTTTATGAGAAACCTTTTTAGATGCAATACTCAGTGACGTATCAGTCCATTTCCACACTGGATTGTCCTTCATCTACATCATGAACTCGAAATTGCAATGCCATCCACTTCAACTGCACTCTTTTTCTCCCTTTCTGCCATTTCTGCCTTCTGAAAATGATCTGAACAACAAAGTCACTATGATAGGGGTTTTCCCTTAGCAGGTGCACGAGGTACGTAGGATGTCCATGGCAATCTGCGTTCGGCCACCTGTCACTATGGTTGGTCGATTTTACACCCGCAGTTGTCCCATCCTCTGAGCGACAAAGTCCTACACGACATACGAGCCTATCCAATACCGAGCCCTGGCAAAGCGGAATGATTAACCCGTGTGTGGGCAGTGCACCTTCTCGATCGAACACTGATAGTCACGATAATTAGCTGGCAAAGACATCAGTCTCGAACACTTAGGGAGGTATGCTACTGTACATCTAGGGCCCCCGATAGTTAGAGATGTCATGAGTTGCCAACACACTATCACGCCATTGCGGGGACTCTCGGGTCAGCCGTGCATGATAGTTTCGATCAGAACTACTTTACCTTATCAGCAATATGGGACAGCTGGCTAGAGCTGGGTACGCCTCTACACTCTCCCGCAGGTACACGTCAGAGTTCAAGAAGACGGACTTTACTATGGGGATAACTATACAGTCTAGGGACTCCATATGTTAACTGCACCCCGGTAGTTAAATCTACCTGTTGAGAACTTGTGTGTGGG
>MU122125.1:244654-290742 GCA_014904905.1 Wilcoxina mikolae CBS 423.85
TATTATTGTTGTTTTCTACTTCAAGAATATTTACTTCTACAAATATACTTTATGAATTTTTGAGATCTAGATTCTATTGTTCTTTACGCTCATGCCCTCTACGAATGAGCCCTTACTCCAGACGACTTCCGTATTGCGAATATCTTTATTCAAACGTACGACATTGAGTACGAATATTTTCACTGGTTCTACACCTATAAACTTCCCTCTGAATATCACAACCTCCCAGTTGAAGACTACGAGGTACAGTCCGACTACGACGACTCTGAGGATTATCTTCAAGACACATATGACTTCTGAGGAGTAGGCGGCCATACTTTACTGATAAGTATCCCCGTAACACACTACACATAGCTGCATCCTAAATTCCAGAAGGAGGACCGGCCACTCCTGGCACCCCAATGCCATGTGCAGCAAACCGTCAACAGAGGAAACTCACTTTGCAGTCTGGCATGCATCAACGAAAGCGGACAAAGACTACAGCCTCACGTATTGAAGGTTCAATTTTGACTTCTCAGTTCTCCTCAGTATCTACATTCCTTTTTTCCGCGCCAAATGCAATGCTGAAACCATCTCTGTACCGAAGGAATCAAGCCTGCAAAATTTGATATCGCCAGCACCCAGTGCCATTTCCAATGTCAGTAGTCATTCAGCAAGGAACTTTAGTCACCTCTGGAGTCCACACCCATCATCATTGGTGTCACATCTCATCCCATTTTCTCCGCCAAGGACACCATTGAGTCTGTCAGTCAGCCGTAAACAATATGGCAGTCGAAGTGTCCTTTTACCAGACGACCTTGGAGTTACTATTGTACTGGAAATAGTGCATCGCATGATGGAGAAGTAACTGCTGAGTGAGAGACGATTTCCAACTGAAGCTGAGTTTCTGTGGGCAGCCTATACGATTCCAAGAGTAGTTGATACCGACCAACATTTCGTTTCCAACACAATGTCAGTAGAGCATTCTTGGCCAATGGCATGCATGCTGGATGGAGTCAATATTAACTTCCTGGAACGTCAGAAGTAGTGTGTAAAGATAGTGAGGTGTCAATCAGAATTGCATTCTCACTGACTAACCGGCTATATGTCATATCAAAAACAGTTGCAATGCAGTCAGATCGTATATGATCAAGAAGGCCAGTGAGTGTGTAGGAAAACTATACAACTTGCACCGTTTCGATGATGATGAGGACCGCATACACATTGATCTAATTATTGCAAATCTTACATTCGTTGTGCGATAATGCGTTCTTACGAACAAACCTGAAGTGACTTCAGTCTGTAACTTGTATCATTGCTAACACTGCCAGGAACGAGTTAGCTACTTTCATGCCCAGGAGATTCCACGATTTCTATATATATATTTCTTGCATTGAATGACCAGATGAGACAGGCATTCAGGGGACTTCCATGACTAGATTTGGTAACAGATACATCCGGTGTGGTGAAACTGTGGAGCTGAAACACAGATGGCCAATTATCAACACTCCGCTGAACCTCTCACAGCATCCAAAGGGAATACGTGAGAAAGATCGATTCTGACTTGAGGAGCGCAGGAAGAGGGTAAAAGGATATGATGGGATATCTGGCCATAAGAAACCATACAAATTGTGTGGATCTTCCCAATCTCGAAAAGGTTGAGTGAGATCAAGTGCTAGGAAAGATAGAATGTGTATTGTCGTTGTCTGGTAAGATGAGATCTATCTACTGCGAGATCTTCCAAATATATACTGACCATTGTTCAGTTTGTGTCCATTATCCCTGTATCTCTGTTCATCTCCCCCCTGCCAAACAGAGTGGCCGTGGTGGTGAAAAACAGATTTTTCCGTCACATCTCATCCCTGGCCTATTGTGGGAAGCATACCTCTCTTCTTTCATCCCACATAACCTTATGCCCAAACTCAAAATAATATAAGAATAACATAAATCAAAAAGAAATCATAAATCCAAAGGAAACCCATAAACCCAAGGAAAAACTATGAACCCAAGGAAACCCATAAACCCAAAGAAAAACCATACAGGTTCTCAATCCTTGCACACTCGAATGTTTTTGCTACCCTCTATATCTACCTTCCTTTTCCCCTTGCCTCTTGTGAAGTATGACATGTTGTCAAGCCAAGTATCGAATTGAACTATTACCTCACACATCGCATATATGACCACCACCAAGCAATTATAGAAAGTAGCTTAAGTTTACTTCATTGTCGATCTCATTGTGAACACTGCTACATTCGCTGCTGGGAGTAGAATACTGGTCACGATTATGGGTACCCTTCTGTTTGGTATTGATAGACCTCTCTGAGGTTGTACCGGTCTCTTTCCCAGTGGGAGCACTGGCTTCATCTGTAGACTCATCCTTGGCCAGATCTATACAGAGCTCTTCAACGTTACACCGATCCTTTGCTATTTCTGTACACTAGGTTACCGGAGATAATGGTGAAAGTATGTTGCTCTTATAGGAGGATGGAGATGGTACGGGGAATCCATGGTCGGCAGGTAGTACTGATGGTGAGATAGTACTAAGTTGATTGTTGGGAATGCAGTCATCCATCTCAAAGTAATAACTTAGTGGCATTACTAACCCCCGGTACCATTTCAGGTCCATAGCTTGGTGGTCAATTCCTTCTCCCAACTGAGGGCATCCATTATCTGATGACTATTTAGCTTCCTAGAAGACGTCCAAGGTATACCACTTGATCTCTTTCAACCTCTGGCTTAGCCTGGTCAGGCGGTCGACGTATACACAATAGAGGTATCTCTTCGCTAATTCGGAGTCTCTGAATATTTGGCTGGCGATCGCGATTAATTGCTGTCACTTCTCACTTCCACTGGTGTCACTTATGATTTTCTGGAGTTCGGAATTAGATTGCTAGAGGTCTCCCTGCTTATTAATTGGTCGTATCTTCCTCTGCTGTGCGGAGTGGTTGTGCTTGATGATCTCTCTTACCCTGCTGAAGCTATCGAAGGCCTTTAGAAAGTCATTGTACCATTTGTGTTTCAACTTGTTCCAGTCTAGATTTCTCTCTGTGAAGTTCGATAGCCATGCCACCTGATTATTGGCAGCATTGGTGATGTCACCAACGAAATCATAGACCTCGAGCATGAAATAAGTATGGCCTTGTGGGAAATATTCCCAAGCGGCAATGTCTGAGTCTACGACTTCCTGTAACGATCTGACAGGTCAATTGGAGAAATTATCCCTGCTGAGTTGTAGTAGTGTCTGCGATGAAAGCGATACTGGAAAAGAATTGCTAGCAACAATAGAGATATCCGAGGAGGAGGTATATGTAGTAATTGCGGTTGTTGTGGCTAGAATGGTGATGGCTGGAGTGGTGGTAGATGGGGTGGCGGTGGAATTGAAGTTCGTAGCAGTGGTGGTGATTAAGGACACTTCAAGATCTATGGCATCACTGAGTACTACTGGAATATCGTAGATTGATGTAAACTTTGTGTTGGTGATTGGAAGTCGGTTATGGTTGAGATGGCAATATGGTATCCAGTCATCGATAGGCCTACAGAGTTGAACGGAAAAGTATGGTTGCTGTTTTTACTTAGGAACATGAGAGGGGGAAGCTCTTTTTATACCAGGAGAGATATCTTCAGGTTGAGCTGTTTCCTTCTTCATCCAGTTTCTATGTGGTTCCCGATTTCCCTAGTATGCTCTTCTAGTATCTCTGTATAACTTCTTTGCTTCATTCCCTCCTGTTTTCCTGCTTGTACTTGGCGATTGAGTATATCGTCCTCTTCGTTTCTGTTGTCAGTGTTGAATATTCTGCTTACTCCTGCGATAGTCATCGGTTCTCTTATCTCAACGTTTCTTGAGGGTTAGGGGAGAATGGTAGGGATTGTTAGTGTAAAGTGAGTATAACTCAGCCAATAGAAATATTTCTTCCCCCTTTATTTCGCAAATCCACGCAATTGTGTGGTTTTGATATCTTCAACTGTTATCGTTATGGTCCATGCAATTGACCTCCTCCCTTCTCACCCTTTGCCTCCCCCCACCCATGTTTTCCATCATTGTTTGAATGGGTGGTCTGTCGGCCCCTGATGTTTGGCATTCTAAATTATCGACTAGCTTCTTACACCCTGCCATATCCTCTGCTCGTACTCACAATCGTTTCTTCCAGTCCTTCCACTTGATTAAATACATTCATCCTGCTTCTATATTTCTTCGGCCTGTTACTGCCTCTACCTCGAATTCCTCGAATTTCTCCGATTCTTCTTCTTGTGATGCATTAGATGAACTAATATCTGGAGCACCGTGTATATATTTATTGCAAGTGAAGAACCTCTTGAGTCGGCTACCATCTATTCAGCCTATGAGCTCTGCTCAGTCTAGCTCTGGCAGTCGACAGGTTCCCAAGCACCGAGCAATTCCTGTGATGTGGTAGGGTCCTCGCTATCTAGCATCCAGTTTGGCGCTGTGAGACTGCTCAAAACTTGGTTTTGTGCATGAGAGCCATATCGCCAATTTGGAGATCTTCAGTCAGGAGTCAGGTTGCTTGGTCAAAGTAATATTTCTTGATATCTCTCAACTGCTTTAGGTTTTATATAACAGCATCGATATCTTCTCGCCGTCATTCCAGCTGTCTTGCTCTAGTCTCTAGCTGTGATGCTGTATCGTCGATTCCTTGGAAACAGTTGTCAGTACTCCTTGTTATATTCTCAAACTATATTCAAAGTACCGCATCATGACTGACTATAAGGTGGAAGGGCAAATATCCCGTCTTATGTCCGACGGTGATACTGTTGGCCCCAAGCACTGCAGTTAGGTGGTCAATCCACCTCTCTTTCGGTTCCGCAGAGCAGGTACAGGGTTTGAATAATGCATCTACAATAGGTCTGTATCCTCGTTCAATATCTCCATTAGCGGCAGCATGTTATAGGGAAACAGTGATCTTCCGGATATTGTAACATTTGAGAAGGAGGTCTGTGGATTGCTTGTTTTCTACTCCACCATCCACTACCACACTTTCTGGGTTTCCAAACAGACAAACTATCTCCTGGTGAAATAAGTCTGCTACCTTCGCCGATGAACTGTAAGGGCTTACGTCCGTGTACGTCCTTGTATATGAGTATTAGGGTAGATACGGTTGCACACATAGATTTGAGAATCGGTAGGTGGGTTCAATAGATAAGGTTATCGATAGCATGCAATAGCAGTCGTAAGAGCTGACAATATACTTCAGCAGATGGGCAGTTACCCTGCCATAGGCCGGCAGCCATTACATGAACTCTGTTTTAGTAGATATACGTCAGCCCACCCACTGAGATATTCCCTGGCTATCACCAGCATGTGGTATCTGTTCTCTGTTCTGGACATATATGAAATGTTCATTCCCACTCTCTGCCATTGGTGACTAACAGTTGGGCATTTCAGGAGTTCATCATACCATAGTGGTGGTCTCTTCTCGTAAGGCTCACAGCGTTTTTACCTACTGTTGGACATCAATGTATATTTTGGGCCATCAGTACCGCTTGACTACCTTTCGTAATATTTCTTCCCTTCCATGGTACCTGCTCAGTTCATCTGCCGGTTCCATTGCTTTCCTTTTCTGCTCCGTACTCAGCAACAGCTCTGATAGTAGTTCATTGGTATTCCACCTCCGGTAGAGTATCCTGTCTGAAACAAGATATTTTGTGGCTTCCTGCCAACTGTTAGGGGTTTTCCCTTAGCAGGTGCATGAGGTACAGAGGATGTCCATGGCAATCTGTGTTCGACCACCTGTCATTATGGTTGGTCGATATTACACCCGCAGCTATCCCATATTCTGAGCGACGAAGTCCTACGCGATATACAAGCCTATCCAATACCGGGCCCTGGCAAAGCGGAATGATTAACCCGCACATGGGCAGTGAACATTCTCGATCGAACAGCGATAGTCACGATACTTATGTTGCAAAGGCAGCAGTTGCTGATACGTAGGGAGGCATACTACTCCAAAGCCTAGGCCTCTGATAGTTAGGAATGTCATGAGTTGCCAATGCACAATCATGCCATTGCGGGGACTTTTGGGTCAGCTGTGCATGATTGTTTCAACCAGAACTACTTTACCTTATCAGCACTATGGGACAGCCGGCTAGAGCAGGGAATGCCTCTACACTCTCCGGCAGGCACACGTCAGAGCTCGAGGAAAGGAACTTAACTATGGGGATAATTATACAGTCTAGAGACTCCATATGTTAACTGCGTCCCGGTAGTTAAATCTACCTGTTGAGAGCTTGTATGTGGATTGACTTCCCAAAGTAACGGCAGATCGTAGGTGGTCTGATCCGACATAAGCTGCAGCCCTGCAATGGGAGGAAAGGTCAGTGATATGAGAGGTGCGATATGTGGCATAGCAGCGGCTGGTCGCCGACGCAAGTCTCTGAGGGTAAACATATCGCTGCAATCTATTATCCGATTTGACATTGAGTTGAGAGATCTAAGAGGAAGTGACGGTTCGATGAATGTGTCAGCGATCGTTGCTGAAACCTGTTTTCTGGGTAAGCATACAGACCAGAAGAAAAGCAAACGGGCTTAGTTGCTACATGGCAAAACCTGGCAGCATGAGGTTAACCTGCAGGGATGCCTCACACTTTAGAAAGTGTCGAACTTCAAATGGAAAAGTAGCGCAACCTACCGAGATCGAGTAATCAGCCTAACGATCACAGGCCATAGCTATCTTAGTACAAACGCCAAAGTCATAGAGAGTCTACAAGTAACTCGCTCTATAAAAGAACCACCTTTGCACCCGCAAAGTAAAACAGCAAGCTCTAGCAGCAATCCACAGTCAGAACACACCAGCGGACAAGATACTAAAATATTATTGTTGTTTTCTACTTCAAGAATATTTGCTTTACAATATCCTTTATGAATTTTCGAGATCTCGATTCTATTGTTCTCTACGCTCACGCCCTTTACAAAAGAGCTATCACTCCACATGACTATCGTGTGGCACGTATTTATATCCACACCTACGATATCGAGTATCAATATTTCCACTGGTTCTATACCAGAGAACTCCCCTCTGAATATCATAACTTGCCGATCAAAGATTACGAAGTTCAGTCTGACTACGACTCTGAGGATTATCTTCAAGATACATATGACTTCTAAGGAGTAGGTGGCCATACTTTGTCGATAAGTATCCCTGTAACAGTACAATATTTTGGACACATCCAAAAGTGTTTATGACTACAAACAGTGTGGTTTGCAACAACAAGGACTGCTGTGCTGTACGATATACGAATCATCCGGAAGGTAGTACAATACCACAGTACTTTTGCGCTGAGCACTGTTCGCAAGGCTGCAACGGAATTTGCCAGAGGTACAATCACATCAATAATTTAAGAAGACAGACTCGTGAACAGTCTCAATATACAGGACCTTTCACGTTCCCCACTTAACAGCTTCACAATGGACAGTCACAGATGCCAATTGACATTCGGAGCGGGCCAATTGGCACCAACCTCATCGGGTATCGCCAAATCCAAACAGCCATCGAAAGCCTTACCCGAATGGGCGAAGATACTGCAAGAACAGTACGAGCAATCAAAGAGGCAGTACTTGGAGTCCAGATGAATCGAGGGAGATATGGAAATGACCGACTTAGTACAGCCCCATGTCAGTCATCTGCACCAGAAAATATAACGCTTAGTCGAAGCCTGCAACAGCGAGAAGGAAGCAATAGAGGAGGAATTCGAAGACGTTCGGCTAGGTTGTTAGCTCTTCAGCCAGCAAATGGAAATGGACAGGGCTATGGGACAGCGAATCCTAGAAGGACACGAAGAGCAAATACAAGTGCTGAATGCAGTGTTGAGGGAAATGAGAACCGGAAAGAACAGTTTCCAGCAGCAGAATGATTGAGTGGTTAAAGAAGCCACAGAGGAATTCGAAATTTTGTGTGGACAGATAGAATGGGGCGAAAAACAGTTGAAAGCACTGATGGTGAAATGTGTAGCCTGGAGACTTACGGTTAAAACACAACAAGAAAAAATCGAAAAGCTGGAAAAAGTAGTGGCAGAACAGGTTCCCTCGTGGGATGACTTTTTGGCACTGGAGGCGAAGTTCGGTAAACTTCAAAGGGACCATACCGGACTCACGTCGGCGTTCGAAAAAGCAAAGGTTTCCGGATCCACACCTGATCACCCAGACCGAAGACAACAGATCGCGCAATGGCAACAACAGGCTGAGAAACGCCAGAGGGACATATCATCCATTAACGATTCCGATGTGGTGGAGATTTTCGACATGTGAGGAGGATCAGGAACAGATATTGGCTTGGGAGATGCACCATCTCCAGAGGTGGCTGCAGCGGCCGATGGATCAGGAGAAGTACTACCACCAGAAGGTATGGGAAGAGACCCACCTCCACCTCCACTACCTGGATCGTCACATGCATCTAGATACGGTTTGCAGCGGTGCGGACGCAGCAATACTCAGAGGCCTGAAAAGCAATGGGACTCGAGGCTTAAGCTATCCGACCCAGCAACGTTTAAGGGAAAAGCATCCGAGGACTTTGATGTGTAGTGGATGAGCATGGAGGCTTTTATCGGAGACCAACCACATCTTTTCACTCGACCAGGCCTCAAGATTCAATATGTGCATGGTGGATTGGAGGACCATGTCCTGGCTTGGCATATGCAGTGGGAGGCAGAGGCCCAGGCAGGAAAACATGAGCGGAGTTGGTCAATATACAGATCCGCAATCAACGCCCGTTTTCACAATAAACATCAACAGGAAACGGCATATAAAGCTATTATGGAGCTTAAATACGGAGGCAACATTCAGGATATGATTACAGAGTTTGATACCCTGAATGCCAAGGCTAAGATTGTGGGAGTAGCATACCGAACAATGCTTATGAGGAAACTACCACTACAAGTCTTTAAACAACTCACTCTTATCAACCCAGCAGATAAGACTGATGACGAGCTCCGAGAAATTATTATCAATTCTGGAAAGAATGTTGAATTTGGCAAGCAATGGAAAGGAACTTCGAATTTATGGAGAAATCTCGAAGCACTGACAGTGTGTCTGGCCGAATCAACAAAGATCGGGGAAAGATCCAAAAGCCCAGAGGTCTTGGTTCCGGATTACAAAGGCAGCAACAACGTTTTGAGCAGAAGGGTATACAACGACGAACAGATAATCGGGGGTCGTCCAAACCAAACCTTTTTGTGAATTCTGATGGGAAAACGTTTCACCAGTTAATGGAAGGAATCGATAATACAGAGCTGGCGCGACGGAGAGCAGCAAAAGAATGTCAACGCTGCACGTGGCCCACCGACAGAAAGGGGAACCACAATACTATGCAATGCATTCGGGACAACAAATTGTCAAAAGGAACGGCCGATTTTGGCCGCCCGAAAGCATATCAAAAGATGAAGGTCGGTGCATACGACCAGTTGGACGATGAAGGAGATAATTATGTGATTGGAAATGTAGAAGAAGTTGAGGAAACTTCAGACGGAGAAATACGATCCGGTTTGGAATCCATCGATAGTGAAGAACAGGAGGACTCAGATGCGGCCGATAATTGGTGGGAGCAACAGGAAAGCTCGGATTAATGGTAAGTATTTGAGATGGAATGAAGGATATGGAGTTTAGGCGGGAGAAAGCCTTTATTAGTTTTGGAAGTTCCGGTCGTCACCCTGATGAATCCGGTAGGGATGAAACTGCTGGTCAGTAGTAACGCAACAAAACAACTATAATCACAACAATGACACCATACGATACCAATCATTACGGATGCATCAACTTCTTCGATTTGGTACGAGTACCTTGTACACTCACAGAATCTGAACCTCTTAATATCTTTACAAGCATCGACGAGTTGTTACTCGAACCGGAGGAACGTCTCGAATCCTTTTTCTGGGATCAACCAAATGTACCTTCTCCTTGGAACACATACTGGAACCAAGCAGCAGCTAACAGCGACGGCTTGTCAATCCATGACCCAGTATTCGGTTTCTATTGGACCAAGTATAAGGGAATGCACGTTGGTTGCGACAAGTGGGATACTTGTTACTGCGAACACAACTGCGGGGGTACACATACCACCATCGGAAGAGTACTCGACACCTTACCTACAATCTACGAGGTAGAAGAACATTATCAGGAGATGTCCTTTCTAACGAAGAACCTGTGTTATTCGAAGAGCTTCTCAACAAAGAACCAAATTAAGAGTAGTAGAACATCACTACCCCCAATGACCCGGTGTGGCTGAGTCATTGTCGAAAGGATGGCTACCAAACAAAAGCACTCCCCCTCGGAAGAGGAACCACCAACCAAAAAACAAAACGCCTCCGACGATTTTGTTTATTATGAAACCAAGCATGTATACAAGATCCCCAAAACCAGAATAGGAGAACGACCTGTATAGTGGTTCTTTGTGGACCACACGGACAGTGATGGAAAAATACAGCAGTTTCCGGTCCGGACCATGCTGAATTTGGGATCGACATCTTTCACCATATCATCGCAGTGTGCTAAGGGGTTTAAGATACCAGTTATTAGAAGCAAAAGGAATATTAACGCAAAGGATTTTAGTGGTAAGTCAGTTGGGTTACCTAATGTTTATACTATACCTCTTGGTTTAGCTTTTGATAATCATCGCACTCTCGAAGCTTTCGAGATGGTACCGATACATGTTGACTATGACGTTCTAATACCTGCATGGTATCTGAAACAACACAAAGCACAGGGTGCTATGTACGGATGTTTACATTTCACGGAATGTGAACAGAAATGTTACAATCATGGACATCTCCATACGAATTGGGAGATTACCTACGATGATCGCATCGTCACATGAAAGTATGCTGTCAATATCGGTACCTTATGCTTCACAGCAACAAGCATATTGGCAGAAAAGCTACCAGAATAGTATCACAAGTGGATGTTACTGTTTGACCCTCATGAGGCTGAAAAGCTACCTCTTCACGCTCCACACGACCACAAAATACATCTGAAAGTACCCAACGATCAGGTTAAAGTGGGACCTATATATCAGCTTTCTGGGGAAGAGGAAATGGAGCTCAAGGAGTACATCGACAAAATGATAAGAGAAGGAAAAATACAAGTGTCCAAGGGACAAGCCGGATCGCCAATCTTGTTTGTACCCAAACCGAATGAACGAGGTCTGCGTCTTTGTGTTGACTATCGAAAACTTAATGATATGACCATCAAAGACAAGACGGCTCTACCATTGATGGATGAACTACAATGTCGAATGAAGGGAGCAACCTGGGTAACGAAATGGGATATGAAGTCAGGATATCATTCAATTCGAATGGCAAGAGGACACGAATGGAAGACAGCCTTCAGAACGAAGTTCAGACCATACGAATATACAGTTATGCCGTTCGGACTTATCAATGCCCCAGCTTCTTTTCAGTGGTGGATGAACGGTATTCTACAGCTATTCTTAGGAGGACAAAACTACATTATGGTGGTTTACATCGACGACGTCCTTATCGGCATCAAGGGAACTCACGATGAATACCACGAATATGTAGGCAAGATACTTCAAGTCCTACAAGACAACAACCTTGTGGTGGAAATTGATAAGTGTGAATTCGACAAACAGGAAGTCGAATTTCTCGGATTTCTGGTCAGTGGAAAAGGACTTAAGATGGCACCAAGTCGAAGCGAAGCCATTACGAAATGGCCTATGCACAAGACCCACAAGGAGGTCCAAGATATTATGGACCTATGGAATATTTATCGACAATTCATCAAGGGATTCGCAAGTATCGTCGTACCAATTACGGACACTCATAAGGGTGACGGAAAGAATTTTAAGTTTGGAGAAGCAGCCCAAGCAATATACTACAAGATATATATCCTGTTTGCGGCAGAAAACACTCCAATACTTCGACATTACGACGACGATAGACCAGCTATGGTCGAAACGGATGCATCAGATTTTGCGATGGGAGCGGTCTTATCACAAATGTTCAATGACGGCAAAATACATCCGGTCGCATTTATATCGAAGAAGTTTTCACCAGACGAACTTAACTATCAAATATACGACAAGGAAATGCTCGCCATCGTATGACCATTTAAAACATAGAGATGTTATCTCAAAGGAGCAACACATACAACCACAGTCTTTTCCGATCATATGAACCTCCAATGCTTCAAAGAAACACAACAGCTCAATCGAAGACAAACTCGATGGGCAGAAGTATTGCACGAATACCATTTCAAGATTGTTTACCGAAAAGGAATGGCTAATGAAAAAGCCGATACATTGTCAAGGCACCTGGAGTTCACCCTAAGAGAGGGGGGTACAACTTCGGCAACCTTGTTAGGATCAGGACAATGGTTAGAGGTTGGAGCAATGGATTTAGATGATGATGATTGGGAAGAAATTTCTTTGGCAGGATTTTCGGTAAATCAGTTGGTCGGATCAGTTAAGGTAAGGTTTCAAAAGGAGATTGGTCAGGACGAGGAGTATCGGAAGATACTACAGAAAGTACAGGATAAGGATCAGAATGTTGATGGAAGATTTGGTATTGATGAAGATGGAATATTGTGTTGGAAAGGAAGGTTATATGTGCCTGAGGGATTTTGGACGGAGGTCTTGTACCAGGAACATGACTAACGCATAGCTGGACACTTCGGTCGCGAACGCACATTGGAACTTATCACGAGAAACCTTTATTGGCCCAAGCTCGAGGATGATGTAAGTGAATACTGCAACAAGTGCGACTCATACCAACGAACAAACACACTTCGTCACGCCAAATATGGTTTACTCCACCCCCTTGAACTACCATCATCACCATGGAATTACATTTCGGTTGACTTCATTACCGATTCACTGGAGTCTAACGGCAACAAAGATATCATGGTGGTAGTTGACAGGTTTACCAAGATAGCACACTTCATCCCTACAGACAACTGGGAGTCGTCTACGGTCGGCAAGCTATTCCTTGATGATGTATGGAAGTACCACGGAATGCCACTCGATATAGGATCGGATCGCGGTCCAGTCTTCACAGGTCATTTTCTCGCCGACTTATATCAATACCTCGGAATCGAATGATCAATGTCTATAGCATTTCATCCACAAACTGACGGTCAAACTGAGCGCGTCAATCAAACCATTGAACACTTCCAACGAACGTACTGCAACTACGAGCAGTCAAACTGACGTGAAATGTTACCCATCGCCGAATATGCTTATAACAATTCGAAACATGCGGCTACTAAGATTACACCCTTTTATACCAACTACGGCCAAGGGCCGACACAAATTGGCCAATGGAAGTACAATTTCGCAATCCTGATTCAGAGTTATAGGCGCACTGTATGGTTGAAGTCTACAAGCATTTGGAAGAACAACCTGAGGCTTCCAAGGATAGGATGAGCAAGTATTACGATCGCAAACGTCACTCACCTCCTCAGTACAATGTCGGAGACTTGGTCATGCTCGACGGACGGAACATACGAACTAAGCGACAATGCTGCAAGCTCGACGATAACATGTTCAGACCGTTTAAGATATCCAAGGTCGGAGGGAACAAGCGATAGTGCAGACTCGAATTACCAACGACATAGAAGATATACCCAGCATTTCATGTTGCCCTATTGGAACCCTATCGAGGAAACACCTCAGAGAGGGAGGTACCACCAATCGAACATCATGATGGTGGCTGGACACCAGAGTCAAATGTTGCCAGCGGACCCACTAATGATGACCATCGGAAACATGTTTTTTTGGTCCAATGGACTGGATACTCACAAGACAATAATACTTGGGAATCGTTCGACCATCTAAACGAAATTACACCTGATCTTATCACCGAATCTTACGAGAAGAACCCGGCAATGGAAAAAGATAAACGAAGAAAAAAGATGATAAAACCAAAGGTACGAAAGAGATGGAAGTTATGAATTTCATTTGTTAAACTCATACCGTCCTGAGTTAGGCGGAGGTCATTTTTATGTTAAGAGAATATTTATTTTTGTTTTTGATTTTTTATAGTTATGAGATATACAAAGATACGCTATCTGAGTGGTATCTATTGTTTGCACACTTTATATGATGGAGATTGTGTTGAGGTCACCAGAGCTTGAGAGGGAGGTAGTGTTAGGGGTTTTCTCTTAGCAGGTGCACGAGGTACGGAGGATGTCCATGGCAATATGCATTCGGCCACCTGTCATTATGATTGGTCGATATTACACATGCAGCTATCCCATCCTCTGAGCGACGTAGTCCTATGTAACATACGAGCCTATCCAATACTGAGCCCTGGCAAAGCGGAATGATTAACCCGCACATGAGCAGTACACCTGCTCGATCGAACAACGATAGTCACGACACTTAGCTGGCGAAGACATCAGATCCGGACACGTAGGGAGGTATGCTACTCTATAGCCTAGGCCTCCGATAGTTAGGAATGTCATGAGTTGCCAACACACAATCACACCATTGCGAGGACTCTCGGGTCAGCCGTACATGATTGTTTCGACCAGAACTACTTTACATTATCAGCAATATGGGACAGCCGGCTAGAGCGGGGTATACCTCTACACTCTCCGCCAGGCACAGGTTATAGCTCGAGAAGAGGGACTTTACTATGGGGATAACTATACAGTCTAGGAACTCCATATGTTAACTGCGCTCCGGTAGTTAAATCTACCTGTTGAGAGCTTGTATGTGGATCGATTTTCCGAAGAAATGGCAGATCGCAGGTGGTCTGATCCGACATAAGCTGTAGCCCTGCAATGGGAGGAAAAGCCAGCAAGATGGGAGGTGCGATATGTGGCATAGCAGCAGCTGGTCACCGATACAAGTCTATGAGGGTAAACATATCACTGCAATCCACTATCCGATTTGACATTGAGTTGAGAGATCTAAGAGGAAGTGACGGTTCGATGAACGCGTCAGCGGTCATTGCTGAAACCTGTTTTCTGGGTAAGCATACAGACCAGAAGAAAAGCAAATGGGCTTAGTTGCTACATGGCAAAATCTGGCAGCATGATGATAACCTGCAGGGATACCTCATACTTTAGAAAGTACCGAATGTCAAACGGAAAAGTAGCGCAACCTACCGAGATTGAGTAATCAGCCTAACGATCGCAGGCCATAGCTATCTTGGTTCAAACGCCAAAGTTATAGGGAGCATACGAGTAACTCGCTCTATAAAAGAACCACCTTTACACCCGCAAAGTAAAACAGCAATCTCTAGCAGCAATCCACAGTCAGAACACACCAGCGGACAAGACACTAAAATATTATTGTTGTTTTCTACTTCAAGAATATTTACTTTATAATATCCTTTATGAATTTTCGAGATCTCGATTCTATTGTTCTCTATGCTCACACCCTTTACAAAACAGCTATCACTCCATATGACTATCGTGTGGCCAGTATTTTTATCCACACCTACGATATCGAGTACGAATATTTCAACTGGTTCTATACCAGAGGATACCCCTCCGAATACCATAACTTGGCAATCAAAGATTACGAAGTTCAGTCTGACTGCGACGACTCTGAGGATTATCTTCAAGATACATACGACTTCTAAGGAGTAGGCGGCCATACCTTGTCGATAAGTATCCCCATAACACCGATATTGCTGCATTTCCTTTGGAATATTTCCTTACAGCCACTTCTGGTTCTCCAGATATTCACCTATCTCCATCCATCTCCCTTTATATTCTTCAACCAATCTTAACCCAACAAATAGTTAATATGCTCTCTGTTTCCTCTTTCTTTTCGGCCCTGATTCCACCTGTATTCCCAGTACACTTGCTTCAATTGTTTCCTCTAAATCATCCTCCTCCTCTGGCTCGGACTCCTCTCCCTGTCTCAGTGGTTGTGAGAGACCATCAGAACCTCAATTCTTCCTCCCCCAAATGTGTTTCACATCGAAATTAAACAGCCATATCCACGCAATCTAGCAGGTGACTAGTACTCCTGGCAGGTCATTGGCTGGTTAATTTAGTTGATGCACTAATATGTAAGTGTCTATCTCAACGAGGAATCTGAACCCATATACATTGTAACGAAACTTCGTGAGTGCCTTCATCACCCCAAAGCACTCACTTTTCGCTGTGTCATATCCTTTTTTGGCTTAATATCAAAACCCTCTTTCATAGCGACCTTGGTACCAGTCCTTATTTTCATCTTCCTGCGGTGAGATCACCCCCCACCATTCGAAACTGGCATCAATTCCCATGACTGTTTGACCAGTGCCATTGCTGATATTCAAAGTTTCCAGTGCAGGAGTATTGCAAAGGGCTTTTTATTCTTCAGTCTCACATTGAAACTCATCGTCCTTCCGCAACATCTGGAATAGGAGGCCGATGACTATTGTATACTCAGAGATCAATATTCGACAGTATGTGTAAAGGTTGAAAAACATTCTGTACTCGGTACTGTTCTCACATCGGTGCCAAGCCCTCACCTTGTCGACCTTTGACGCTTGTGGCCACCTTCCCGCCTCTCTGCAGACAAACCAGACTATTTTTACTCCGTTTAAGTATGGGTCATATTTCTCTCCATAAATGGTGATTCCAGCTCTCTCCACATTGGCAAGTACATTATCCAGGTTCTGGAACTGTTCCATTATAAATGTTCAGACTGCAGATAAACCTTCTACCTCTTTGTCTCTGTATCGACTCTTCGGACCTTTCACTCCAATATCGTCAATGAATATTTCCGCAATTGACCGCAGGTGGACGTGTAGTTTTTTCCAAGATACTTGGACAAATACCTATACCGAATGTGTGGCTCCCTGTATCAGTCTGATTGGCCGATACATGCCTTGAGTAGTCTGAAAGTTCATATAGTATTGGATATCCTCGTGCAACACTTTTTGATCGTACCCAGAGTGGAGGTCAATCAGCGAAGAAATTGGCAGTCTGATAAACACTTGGAAAACTCTTCCACATTGGGCAGTATTCTGGTATCTTCCAGCATATACCGATTCGTGCTCACAGCACAGATGATGAAGTGGTACTGCCTATTCTACTTTGGAACTAAGCAGTGAGCATTTCTATTGGGACCCCAAGTGAGTTCGAATAGATCATGCCGAACCCTGCCTTCTATCCTCTCTTTTTCCAAGTGAATGAATTCCTTGAGTATGCGAAACACACGATCCTTCCAGATTCTGTGATCAGGCTCCAGACGGATGTGATGGGATGGCACGATCTCGTCGCTAGTCGTTCTCAATTCCTCCCATGTCCATGAGAGAGCTAATTCTCTATTCAATAGCATACTCAGGAGAGCTTCTTTTTCCTTCGGCCATAATATGCCCACTATCCATAGCTCTCATACTCTTTCAGATATCAACCCTCCACCTCTTTCTCCCAGGGAAATCCTGGGAATAAACTATTTGTCCCAAGGACCTGATATTGGTACGGTCCAAGCAATAGCTCTTTCTCTCCAATCAAGTCTGGTATTTGATATATTTCCATCCGACAAGGAAACAGGCTTCACTTTCTGAACAACGCATTTGTAGAGAGTGTGAATCCAGGCTCTCTTGATGTTGGTGACTAAGTTTCACTTCGCTGAATAAAAGTACGAGGAAAAGAGTTGTATTTGACCAAGTTCCAGTACCATGAAATTTCTTGAACACCATACAATGTTCGTGGATTCTCTCCCAGTTACCCTCTTTTTGTTCATCACAGCCTCTTCTCTCATCGACTACTTCACTGCTACCATCCTGCTACCCAATTCTCTGACTACTAGTCCCTCCTCTTCTTCCCACTCATCTTCCTAATTCACACCTCTTTCTATCAGCTTCCTCACCGCCATTGATAGTCTCCCTTTTCTGACTGACTATTTCCCTTCCTCATTAAATGATCCCTCCTCTTTTCCATTATATATACCTTGGTAATGGCTGTGTCAGGTGCACTTGGCCTCATAAGTGCACTTGGCCCTGTAAGTGCACTTGGACCTGTAAGTGCACTTGGCTCGCAGGTGCACTTGGCCTTGCAAGTACTCTTGATAGCTGAGGCCGGGTAAGAGCCCTTCATATATAGTCACCTAGCAAAGTACTTTTGGTATGCTAGTGATTATTTTACTTACTTCCTTTACCTTACAATTGATATCTTTCTCACATATTCCTGTTTGCAACTGTATCAACCCTATCCATCCATACGAGGACGTACATCCTTACAACCCTCTACTTTTCCTGCAAATGCTCTCTTGCTATCAATCAACTTCTTTTCATTTTCATTTTTACTATTTGGTCCCTTTTCATTCTACTCTCTCCTTTCAGAAAAGTCCAACCTTTTCCCTTTCTAGCACTGAGTGCTATCCTTCCTAGTCATTCTTATATTATCTAGACGTGTAAGCTTCCCAAGCTGCTGGCAAATCTATCTCTCTTGTGTTCCGGAAAGGTAGCAACAAACATCACCTACTCTGATTTATCAACGGCCGAGATGGTGATTTCACAACTTCCATCAGCTAGATTTCTCTCACACTAACCAGCATATGGTTTCCAGGGGCAGCCTAAGATAACCTGTTCAGATGCGGATTTTACTAAAAGGATAGGCACAGAAATATTGATACTATGGACATTGACTGGCATGGTCTCTGCCACATTTGTCAAA
Source organism: Wilcoxina mikolae CBS 423.85 (assembly GCA_014904905.1). Taxonomy (NCBI): domain Eukaryota; kingdom Fungi; phylum Ascomycota; class Pezizomycetes; order Pezizales; family Pyronemataceae; genus Wilcoxina; species Wilcoxina mikolae. The sequence goes on from MU122125.1 coordinate 263,220, forward strand.
TCGAACCGATTGCTATAGGTAGTGATCATCTTCCAGTCGATACGTTTCCACCTGATATTCAACTCTCTGCCAATTTCTTCGCTCATCACTCAGATTTCAAATCTCCCATTAATTTGCAAGAGAAGCTCATACCCATATATCTTTCTGGGAACGGTTGGAAAGACCCTGGCATACCGAAACATGGTGTATCCGACGTGACCTTTGTGGCTGGAAAAGGCAGAATCATGAGCGATTCCTATCGACCTTGGAGTTACTGCGGTCCTGGCTGTAACTTGTGTATCCTTGGGAACTGAGACCGTTTTGGCTATTGGCAGTAGGTGAAAGGTTATTTCGCGGGTTTCTTTCCCCTGACGGGCTGGGATAGTGTAATCAAGTTGGCTGCTTCCGAGGACTTCGTAGTTTGCAGTATCCAAGGTTGGTGCTTTCTTCCATAGTAGTTTTGAAGCCATCAGAGTCTTTTGAGTCGTGTCATTGGTGGGATCTGTTTTGCCCCATTGCTTGCTAAATGCCACCGCATTTCTGATAGTTTATTCCTCCTGGTTAGAAGTACTCATTGAGACTTCTGGAACTTCTTCCTCAATACCTATCTGCTCATCATCACCCCTGGTCATCTCGTCCATCCTCTTCCTTTTCTCGTCCATGAAGGCATATCCTGTTTGCGTATGCACAACTGCCGATCTGTTTTGTGTTTCTTCCTCATCTCATTGTACATCTCACTCCTCTTCCGTTTCAGTTTCCTCCTACTCTTTCATACTGCTTTCACCTTACCACTCTATATGTTCTTCATCCTCGTCACTCAATTTCTCGATACACTCAGCATTGCCTTCTTCCTTGCCTTCCCTACCTGCAGACCCACCACTGTAATACCCATCAATCTCCGACAGCTATCAAGTGATCTCTGAGTGAAAGGGGGTAACCTGAGCACTGGTCCTCTGAAACAGTTGAGGTCTTGCAACATGTGGTGGCGGAGACGGCTGTGATGCAGTAGTGGTAGCTAATTCCCCTCCTTGCTGCCCTTGTCAAGCTATGTTCTAGGTGTACTGTCGTATTGACACAAACCTTCTTTCCGACCGATACCCAGATATCTCCCCTCTATTTTCTCCTCTTGGTTCCAAGGTTAGTGTTCCACGTTCATTTAGATGGACTATACCCTGTTCCTGATCGGTACACATATTGGGACAGAATGTATGGATGGGTTCTATCTCATCACAATAGATTCAGGCTCCTCATCCTGGCCGTAGATATATATGGTAATTTGGTCCCGATCGGTAATAGGCAGATCTGATGCATGGATTTGGAGGTGGAAAGTTGATTGGTTTGTACGGAGGTGGATGGTCAGTTTGGATGGCATACACCCTGGCAGTCTGGTAGGCTCCGTATCAGGATTCATTTGCCGTTCCCATCTGGAAGGTCCAAGCCTCAAAGGTTTTCATCATATTGTCTATTTTTGTGTCGATTGAATGTTCAACTTCAATGATAGGAATCTCCTATATAGCTTGCACTGGGGCTTGGCTTTCTTCGCTACGGAATGCAGGAAAGATCACCACTACTGGCATGTGTTCGAGCGGAACTACAACTGCAACTGAGTAAGAAGAGACACCTGGTGTTATATATGCTCTTTCCGAGTCCATAAGGGCGAGGGCTTCGACAGACACACATTTGTCGAGGACATGCTTTCGTAGTTTGCCCTATTTGAATGTCGAAGAGTCTCTAGGATCTAGTTCAAGTTTTATTACTGGTTTTGCCCTCAAATATCTTGGGACGGCTCCGAGCAGTATGTTCACGTTTGAGTATATGGCCAAGGATCCCTTGTCGATTATAATGTGGATGATATTGTCCTATGTACGGATAAAGAATTTCAGACCGATGTTCCCACATTCCAGCTCGTCCTTGCATAGTCATTCGAAGTACAATCACATATACATCTAAACTCGGCTGTTGGCGTGACGGAAGGTATCTTTCAGTTCCTCTTTCAACAGCTCCCAGATATTCTTCATATATCTGTTGATCATTGTGATCGTCTCCTGGATCGTTTCAGAGCAGTAGTATGGGAAGATAGCAATTATGTCTTCGGCTGCCAGATCTGTCCCAGGTTGAAATGAGATGCTTTCATATGCTTCAATGAACATGATAACATCTACTCCTGTAATGACTAGGACATCCATGGATCTACCAAGTTGAATCTGTCTCTTTTCCTCGGCGATAGTGAGGGCCAAGGACTCGATGAATTGCCTTTGATCATACATAGAGTTTTTCGAGGCATTGGCAAAAGATCCAGCGTTGGCAGAGGGTCCGGTGTCACTTGAGTGTCCAGGAGTAGAGGAACAGGCATGGCAACTGGAATCGGCAGCGCTGGAAGTAGATCAGGTGTACTCAGTCAATATTGTGATAGGTACTGCAGTAGCGGTTTGGAGGTTGGATGGTGGTCTAAGTGGCACATTTTGAGTAATTGGTGATCTAAGGTCAATTGCTAGATTTCTGGAAGTCGAGTTGGATCAATTGGTGGTCCTTTTTGAGGTGAATTCTATCTTTTCATTTCCTTCTTAAACAGCTGGACCACTTCTCACAGTTTTCTCTCTTAGCTTCCTGTCACGTCGTCTACCCCTCGTATTCCATTCCCTGTATCTTCCACCCCCTATGACTAGCAGTATCATCATTAGAATTCTTCATATTACTACTCTCATCGTCGTCTTCATTTCTTGGTATTCCTTCGAGTCTGTATCTGCCTAAGTACTGTGAATGCGTCCTTTTTCGCTTGTATTTTCTCGCTCCAGTATCAGGTCGGTACCTGTTCTCAGAATTTGTTCCTTCTACATGGTTGGTAACTTTCATCCTGGTATCAGATCGGTGCCTTTCATTCAGTATTCTTCTCGGAATAAGGTCGGTACCTTTCTTTCTATATTCGTCCCGGAATAAATTCGATGCCTGTTCTTAGAATTGATCTAGTATGTGAGGTCGGTACCTTTTATTACGGTGCTAGGTCGGTACATTTTTTTGGTGTTCATCCTGGTATAAGGTGTGTGTATTTTTCATTTGTGTCATCGATATATCCAGCTTACCGCACCTGGCATTCCAATACGAAATTGTTAGTACCGCTACTAGGAATATTGATATTTCCTTCGGTATTGGCTTTTCTCGCAGGGTAGGTATTCTTTATTAGTTGCTTCACTCTATATTTACCCATTTTAGTTTGTGGGGGGTCTTTCCCACCATTACATACTCAGCTTTCATTACTAGAATCTGCAATTGGGCTCCATTTGTGGTGAAACGGTAGCGCTGGAAGGCAGAAGGTATATTGTCAACACTCTGCAGCACCTCTCTTGGCATCCAAAGGGAATTGGTGCGAAATGGTAGTTCTGTCTTGAGGAGTGTAGGAAGAGGGTGAGAGGATATGATGGGATACCCAGCCGTGAGGAAACACAAATTGCGTGGATGTATGAAATCTCAGAAAGTATGAGTGAGACCAAGAGGTTGGAAAGACAGAGTGTGTATTTTCGTTGTCTGATAGGATGATATCTATCTACTTCGGGGTCTCTCAAATATATACTGCAAGTCGTTCAGTCCATCTCCATTATCCCTGTATCTCTGTATGCCCACCCCTGCCAAACGGAGTGGTGGTAGTAGTGAAAAACAGATTTTCCCGTCACACTGGTACTCATTGTGTTAACATGTATAGCATTGTTTCACGCACTAACAGAGTGACAACGAAATGGAGTTTTAGCCACATCAAAGGTTGAAATTGATAACTTTATAATCCAGCACAACTGGCCAAAGTGGGAGTACTTCAATCGAGAGGATGATAGTAGCTGATATGACTATATAGTATTTACAATGCATGCAATTGCTTTAACATTTTGAACTGACTTGTACTGATCTCAGGAATATTTTGAACGACCTCTCATCTCTATTGAGACAGAAGGCAATCAAGTTCATCAGAGTGTCTCTCAACAACCTCATTCTACATGAGAAAGACACCAATAACATGTCCCCTGTTATCATGCCTCATCAAAGTGGTAGTAAACTAAACTGTGATTGAAGTCCTGATGATGGAACTGAACATTGAGACTACGATCATTTCTGCGATTCGCATCCCCATTGCGATGCATTTGCAATTCGATGCTGAGGATAGAGTTGACGATGGAGACAATGATAGTGACAATGTGCATAATAATATTCATAGTATCCGAAGTAATACTCAGCAATATCATGGTTTCAATCTGAATGATAATAAGGTGGAGAATAAAGAAAATGAGGACGAGAATGAAAATAAGAATGAGAATGAGAATGAGAATAAGGATGAGTACAAGTATGTAGAGTTGGAGTCAGTGGATGACTGTAAAGGAGAGAGTAGTTTAGAGGATATGCTTGAAGCTGCTGCAATATATAGCATGGCGTTTAGAATGTAATAAAGTATATGTTGGTATACTATACCACTTGGCCAAAAGGCAACTATGACACCTCTTGTGTCATCCAACAACCCCTTATAAGCAGTACTTCCTCTGTGGCCTTTACATAGAATGGGACACTGTATATATTAGAGCTCAGTATCAAATATCGTTCATAGTAACATCACTGTACTCTATCCGTCATCCGAGATGTAAATGCAATATAGGACATTTTATAAACGTCAGATGATATGAACATTGCATTATGTAATGGTACAAATTGCACTCATACGTCACATGAGTAGTGCTATAGATCAAATGGTGGGCACACTGCATGGCTGCATCAGTAAGAATAATAGGTACTGTATAGCTACATCGGTAATGAAGGTGGTAGCAGGAAATGGAAACACAACCCCAGGGGTTATGTATATATACGTACAGTGTGATACGAAGATGAGACACAAGAGATTTCTATTGAAATTTTTGATATGCCCTAGGCCTATGTACAGTCTCGGCGGAACATGGTCTTTGTTCTGAAAAGTACACTTGTCTCACAGGTGTACTTGGCCTCATAAGTACGCTTGGCCTCATATGTGTACTTGGGATTGGAGGTGTACTTGGCAGCCGAAGCTGAGTAATCACCCCTTGAATATGATCACCTTGTAATGTACTTTTTGCATACTAGCAATTATCGTACTTACATAACACTACGATTGATATCATTCTCTTCACCACTTATTCCATTTACCATCTTCTCTGCAAATACACTCCCATTTGAGGGCATATATTCTTTCTCTATAATCGCTTTTCAGTCACCAGATACGTTTAGCTCATTGGGTTTCGTGATTTCTTTAATTTCTCAACACATTGCAACACATACAGAACAGAGAATTAGTCAATTACATACAATTGCAACTCAATAGATTCAGAAAAGTCGATTAGCGGTGAATTGCATATCGTTAACAATCATGAGAGTGAGAAAACTCCCAGGCATTGGCAACAAGAAGCCAATAGATCCCAGTCGACAATAATGCCATAATCGATCATAATCACAATGCTGTGACCAATTCTTGCAATGCTGACAACAACGATCATTATGCTGATGAAGGAAATCCAAATTCGAACAACTGTGATCTCAACCCTGAAAAGAAAAATATATTTATCAGAAATGATGATGATGACTATTAAGATGACCTCTCATTGATGATTACCGAAGATGATCATGGTGATATGACAACCCCGATCTGTTTGATACCAAAGTACCTTTCGACATAGTAAGCTGAAACGCGAGCCGAAAGACTCGCTGATCACCACTTGACAGCAACCGAAGAAATAGGATGGGCCCAGGAGTGAGAAGCAGCGCTGGAAGGAGAGATGTCTCGGAATCAGACTGCGGAGCTGAAACGCAGAAAATATGGGATCATTATAATGGTCGATTCTGACTGATATTAGGGAGCACCACTATATTGGATAACTTTATCAGTATTCTTCACCGGAACATTGACTCACAATACAATCATTTGCAGAACGGTCCACCGGATCAAGTCAAATACTGCGTAAACCTTCTTGCCAGCTGGAGCAGCCATCAGTACCCTTCTCAATGAAAATTGAAAATGGAGGACACAGTCACTTAGACCACAGGTTACAGAATTCGAACCATGCTGCTATGAACGATTTCAACCTCTTCATGAAGCAACTCCAAAGGACATACACCAATCCCGACCATGTGCTAAATGCAGCCATATGAGCCTATCGAGAGTTCGATCAGGTGTTCCATGACCAGGACCAATCAGTGTGAATATGAGATAACCGGCTCCATACCTTGTACCAGAAAGCCGAAGGGGACGAGGAACAGGACCCTGAGAGGTTATTAGAACTGATCTGTATGGGCATTAATAGTGTTGGCAATGAAGAGGATCGGAACATCGCGAATCCATCCGAGGTGGAGTTCAAAGCGGATCCAATACGAGCATTGACAAAGTTCCAAAAACTGTCACAAATCGGTTCGCCAACTATCGACATTCGAATGACAATAGGTAGGCGAATTCGTATCCCATCGGCTCGAATGTTAGTGTATCCTATAGCGGGAGACGTTAGCTACACAATGTACTACCATTCGAGCCGATCGGACAAGACCTCGCGTACTAATTGTTGTTCACAGTTGTGGGCCGAAATGGTGGGGTTTGAGGAGAATGGCTTGGCAAGGATCCGTTTCGCTCGAACCAAACCGGTGTGTGAATGGTACAAGTTCCTAGCGGTTCGTGGTCAATACTGGGTATGATATCTGGACATCAAGTATGAGTTAAACCTTTGACGACCCATGGGAGGTTCGAAATCATTGACGAACTGTTCGACTGAGCAGCGATCACCATGTTGCAATCCGGACCAAAAAGGACCAGGGGAAGACAACAACATGAAAAGAAGCAGCCTGCTGGCAGTTTGGGTGGCAGAAGAAATTCACTCGATGACCGGTCCAAACAAACTGACAGGAAACGTAATGTCAGACTGTCAAAATCCCAGCCTGCCGAGGTAACCTCCAGTGGAAAGGCTACTAGAAGCTGCTGCAGTGGGGATGATAAGTGTGCTGCATTACCTCCGGTACCATGAATCTCGAGGGAGGTTGTCCACAACCGTCTCAGCAATAAGAAGTGTATGTACTGCAATGGTAGCTACTTGCCACACACATGACCACAATACAGTTGGGCCAACTATCCAGACAAATTTAAACCCAATGGTAGCTAGCCTGGCGATTCCGGCGGCAGTATCTACCAAAGTCAAATGGCAACGCTCCTTTGACACCTCACAGACAAAATACTAGTCTACCTCTCGTGGAATCTGGATCGGCGATAGAAGGTAGACAAGACGAAGCTGGAGTTGGAGACATTGGGAGTGCAGGTACTCATAGCTATATTGAATGAAATGCAGGTACATCGAATGTCATTAAAACCAAGAATCTTTTTAGAGAGCCCAAGACATCACATGTTGAGTCAGTATCTGTGTGGCACTGAGCGATTTAATACGGTGCATATCACATACGAAGTGCTTGTACAAGATGCTCATGGTGACATGCAGCCCATACAAGCTCTCATTGACTGTGGAGCCATGACTATCTTCATGACACCCAAGCTATAAAGGGGGCTTGGCATAAGGGACAAACGAGTATTCATTGCAACTACGGACCTTGTTGGCCACTATATGATATCTGCAAGAGAAAGTAGACAGACTACACTCTCAGTTCAGTATTTCGAAAGCTTGGTACTGATTGAAGAATCGGATATGTCAATTGTATCATTCTGAGCATACGACTTGGTTTTGGTATTACCCTGATTCAAGGCTCGAGTCCTGGCTATGCACGGGAAAGCCAGTTGACTTATGTCTTTGAGAACTCATAGTGGGTAGCCAGCCACCACCCCGAAATGGAATCACAATGTAACTCCATATTCAGATACAAACAGAACTTCACAGGGGTAGTGTGGTAAATCTCCGAACATTTGTTTCCTTGGAGCAACCAGATTTGAAAACCTCCTTGACAGCAATGAGGTTGACAAGGTATTTGCCCTACAGTTTGGGGAGATCACCGGGCTGCTGAGAGTATAATCATAGAGTGGGATCTTAGGTGAGAAACTCTGATCCCAGATGGGTACCCAGGGAGCAGTAGCAGTAAATGCAGCAGAAGAGTTGCACTATAAAGTTGCTTTGATGACTGCTACTGGCTCGCCGAGTGATGAAGACAGAACTGGACGGCCAGGGTTTCCATCGAGGATAGTTCACTGTGACAAGGGGTCCTGGATCCTATATTCACATCTATTCTCATAATGGAACTTCATACTATTGTGTGCAGATGGAGCGGATGAGATCGGAGTATCGGTAGAACAAACTAGTATTGGCAACAAACTGTCGGAAGTTCGTAATATTGGCGATCCGTTTCGATTCGAGCGAAGTGGATCTTGGCCAAGCTATTCGCCACAAACCCTACCATTTTGGCCCACAATGTGGAACAATAATAGTTTAGCGAGTTTGTCTCCGTATTTCGCGATTTTGGGCGCGTATTATAGCTGGGATTGAGATCCTTTGAACATGCTAATATTGGAAGCAATCGAACAAGAACTTGTTTACTTATTATCATTTGACATTCAATGGTTCACAAATCGATTTGTGACAAATCGGATACATTCGACAAATTCCTGGATCGAACCCCAACCAAATCCCTGCTTGGTTTGATCTGTCTCGAATCGATCCGGTTTATTGCCAATACTAGTACCAATCAACAATGGTGATCATAAACCAGCCAAATATAACCAGTTCGTTGAGGTCTTCAATATGGCCAAGGCAGTAATATTGCCACCGTACCTGTCAATTGACCATGCGATTGGCCTGGATTCCGGGCACAAGCTGCCATATAGGCATATCTATAACCTGTCAGAGGTAAGTTGAGAACTCAGATGGTCTATATCGAGACGAACCTGGTGATTCGTTTCATCCAGCGGTTATTATCTCCGATGGTGGTGCCCATTGTATTTTCAAAGAATATGGTTGGCAGCTGGAGACTCTGTGTAGACTACAGAGCTCTCAACCTGGGCACAATCATGAATCGGTACTTCCTTTCATTGATCTCAGAGATGCTTGACCGTATTGGCAGTACCAGGATATTTATGAAATTTGACCTTCGTACAGCCAATTGCCATATTCCTATTAAGGAATGTTACGAGTACAACATAGCATTCCAATCTCGATATGCTCAGTTCCAGTACAGAGTCATGTTATTTGGCCTGACCAATGTACAGGGTACTTTCCAGACTTTTATCGACAATTGCCTGCAACCGTACATTGATGACTGTTCTGTATGTTCTCTTGACAATATCCTGATCTACTTCACCGATGAGAATGTACACAACAACCATGTGTGAAAAGAACTGCAATGGCTGCAGAGGTTCGATCTCAATTGCAAGGATGAGGAGTGCCAATTTGAAACCTCAGAAGTTTGCTTTCTCGGCTTTGTTATCAGTACCGAAGGTGTCAGTATCAAAACTGACTGTCTCTCCACCATCGAAGATTGGCTGACCCCTAAATCAGTATGAGCCATACAGATTCTGCTTGGGTTCACGAACTTCGATTAGAGGTTCATCTGTGAATATCCTTTATGATAGTGGTACCCATGTCGAACTTGCTCGGGAAGTCTACAGGAAAGACAAAATGGGAAGAGCCAAGGGACGTAGAGCTCACCTTCCGGAAACAGATGAAAGCCTTTTCTATGGCCCCAATATTGCAGCACTTTGACACACCCAAGCCGATCATCCTCCAGACTGACACAAGTAGCTTTGTGATTGCAGGTGTCGTGAACCAGTATGATGGCTTCAGAACCCTTCAGCCAGTCAATTCTTATTCCGGAACGCACAACGTGGCTGGACAGAAATACGATACATACGATCGAGAACAACTCACCATAGTCGAGACCTTCAGGCAATGGCAACACTGTCAGGAAGGCATCCGCCACAAAGACGTGGTGCAGTGCGACCACAAGAGTGTCAATTACTTCTTGATATCGAAAGTGCTCTCCCAATGACAAGACCACTATACTGAGATTGTATCAGTAAACGTCTTCACAATCCAGTGCTTGGAAGGTACAAAAACCCCTGCTGATGGCCTATTGAGATGGCCCAATTATGAACATGATCAGGAGAAGCCTGTCAGATGGCTAGTAGCTACCCTGGATGTTGAACCCTACGATGACCTCCTATAAGGTATAAAGAATACTCTGGCTACTGACCTATTGGCGATCTACCTCTTGGGTAAGATAATCAATGACCAATAGCTACAGCCGAAGTGTAAGGCAACGGTGAATAGAGCGTCATTGCTACAGCTCTGACATACAAGCGGAGAATATATTTTCCCATTGACGATGCTCTCCGCAGAAAAGTGATAAGTCTCTTTCATGACAACCCTGAGTCCGATCACATTGGAGCTCATGAAACTACTGTGCAAGTCTCTAGGGATTTCAATTGGTCTACGATGGACGTGTACATGGGGAAGTACATCACCGGCTGTAAGTATCTCACCGAATCAAGGTCTTGTGGCATTCTCGCCACGGAATCAACATGTTACTGCTATCACCATTATGAGTGTGGGAAGGTGTTACCATGGACTTCATCACAGATATGCCAGAATTGACCACGTCCAGATACACAGGGATTCAAGTCATCATTTATCTACTGATAAAGATGGCGACCTACCTGCTCTGCAGAAAGGATATCGACTCATCAGAACAAGCTAGACTCTTTTTTAAGCATGTGTCCTGGAAGCAGATATTACTGACAATATCATTTCTGACTGGGACATCCAATTCATGAGTCGATTCACGATGAAGGTCTGCAGCCAGCCAAGTATAGATCAACGACTATTGACTGCATTCATCTGCCAAGGATATCCAGATGGAACGGCAAAATCAGACGATAGAGCAGTTCCTCCGATCCTTCTGCAACTGCCAGAAGGATAACTGAATGGAGCTTTTACCATTTGTAGAATTAGCCTACAACAATACTGTGCATATATCGACAAGGATGATTCCCTTGTGGGGCAACTATAACTATCATCTAAAGATGCAGTTCAAGGAATACAAGAACTTAGTTCACATCCACTTGAAGTCAGTAGGCGAAGCAGATACCTTGGCAGCTGTACTGGAGGAGATGTACTATATCCTCTGTGAAAACTTACCAGAAGTCCAAGCCGGCTTGATAAAGTATACCAGCAGCCTGAAAATAACGTTCAAGGTCAGAGATAAGGTTTGGCTTTCAACTCAAAATATTAAGATGAAGAGAATGTCCAACACGTTGGATTACAAACCTGTTGGATAATAAACAGTGAGTAAAGTCATCTATAAGAATGCTTTCAGATTAGACTTGCCAATGACAATGTACATACACAATATATTCCACATCTTCCTGCTTGATAAGTACTCGCCATCTGCTGTCAGACAGCTACAATCAGAACCGCAACCAATGATTGTCAACGCTATGGATGAATGGAAGGTCAATCGGATTCTTGATTGAAAGTGACGCTACTGAATACTCCACTCTCTCACTGAGTGGGCAGGTTATAACTACCTATGTACAGGGTGGGAGCCGGCAGAGAATTACGAAAATGCTCAAGAACTTGTTGACGAGTTTCATTGGGAGCATCCTACTAAGCTATGACTATGATAAATGTAAGGTCGCAGCTATGGACAATTTGGAGGCTACGGAGGATTCGAAGTCATGGAGGATTTGATGGTAGGGAGGATTGAGAGTTGTACAGGATCAGAATAATTTAGATGGTTTCTTCGGTTTCTTTCTTTCTTTCTTCTCTTTGTATGTATTCGATATGGTATAAATGGCGTCGTGATCAGTTTTATCACCTATCCTATTAGGTAAATTTTATTGTGCATTGAATCCACCATGAAGTCACCTTGATGACATCTGTACAGACATATATCCTAATATAATTGGATAAGTATAGATATGATTACAAAGGGGAATAACTGATAAAGATATCAATTGTAAGGTAGGTAAGTAAGAGAATCGCTAGCGTGCCAGAGGACTATGCGAGGTGACTATATATAGAGGACACTTATCCAGCCTCGGCTGACAATTGTACATATGAGGGCAGGTGCACCAATGAGCCAAGTGCAGTTATGAGGCCATATTTACCTGGTACCGCCATTACATCTTCCCCCTCTGTATCTGCATACCTCATGGGCTGCAACATATATATATATAACAAAGGACAAGATTGGATGCGTACACCTTCATACAGCAGTATACATACCATGACTGATGGTTGCCACTGCGGTGACCTTACGGTGGATCTGGCAGATATGACAACTCGACCACCAGTGGCGATAGTAAAACCCATACTAATGCAATTTATACCTGGCCGAGATCCATAAAAGACGAAGAGAAGAAGAAGAATAGATAATAAGAGAATAAAATGTCTAATTGATCCTGAATCCTCCAAGTCTACTCCTTCCATAGGCTTGCAAGTCCATAGTTTCGAATATCCAAGTAGACTTCCAGTTTCACTGAATCTAAGCAATTGATCTCCATAGTGCTAGCTCAGTGGTACTCGAATCGGTAAATGCTATTGGCAGACTTGCAGATGTCATTCGGCATCAATATTAGAGATGACAAATAATATGCCAGACAATGTCATCATTGCGCGACTTCCGACTAATCGATCGATCATCCATGTACGATTTGTTTCATTGAACGAATTTGTGAATGTCATCTGAGGGACAAGGCCACCGCAGTCGTTTTAACATTGCTGCTGTAGTCAACTAGCATAATTGCATCATGTACTTATCTTGGTCATAGCTGCTACTCTTGAGTGCTCTCGGATTCATATGATTTTTCTCATTCCATGTCTCTGTACTTTCGTATATCAAATCACACGACAGACCGTATCGTTGATAGCCTGATTATAAGCGGCGCACTGATTGGCTCAAGGTTGACTCGTCTATCTGTTATTGGGATTCGACATTCTATTGGTATTCCAGTGGTAGTTGACTTCTGTCGACCACATTTGACCCTCGATTGGAGTCATCATCTGTCAATATGTATTCGTACATGCTCATTCGAGTTGAGGTATCTAACTTGTAATTGTGCCATATGGATATACTCACAAAGCAACCAAGTATTCTTCCGCTCGAGATGTATTATGGCGTCTATTCTCCCTGCCTTAGACTTCCGAATCTGTGAAAGTAGTGGGTTTGCATACGCCATGCCCTTCCGAGCCTAGCTGCAAGAACAAATCCAAAGATATCTATTCTGATACAATTAATTGCCACTCTCTGCGATAACGTTAATCTATTATCGTTATGGCTTCGTTCAGGGCCAATTGCAAAGCACATCCGTTCGATAGTATATATAATTCGTAAGCATTACATACAAGGTCATACATTCCATGTCATTCGGTGGGTTTGCTTTCTCGGCTATAAAGCCTCAACCTGATAACCTTCTCATAATTCCATGAAGGATTGCAGCCCGTTCACATTCGCGCAGTTTGATATCTCGACAGCTGATATGGTTTGCTTCACATCCTCTGATATACTTTCTTATGTAAACATCAATCATATGCCAATAGCATTCCCTAGAGACTAACTCTGCAGTGTTAAAAGATCCACAGTGACCAGCTCAGAGTTGTTATGAAATAGACTTATAACTTTACCATGGAGAGCATCATCTGCAGGGGCATATATCCTCCCTTCATAGGTCAGAGCTTGTAATGGTGGTACTATGTGCACTTGGCTTGCAGGTGCACTTGGCCTTGTAAGTGCACTTGGCAGCCAAGACTGAGCAGCTGCTCTTCATATACAATCACCTCACAAAGTACTTTTGGCATCCAAGTGTTCATCTTACGTACATTACCTTACAAATAACATCGTTATCTCTTATTCCCGTTTGCAACTGTATCTTTGGATATTCATCCATACGAGGACAATCATCCTTATACTACAATCGCTCTTCAGTCACCGGATACATTTCTCTCACAGAGTTTCGTAATTTCGTAGCTTTTTCGATGCATCGAGAAATGTAAACAAAACATACAATTTGTCAATTTCATACAATAGCAGTCCCAGTACCTACCAAGAAGTCATCTAGAACTCAATTATGTGATACTGATTATCGCGACAGCGATAAACACTTGCAGGCTGTAACCTCCATATCTGTGAACCGAAGATATCAAATCAATACGTTCTGATCTACTCCGATGGACTTATCACAGGCGAAATGAATGACAACGTAGACGCCAAAGATGATGTTGATGATGAAGATGAGATTGATAAACAAGATGAAAGTCACAGCGACGATCACATGGACAGCTTCAGATCTCTACTCACCGACGAGGATGTTAACGAAATGTTGTCCCAAAATAAGACGTTCAAGATGATTTTCGAACAGCAGGACATATGGTTAATGGCTGAGCGAGATTCGAACGTATTCGAACGAGAGGAATTGGCCGCTAAACGTATCGAAAGCGAAGCGATTACGCATATTAAACTTCCATTCTTCCCCATGGTCAACCGCGTACGATACTGTGGTGGAGCCAAGGAGTTAGACAGGTTTATCGACGTATTGCGCACCAATATTGACTCACACCAGCACCTGTTTCCCCATGAAGGACTCGATCAAGTCAAATACACAGTTTCTCTCCTCGACTGCAGGAGCAACTACTCAGATCAGACGCAGTATCAGATGGCAATGATGCACCCTTCCTAATGGGCCAGCGATCTATACATGGATTCCAACCCTTGCTTGCAGGATCTTGACCTCTTCATACATAAGGTCACCAGAATGTATGGAGACAAGGACCGCCATCGGAGAGCAGTGGTAAAGGTAATAGACGAATACATCCAATTGCCCAATATTCCAGTTAGAGTCTATGCAAATTATGTGAAAGCAAATTGCAGATAGACCGGATAGACCATGCAAAAGGACGAGCAGATGTTCTATGACATGGCATGGGCAGGGCTCCGACACACACTCCAAAGTAAAGTCGAACCGATGAGTCCCACTTGTGGAATGTTCGAGAACATCGAGGACCATTTCGACAAAGTTGCAGCCTCAGAGATCATACACCCCGATAAGAGACCGAAGCAGCCAGTAGCAACAGCAATGGCAGTCAGATCTGTTCCAAAAAGGCGAGAAATCAAGTTACAGGCTATTTATCTCTGATCTGACGATCGAAAAGTCGACCAACGATAACCTCAAGAGGCATGACATGTGCTGTGGTACTCGCGGCAAATTGACCGCAGTACTATGGGTCTCAAAAGAAGTCATCGATAGTGCAAGGACTAACAGGCAGTGGACAGGATATGGAAGCAAAGCCCAAAAGCATATTCAGTGCCCAATATATAGCGTTGCTCATGCACCTGAATGGTGTTTTAATCATGGCAGAAGCCATGGCGGTGGTGGCAGCAGCGGTGGCAGACATCATCATGTGAAGTGCCAAAATTCGTTCGATACTCAACACTCAACAAACTGGTATACCTCTCTCGACACCTAGCCCAGCGGAAGAGGCTGGTTAAAGAGGGGTTAGGGCAAAAGAGGCTGTGAATGAGATCCTTGTTGACGACAATAGATGAGATCCAGTCCCAACCAACTGTTCTCAAATCGAGAGTTATCCTTGAGTTCCACTGGGCTGTCTTTTCAAGTCAATACTTATGTGGTACAGGGAAGGCGGATTTGTCTGACATTGTTCACAAAGTACTCATACGAGATCCACATCATGAGATGCAGCACATTCGTAATCTAATCGCCCACAGCATAACATGCATCTTTATGTCCCTAATGCTGCTCAGGCATCTCGGGCTACAATATGAACTGGCATTCACAGCTATACACGATCTCAACAGCCAGGTGATGATGGCTACAAACAACAGCTGAATGAAGAGAGTTTCGGTCCAATATTTTGGGCACTTGGCTCCGATCGACAAACCGTCGGTGCAGGTCATGCACATCACCCACTACCCTGTTCTAGGCTTACCTTGGTTCAAGACTAAGAATCCCGAAGTCAAATGGACATCCGGTCGACTTCTAGCTCTACAGATCCCAAGCTACGATTCAAATACAGTGGTAGACCACGTCCAGGTGACATCAAAACCTCCACAGGTATCTGACAAGCTTCGGGTGCAGGACGGCAGTGAAGTAATTAAGTCTCCTGAGATATATCTGCTCGGAGATACCACATTTGGAAATCTCTTAGCCAGTGATAAGGTTCCTGTGGAATTTGCCATATGCATTGACGATTGCACAGGGTTGCTAGGAGCTTCAATGGCAGGTATCACCAAAGGTGAGAGGATTGCCTGCATTTGGATGAGCAAGCAGCAGCAGTGAAGTTACTTGCGGCAGAAGAGTTACCAACAATGCGGGACTTAAATAACTGATACAGACTGTTTAAATCATGAAGTGAGATTGGGTGCCTCAGTCATGTTCTATTGTGATGGGCAGGCAGGTCTGCTATACCAGGGAATTTCTACCCTCTATCAGATGAAGTTGAAAATACATCGCTAGCAAATATAGATGGAGCTGCAACTGAAATGGTACCTTTAGATGATGGCGGCTTTATACCCGCCAAGTATTTACAGTTTGTGGAGAATTTTAGTAAGGCCAAGGCATAGATATTACCACCGCACCAGTCAACTCACTATGCAATCGATGTGGAGTCCAGTTTTAAGTTACCATATGGATATAGATATAACCTGTCAGAGGTCGAGCTAAACACTCTGAAGGCTTACATCGAGACGAACCCAGCAAATAGGTTTATTCAGTGGTCATCCTCACTGGCGGTGGTACTACTACTTTTTGCGAAGAGGGAGGACGGAGGATAAAGACTTTTTGTGGACTACCGTGTGTTCAATAAGACGATGGTTAAGAACTGGTACCCTCTTCCATTGAACTTGGACATGCTTGACCGTGTTGGAAGAGCCAGGATATTCACAAATCCGACCATTATGGAGCCTATCATCTTTTTCGCAATTAGGAAGATGACGAGTACAAGACAGCAATCCGCATCCGATATGGTCAGTTTGAGAACAAGATCATGCTATTCAGCCTGACAAATGTACCGGCTACTTTTCAGGCTTATATTGAGGATTTCCTGCAGTTTTGTATCAACTACATTGCTATAGATTTCCACGACGACATCCTGAACTACTCCACAGATGAGAAGGAGCAGGTCAGGTATGGGCGTAAAGTTCTGCAATGGCTGCAGGAGTTCCGTCTCTATTGCAAGAAAGAGATGTATTGATTTGTAGTATTGGAGGTCGGTTTCCTCAGCTTCGTCATCTTGGCTGATGGTATCAGCATTGAACTTGATCGGATCGTGATGATTGACAGTTAGCCAACTCCCAAGTCGAAACTGGACGTCCAAGCCTTTCTCGGATTCATGAACGTGTACTGGAGGTATATCCGAATAGAGGCCAAGGTGATCTTCCTGCTCACGGAATTTCTAAAATCCAATAGGCAGAGCAGCAATTCGAAACAACCATCAAATCGAGCGTTGCCGATCAATTCGAATTGAGAGTGGCCTCAAGAAGCCCAGCTGCCTTTTCAGAAACTCAAAATGGCCTTCACTATAGCACCGATTGTGCAGCATTTCGATCCTGCCAAACCGATCATTCTCTAGACCGATACGAGTAGCTCATTGATTGCAGGTATCCTGATTGAGGATGATAGCTTTGGGACCATTCGACCAGTCAATATTGACTCTCGAAAGTACTTTCAAGCCGAGTAGAATTACGACACGAATGACCACATACTTCTGGCAATCATTGAGACCTTCAAGCATTGGCAATACAATCTGGAAGGGGCCCACTGAATGATTCTGGAGCGGTGTGACCAGAAGAACATTGAGTACTTCAAAACATCTACAGTTTGCTCACCGTGACAGGCTAGGTAGACAGAAATTCTTTCAGTATATGACTTCAGCATCGAATACTTGTAATGCGTCAAAGAATTCACTGAGGGCCGGTCACAATAACCGGATTATGAGATCGGCTACAAGAAGGCTATCGGACGGATCTTGGTGACCCTGACAGTTGAACTCTACGATGACCAAATAGCGGCAATAAAGAAGGCCCATGGTACTGACCCATTGGCGGTCAATGTATCGAGTAAGCTAGTCGATAACTCAATGGTCACAGCTGAAGTCACAGTCGAAGCCACAGACGAAGCCAACGATGAGACCCATTGGAACAATGTAGCTGAAACTCTGACCTACGAGGTGAGGATATATGTCCCTGCGGACAATATTCTCTGCAGGAAAGTGATAAGTCTCTTTCATGACAACCCCAAGTCTGGTCACTTTGGAGCTCTTAAAACTGCCGTGTTAGTCTCTTGACATTTCTTTTGTCCTGCAATCGATACGTACAGTAGGAAGTACGTCAGCAGCTGCGAAGTATATCACTGAATCAAGCTCCCACAGCATGCGAACCATGGAATCAACATACCACTGCCACCACAATTACGATCCTGGGAAGGCGTTGTGGTGGGAAAGTCTATTCCCACTACTACAGGCACTAATAAGTTTGGAGATGTCAGGGATATGGTAGTACTGGGGAGTATATATATACAGGGGTATGGGTAGATAGAGAGAATCAAGCCTTTTCTGCACTCCAAGTCAAGTTCTTTACCATCTCTAATGTGCGTTCGAACTTTCAAATTCGTAGACCCACCAACTTCGTGAATTCTCCTTCTTTCTCTGACCGGACAACCTTTGACACTCCAATCCTCTTCCTACGCTCCTCGAGCAGAAACCGTCTTCTTCAATAGTCTCCTCTGAGAAGCCTCCGAAGAGCGATGAGAAGGAAGTCATCAGGAATCTCTCCCACCACACACCCTTCACATCGCCACAAATGGAGCTCAAAGGCAGATTTCGGCTCCGAAAGGTGAGTACGAAATGGTGGAGGAAAGGACCCCACAACTTAATATAAAAAGGTAAGCACCAAGCAAGGCACCATCCTTATACTGGGACAATAAGCACCGACTTCACACCGGGACGAAAACCGAAGCACTGACTTGATACCAGGACGATAAGCTCCGACTTCAGACCGGGAAGAAAACCGAAGATCTGACTTTATACCTGGATGATAAGTACCAACTCCACACCGGGACTAATACCAAAGGCACCAACCTCATAACCGGGATGCATTCCAAACCTGTGTACTAACCTTAACACCAAAGGAATATGGAGCAGCTGGAGTGTCAGTCTCAAAATATGGGAATGGAAATGACGATGCTGAAAGAAGGAGCTCTGAAACTAAGCACTAATCTTAGCACCAAAGGAATATTGAGCAGCTGGAGTGTCAGTTCCAATGTATAGGAATGGAAATTACAATACTGAAAGAAGGAGCTCCGAATATAAGCACTAGCATTAGGACTAAATGAAATATCGAGTGGCTGGAACACCAGCTTCATGAAACAGAAGATAGAAACAATGATGCTGAAAGAGAAAAAAGGAACTAGCAAGAAGAAAAGGAGGAGAAAGGGATGCCCAGATCACACTACCAAACCTTCATCTCACACTCACAATTGTCTTCCAATCGCCAAAAATACTGCTTCGAAAATTCACATAGTGCTGCTGTCACCACAACCTCAACGTTCAACATGTCTAATTGTACTCACATGCACTCAACTTCCACCACCAGCCCGAGAGAGGCTGGTATGTCCACCCCAGTCAATGTCTCCCCAGGCTCTGCTAACATCACCGAAACCAATTCTATCAACTGTGTTCAAGAGCTGAAAAACTTCATCGAGTCCCTCGTAGTTGCAATTGCCAACGAGAAAAACCAAATACTGCTCCCGGGAAACATGGGAGCCACCATGTTAGGCGGGGCTGACGTCACCAAGTTCATCGAAGTATACGAAAGCCTCTTCTCTCACACACGTACAGATCCATCTAAGAAGGATGTCATCTCTACTTTCCCCTATTATTGCTCTGAAACTATTCAGGAAAACATTAAAATGATGAAAGGGTACCAGGAAAGAGACTGAGAGAAGTTGAAGAAGGAACTCAAAGAGGTCTTCAGACACGCTGACAGCCAAGTATACATGTATACGAGGATGAATCTGGAGAGACTGTGCAAAGACCAATTGAAGAGAGGAAATGTCGGATTGAAGGCCTTCAAATTAGCCTATGACAACATCAGCCAAGCCATGATTACCAAGGGTACATTGTACGAGTTTGCATGAGTCGAAACGCTGCTTGGAGCCCTCCCAAAAGATCTAAATGCTAAGGCCATCATCAAACTTGAGTTGGACTCCCGGGAGCCTGAGACCTTTAAGTACGACAGCCTCCACAAGTATATTCTGGACAAGTGCATTACAGCCGATGCCCTCACTCTCCTTGACACCGATACCGTCTATACGACATTGGAAGTCTCAGCATACTCTATTCCCACCGGAGTTCCGCATCCACAGATGCCCAGTGTAACTAACACGAGCCAAGAGAACGAACCAAGTATCGCTGGCACCATCTCTGTTACCAGGATGCCAAGTATGGAAACAACTGCAACCGAGAAGCAGGAGGAGACTATCGACACAAAAATGGACAAGATGATGAAGGCCTTTGAGGCTTGGACCTGCCAACTAACCAAGGCAACCGATCCAAGACCCCAATATAGGGGATATCAAATGGCTAGAGTCTATGCAATTCAAGCCGACAACCCACCGATACACCCCTGGCAATCACATGAACCGCAAATGAATACCGCTTCCGGGCCAGATTATCATCGACCGACAATGTACCAACAGTATCCTTGGTAGGGATTAGGCCCTTGCATTCACTCTGACGAACTAGAGTACATCCGAACATTCTGTCCTGACATCTGAACTGACCAAGACCAAGGAATCATCCATCTTAATGAGCGCAGGAGGTTGATCCTAGGGCCATGTAGAGGGAGAGGTGGAGAAATCTCTGGGTACCGGCAAGAACGAAGGTTCCTGTCGATGAGAGATATACGTTAGAGAAGTAGCTCAGCAGCAGCAACCAGTTGCACCCACCCAGTCTGGAGCGGTACAGCCTGGAGCGGTACAGCCAGCTGCAGCTGGACCTCCACAACATATTGCAAGGTCGCAGTTGTTTCAGAGAGCGAGTTCTCAAATAACGGCTTTTCGCTTGGAGATTGTTCAACAACTGTTGGAAATAGATGGGCAATACTCCAAGGAAAAAGGTAAGGAATTCCAGGAAGGTGAGGTAAGTCGAGTGGTGGAACTTGATGAAGATGAGGAAGAAGAGAGTGACGGAAAGGAAGATAGCGGTGAGGGAGAAGAAAGAACGGAGGAAAGTGAGACAGAAGAAGAAAGAGGGGCTTGCCTAGATGAGGAAGAAAGACATCGACACCTGGCAGTTGTTCGAACTCAAGTGGACTATGCCTTTGTTGATGAGAGGAAAAATAGGACAGGGGAAATTATGAAAGAAGATGACATGTGTGCTCGGGAGGAGGATGAGATCCTGGAAGTAGTGACAAATATCAGCACTCAAGAGAAGGGCAACATCAAGAAAGCAGTGACCTTCGGCAAAATACCAGCCAAAACTACAGGCGACCCCACCGAAAAGAAAGCCTCCAAACCTTGTAAAAAGCAGACCCCAGCTGTCAAGTCTGGAGACTAGGAGGTTATGGGAAGTAGTCAGTTTGACTATACGGTCCTAGCTTGATATGAGAGGGAAACCAATGAGTTAACTCTCCAGCTACTACATAAAGCCAAAGCAGTAGCAATTCCAAAAGAAAGGTGTGTGCTGGCCAGAACTCCTATCGCTCCCAAGAAGGTCGATATCACTCACATCTCTGCCTTCGTTTTGAATCCCAGAGACAGCTCTGGAAATACTGAGTTTCGCTACACACGACTCTCTCCTACAGTCAAAGGAAAGATCAATGGACACGAGATTTCAATGCTCATCGATGGAGGATCCGAAATATGTGTGATGAGTCAGGATGTCATCAGAGAACTGAATATTGGATGGAAAAGGGTCGACTGGAAGATAATAACTGCAGATGGGAACTGCTCGGACCTCACGAAGGTGTCGGAAGCTGTACCGATAGAAGTCCATGGAATCATGATTCCTGTACCAGTGTTTCTGGCCGCGTCTGGATCCGAACAGGTGATTCTAGGCCGCCCCTGGGAAATTTACACCTGCAAATGTGAGAGAAACCTGGACGGTGGAAGTTACGAAATTACTATCACTACTGTTGATGGATCAGAACAAGTCACGTTTGTAGCCACGTGCCTGCGAGACAAGAGGCATAGGTTTGCCAGCAACTCGGGAAACTACTATACCTGGTTAAAGTAAGGGTGACTAGGTGTGGGGAAGCCCGGAAAGAGGTCGATAGAGGGAAAAGAGGAGGAGTTGAGAAAGAAAGAGATGCTGGTGAAAGCAACAGACGTCGAGGGAAAAGATGCAAAAGCGGAAAAAGACAAGAAAAGGAGATGAAAAATAAGAAAGAGGAGGAAATATCTGCAGAAGTAAGAAGGGTGAGGGGAAGTGGAATCAATTGGAAAGATGAATGGATGCAGAAGGAAGGGATGTTGGTAGAAGAGTTGGGCAGGAGGATGATGTCGGAAGAGTGATCGATGGGTGAAGAAGTGCTTCTTGAGATGAGAAGGGTGCCCAGTGGTGAATCCACTAATTTGTGGTGGGTTCTTAGAAATAGTACTACTTCGGAACTTAGTCAAATACAACCCTTTCTCTCTTACCTTGATACAACAATAGACGAATCCACTAGAGCTGCAGGGGTACAGGCTCGATACAAATACGTCACCAAGAAAGTACAACCAGTCCCCTTGTCAGATGGGAGCGTTCCATATGAAGGACTCGACTGGAGAGAAAGGGCTATCGCTAAGAATAAAGATACCACTACCTCTGGACCCTGGGACAATTGGTTCACTCCTAAGTTTTCTGCTGAAGAAAGAGGGGAAAGGTTGACGACTAAAAGAATACAAGAGTTGAGGATTGGAGCAGATTTGAAGCCAAACGAGAAGGAGGCATTATTAGGGATGTTGTCCAATGGAGAATATGCGCTTTCGTAGACCTGGGACGAATTAGGAACAATTAGTGACAAGGGGGAACCACCGCACCGAATTAGATTGAAACCCAGCCATAAAGTCTGGAAAGACTGTATTTTCCGCATCTCCAAAAACGTTATTCCGATAGAGAAAGAGATGGTAGAAGAATGAGTGCAATAAAGGTTATTTGAACCGGCACGAGGACCGTATAGGAACACCCATTTCCTGATACCTAAGAAAAACGGGCAATATCGATTTATGATCTCAGCTGTCAGTACGAACTGTCGCACTTTAGAAGATTCAGGAATACCATCCAATGTGGAGCAATTTTCACAAGCATTTACTGGACTCCCTATTTGCTCCTTAATCGATTTTTACTTCGGCTATGACCAGAAAGTTATGCACGAAAAAAGCTGAGATTATATGGCATTCCAAACGATACAAGGGATGTACTGACCGACTAGGTTGATTCAAAGAGCTACCAATTCGATGTCAGCTTTCGTCCAAGTATCTCGAAAAATATTGAGTAAGCATCTTGGGACGATCGTGGAAGTGTTTGTTGATGATATTGGAGTGAAAAGGCCCAAAACCTGATATGGAGATGAAGAAGTGCCAGGTCTGCCTGGAGTGTGAAGGTACGTTCTGGAGCATCTCCAGAATCTCAACAAGGTGCTGGCGGATATTGAAAGAGCCGGAGCAACGATTTCGGGAGAACAGTCAGATTGGTGCTAGAACGGAATTAAGATTGTGGGCTTCGTCTGCGGATAAGCATGTAGGTAGCCCCAAGCTTCCAAAGTTGATAAAGTGCAGAACTGGCTGCCGTGTGGAAAACGTACAGAATGTAGGGCTTTCCTTGGACTTTGCACATACTACCACATATGGATTCCCGAGTATGCAATAGTCACCTGGGTATTATTCCACATCTTACGAAAAGACATCGAATTCAGATAGGAATTGGAACAAAAAGAAGCCATGAAAGCCTTGAAAGATGTCCTTTGCAATGCCCCAGCACTAAAGACGTTAAACATCAGCGATGAAGCTGGACAAATAGTCTTAGGAGTTAACATCAGCCTGAAGGGATGGGGAGCCATACTACAACAAGAAGACGAGAAACAAATACGCCACCCATGTCGGTATGAGAGTGGACATTGAAACGCCGCGAAGAAGAAGTATAATGCTGGGAAGTGGGAGTGCAGAAGCCTTATGAGAGCACTAAAGAAGTTCCGCAATTATGTGTATGGTATTCGATTCCTTGTAAAAACTGATGCGAATACACTAGTACATCAGTTGAACCTGACTGCCACTGACTTGCCTGGAGCCTTAGTCACTTGTTGGATAGCATGGATTTGGCTGTTTGACTTCGATGTGAAATACATCTCCGGGCGGCTGAATGGAGGACCAGATAGAATTTCAAGAAGGCTACGCGGGGAAAGAGAACCAGATCAAGACGATCAAGAGGAGGACGACCTAGAAGAGACAATCGAAGCGAGCCTAGGAAATGTGCAGGTTGAGCAAGGACTCGGAGATGAAAGAAAGGAATATTTCTAACTGTTCGTGGGCCTGCGACTATCACAACTGCATGAAGGAGAGTGGAGGGTAATTGCAGAGTTCCTGGGGAGTCTAAAGCGACCAGAAGGAAAAAATCCAAAGGAAATGCAGCACTTCCAGCCAGAAGCTACAAAATATCTCGTTTCAGATAGGATTCTTCACCGGAGCCGCAAAACCAATGAACTTCCGGCAAAGGTATTAGTGAGTGGAGAAGAAAGGAGAAAAGCAATGTAAGCTACACATGAGCTGAGTGGTCATCGTGGAAGAGAAGGAACGTTGCAGAAGGTAGCCGAACACTACTGGTGGCCTGAGATGTATGCAGATGTCAAAGAATAGGTAAAAACCTGCGAACAGTATGAGAAGAGAGCGCCACTACAGTATGATGAACCCCTGAAGAGTCGAACTGACAGTCATCTGTGGCAACGTGTGGGAATGGATATCTCCTACATGCCTAAGATGGAAGAAGGATTCCATCTCCTGGTCATCGCTGGTGACTATCTTAGTGGGTGGGCAGAGGCAAGACTATTGAAACAAGGATCGTCAGAGAAAGAGGCAGATGTTCTTTATGAGGAAGTGATATGCCGATATGGTACCCTCAACAGTGTAGTAGTGGATAGCGGAGCAGAGAATAAGAAATGGACAGATCTCTTGCTCAAGCGATATGGTATCAGGAAGATAACCACCACTCCGTACCATGCTGCTAGCAATGGAGTCGTCGAACGTGGACACCAGCCAATAGCAGATACCTTGCCGAGACTTACTGCATACTCTGACAAGCAAAAGGAGATGTGGCTTGACTACCTTCCAGCGATGCTCTGGGTGGACAGGATAACCATTCGACGAATAACCGGATACTCTCCCGTTCACCTTATGTTCGGTCAGGATGCAGTGTTTCCTGTTGAACTCAACAATCTGACATGGAACACTGCACACTCGAAGGATTTCAAAGATACAACCTCATGACTAGCTATAAGGGCTCAACAATTGGTATGCCGGCGTGAATACATAGATGCGGCCATGCATTGACTGAAATAGTCCAGGGATGCAAATAAACGCTGTTTCAATCAAGCAGCCTGACTAAGAGCTGAAGAACTCCAACTTAATGAGCTGGCTCTCCTCCACGAAACTAAAACTGAACAATTGCATGGGTGTAAATTGGACGCGAAAAGGAGAGGACCGTATCGAGTCATGGAGATAGCAACAAGTCTGGGCACTTATCGCCTCACCGAATTGAACGGTTCCGAACTCATAGGATTGATGGATGGAAGCTGAGTTAAGAAGTTGTTTGCCAGAAGAGGAGGAATGTACGACGAGGAAATACCAATACCCACACAAGGGGATGTCAGAGGAAAGAAGATGGAAAAAGAGATGGAGAAAGGGATGGAGAAAGAGACAGAGGAAGAATGGGAGGTTGAAGCGATAGCAGGCCGCAAATATGTAGATGGAAAGTGGTTGAATTTGGTTAAGTGGTAATGTTTCGAGAAACGGACTTGGATACGGGAGGAAGATATGGAAGGTAGTAGGAGAATGGTAGAGGAATGGAATGCCGTGTACCCAGTACCGGTGAACCATCCATCAATAGAAATGAGAAGATAGATGGAGGGGGACAATTGGGAGGGAGGACAATGGAGGGGGGAACAATGAGGGGAGGGGAGGAGACCGTACAAGTATGTACAGTTCAACAACGACCAAGATGACGAAGCAGAAGATGACGCCAGAATGCCAAGACCCACGAAACTCGTGGAATTACAAAAAGGGAATAGTTGGAGCGACGGATGGCCCTCACAGGCTGGCTCACTGCCCCGTTACACAACAATCACCTAGTTCTCTCTAAACGTTAATGACAACCAGTATTCCTAGGTTCAACCTAAAAATCATTGCCTAACACGAAAATGACGAGCGTGACGAGCTCTTTCAAACGGTACTTGCTGTAAGGACAAAGGGGAGCGGGAAGAGAAGTTATGGTGGGAAACGCTGGGAAGGTATCAGGAGTGAAACAAAGAGAAAATCGACACAAGGAGCAGCTCTAGGTATATAAAGAACTCTCTCCCCCCCCTCCCTTTTTGAGCAAACTTCAGAAGCTTCGTAACAGCTAATCTCATCGACCTTATCAACATCATCAGCCTTATCAACATTATCGGCCTTATCAACATCATCAACTGCACCGACTTCAACAGCAGATCCATTCGAAATTCAACCCTCAACTACAGCCAAAGATGATGTTCACTCCATTCAACGGGAGCTCCAATACTGCCACTGCCATCAAGGAAACCACACTCCATAGCACCATCAACATCGAGTAAGCTGGAAACTGCTGCACACTTGTCGATCAAGCCTTAGCTACAGCTTCCAGAAACAGAACGGTCGTCTCTCCGACTATGGTCGCTCCTGATACCACCGATTCTGCCATGTCACCTCCTGCTATGTTGTCCTCCAC
The DNA here is from genome assembly GCA_014904905.1 of Wilcoxina mikolae CBS 423.85. Taxonomy (NCBI): domain Eukaryota; kingdom Fungi; phylum Ascomycota; class Pezizomycetes; order Pezizales; family Pyronemataceae; genus Wilcoxina; species Wilcoxina mikolae. The sequence continues at coordinate 290,123 of MU122125.1, forward strand.
CGAGTCGTCTCCTACCAAATTGTTCCCCACTATAGACCTCTTCTCGGTAATCAGCAAAACTACCATGGACCATGTACCAGCAACTCTTCCATTTCAGGTGCTGAAAGGCCTATGCGATGGCTTTTTCCCGAACAGGAACTTCGATTCCATTCAAGAAGCAGTAGAAATCACCGTGAAGGAGCTGACCCCACAAGATCAGTCCAAGTTCATACACGCCATATACGAGCTGTTCGCTGATATCTACGAGGTTTTGAACGCATAAGTCGCATGGCTCTCAAAGTTTGAGGAAGACAATGTGGGATTAGTTTTGGCAACGAACCGCTCTAGTTCGAGGAAATGGACGAACCGATTTGATTCGCACGAATCGGATCATGGTTAGGGTTCGTCAATTCTAATTCGAATCAAACCGAGATTCAGTCGAACCAAGCTGATTCGAAGTTTGCCACAAACCTTCGTCACATTTGTAGGTTCGTGCGAACCGGTTTGCGAACCTTACGTATCGTCATGTCATAGAAGCTTTTACTTCCGTGTATGAGATTTAACTTGCTTGTACAGGCAGCTCAGCCTGAGCTCGATCGCGTCCATCCAGTCGCCAGCCGAGTGCCAGCCCGGCTCGATCG